>CM068838.1:103072496-103657496 GCA_028554795.2 Sinohyriopsis cumingii
ATAAAGTCATTGCTAGAAAGCTTTTGAATATAATTCGTCATGCTTGAATAATTTAATCTCGATGGTATGTATGTTTTACATTGACGGGGTGGGTGGTTAACAGCGTGGGCAGAGATTGCCTATCAAAGTGATTTCAACAACATTTTATGACCTTTTAATTTTGGACACATTTCAAACTCGCAACGTTTAGGGCCATTGCACGATTGACCGTCGTAATCTTGTTCTTTTGTTTCCATCTTTTCTAGGTAATGATAATTACTGGCTAGTTAATCTTTTGTATATTTAACCAATGACATCGTAACAGACATCAAATATCAGTTTATCCACATTTGGAAACCGATGGTACATATTTGGAGATAATATGATGATTATATAGTTGTAAAAGATCCCGTTTAACACAAGATTCACCTTTCCATGATTACTACTGATGAGCAATCCTCCATCTCTGTCTCTATCTCTGAAGGTATGAGCAGCGTGAAACCCAATACAAAAACAACTTCATAAACATAGATTTTGTAATTGCAACTGCAAATAAGAAGCAAATTTTTAAAAAGATACCTCGCTTAGAGTACATATCTCCTAGCCATCGAATCTTCCCGCTGAAGGTGATTGAGTTACAGGTCATAATGGATACATCATAAATAAATCTTCAAATCTATAGTTGGTGCTCATAAGGACAATAAGCTCAATATTTATATAGTTTTCCTGCCTTATGTTTTCCTCTGAATCCCAAATCGCATCAATACCGTTCGGGTTCATTGCATATGTATATAAATAACAAATACACACTTAACTCAGGAATCATATTATTTAAAAACTGTATGGCATTAACAAGATCTTATCACAATAATGCAAATAGAGTCATTGATAGTTCCCGCATGTTGTCTGTTGTATGTTTTCTTTACACGAGGTGGATGAGTATTACTTCAAACATCTCAAAAATCAATAGAGACAACAATAATCAATTGGTATGGTCCTATTTCATCAGCATAATTATATAATATTAACTTAATTCTAATTTAATCAGAACCAAAATGAAGTAAATATTGACTACAAGTGAAATTGTGGCTTAGGTATAGTTGATAAATCCTTACTACAGTCTATCTGGGATTAGTTTATTTGCACCTGACTAGAGGAATTCGGTTAGTGTTATTTTCTTCACATGTTGTTCTGTTTTTACTTCCTGGTCTGTTAATAGCATTCCTGGAACAAATTACAACACAGCCTACACAAGAGCTCACTCAAGAAGGGAAAAATATTCTCGAAGATATTAAAATGGTAGGTCAAGATTTGATAGAAATTAAAATAGTATTTTATAATTTTGAAAGGACAGTAGTCTAGTTTTCATGAACAATTATGAAATAATACTATTACGTAGTTCTCATGAACAAATGAGGTGTTAACTACGAGGCAGGTCAAAGTACATGTATATTTTTACTTGGCACGTTAGCACTCGCATATTTGTTGAGGATGAGAAACTGTGTTGATCAAAAAAGTATATTGTATGGATCAAGTTAGCTGCTTCCAAATAGTATAAAGTCATTGCTAGAAAGCTTTTGAATATAATTCGTCATGCTTGAATAATTTAATCTCGATGGTATGTATGTTTTACATTGACGGGGTGGGTGGTTAACAGCGTGGGCAGAGATTGCCTATCAAAGTGATTTCAACAACATTTTATGACCTTTTAATTTTGGACACATTTCAAACTCGCAACGTTTAGGGCCATTGCACGATTGACCGTCGTAATCTTGTTCTTTTGTTTCCATCTTTTCTAGGTAATGATAATTACTGGCTAGTTAATCTTTTGTATATTTAACCAATGACATCGTAACAGACATCAAATATCAGTTTATCCACATTTGGAAACCGATGGTACATATTTGGAGATAATATGATGATTATATAGTTGTAAAAGATCCCGTTTAACACAAGATTCACCTTTCCATGATTACTACTGATGAGCAATCCTCCATCTCTGTCTCTATCTCTGAAGGTATGAGCAGCGTGAAACCCAATACAAAAACAACTTCATAAACATAGATTTTGTAATTGCAACTGCAAATAAGAAGCAAATTTTTAAAAAGATACCTCGCTTAGAGTACATATCTCCTAGCCATCGAATCTTCCCGCTGAAGGTGATTGAGTTACAGGTCATAATGGATACATCATAAATAAATCTTCAAATCTATAGTTGGTGCTCATAAGGACAATAAGCTCAATATTTATATAGTTTTCCTGCCTTATGTTTTCCTCTGAATCCCAAATCGCATCAATACCGTTCGGGTTCATTGCATATGTATATAAATAACAAATACACACTTAACTCAGGAATCATATTATTTAAAAACTGTATGGCATTAACAAGACCTTATCACAATAATGCAAAGAGAGTCATTGATAGTTCCCGCATGTTGTCTGTTGTATGTTTTCTTTACACGAGGTGGATGAGTATTACTTCAAACATCTCAAAAATCAATAGAGACAACAATAATCAATTGGTATGGTCCTATTTCATCAGCATAATTATATAATATTAACTTAATTCTAATTTAATCAGAACCAAAATGAAGTAAATATTGACTACAAGTGAAATTGTGGCTTAGGTATAGTTGATAAATCCTTACTACAGTCTATCTGGGATTAGTTTATTTGCACCTGACTAGAGGAATTTGGTTAGTGTTATTTTCTTCACATGTTGTTCTGTTTTTACTTCCTGGTCTGTTAATAGCATTCCTGGAACAAATTACAACACAGCCTACACAAGAGCTCACTCAAGAAGGGAAAAATATTCTCGAAGATATTAAAATGGTAGGTCAAGATTTGATAGAAATTAAAATAGTATTTGATAATTTTGAAAGGACAGTAGTCTAGTTTTCATGAACAATTATGAAATAATACTATTACGTAGTTCTCATGAACAAATGAGGTGTTAACTACGAGGCAGGTCAAAGTACATGTATATTTTTACTTGGCACGTTAGCACTCGCATATTTGTTGAGGATGAGAAACTGTGTTGATCAAAAAAGTATATTGTATGGATCAAGTTAGCTGCTTCCAAATAGTATAAAGTCATTGCTAGAAAGCTTTTGAATATAATTCGTCATGCTTGAATAATTTAATCTCGATGGTATGTATATTTTACATTGACGGGGTGGGTGGTTAACAGCGTGGGCAGAGATTGCCTATCAAAGTGATTTCAACAACATTTTATGACCTTTTAATTTTGGACACATTTCAAACTCGCAACGTTTAGGGCCATTGCACGATTGACCGTCGTAATCTTGTTCTTTTGTTTCCATCTTTTCTAGGTAATGATAATTACTGGCTAGTTAATCTTTTGTATATTTAACCAATGACATCGTAACAGACATCAAATATCAGTTTATCCACATTTGGAAACCGATGGTACATATTTGGAGATAATATGATGATTATATAGTTGTAAAAGATCCCGTTTAACACAAGATTCACCTTTCCATGATTACTACTGATGAGCAATCCTCCATCTCTGTCTCTATCTCTGAAGGTATGAGCAGCGTGAAACCCAATACAAAAACAACTTCATAAACATAGATTTTGTAATTGCAACTGCAAATAAGAAGCAAATTTTTAAAAAGATACCTCGCTTAGAGTACATATCTCCTAGCCATCGAATCTTCCCGCTGAAGGTGATTGAGTTACAGGTCATAATGGATACATCATAAATAAATCTTCAAATCTATAGTTGGTGCTCATAAGGACAATAAGCTCAATATTTATATAGTTTTCCTGCCTTATGTTTTCCTCTGAATCCCAAATCGCATCAATACCGTTCGGGTTCATTGCATATGTATATAAATAACAAATACACACTTAACTCAGGAATCATATTATTTAAAAACTGTATGGCATTAACAAGACCTTATCACAATAATGCAAAGAGAGTCATTGATAGTTCCCGCATGTTGTCTGTTGTATGTTTTCTTTACACGAGGTGGATGAGTATTACTTCAAACATCTCAAAAATCAATAGAGACAACAATAATCAATTGGTATGGTCCTATTTCATCAGCATAATTATATAATATTAACTTAATTCTAATTTAATCAGAACCAAAATGAAGTAAATATTGACTACAAGTGAAATTGTGGCTTAGGTATAGTTGATAAATCCTTACTACAGTCTATCTGGGATTAGTTTATTTGCACCTGACTAGAGGAATTTGGTTAGTGTTATTTTCTTCACATGTTGTTCTGTTTTTACTTCCTGGTCTGTTAATAGCATTCCTGGAACAAATTACAACACAGCCTACACAAGAGCTCACTCAAGAAGGGAAAAATATTCTCGAAGATATTAAAATGGTAGGTCAAGATTTGATAGAAATTAAAATAGTATTTGATAATTTTGAAAGGACAGTAGTCTAGTTTTCATGAACAATTATGAAATAATACTATTACGTAGTTCTCATGAACAAATGAGGTGTTAACTACGAGGCAGGTCAAAGTACATGTATATTTTTACTTGGCACGTTAGCACTCGCATATTTGTTGAGGATGAGAAACTGTGTTGATCAAAAAAGTATATTGTATGGATCAAGTTAGCTGCTTCCAAATAGTATAAAGTCATTGCTAGAAAGCTTTTGAATATAATTCGTCATGCTTGAATAATTTAATCTCGATGGTATGTATGTTTTACATTGACGGGGTGGGTGGTTAACAGCGTGGGCAGAGATTGCCTATCAAAGTGATTTCAACAACATTTTATGACCTTTTAATTTTGGACACATTTCAAACTCGCAACGTTTAGGGCCATTGCACGATTGACCGTCGTAATCTTGTTCTTTTGTTTCCATCTTTTCTAGGTAATGATAATTACTGGCTAGTTAATCTTTTGTATATTTAACCAATGACATCGTAACAGACATCAAATATCAGTTTATCCACATTTGGAAACCGATGGTACATATTTGGAGATAATATGATGATTATATAGTTGTAAAAGATCCCGTTTAACACAAGATTCACCTTTCCATGATTACTACTGATGAGCAATCCTCCATCTCTGTCTCTATCTCTGAAGG
The DNA here is from genome assembly GCA_028554795.2 of Sinohyriopsis cumingii. Taxonomy (NCBI): domain Eukaryota; kingdom Metazoa; phylum Mollusca; class Bivalvia; order Unionida; family Unionidae; genus Sinohyriopsis; species Sinohyriopsis cumingii. Next base: position 103,077,560 of record CM068838.1, read on the forward strand.
TATGAGCAGCGTGAAACCCAATACAAAAACAACTTCATAAACATAGATTTTGTAATTGCAACTGCAAATAAGAAGCAAATTTTTAAAAAGATACCTCGCTTAGAGTACATATCTCCTAGCCATCGAATCTTCCCGCTGAAGGTGATTGAGTTACAGGTCATAATGGATACATCATAAATAAATCTTCAAATCTATAGTTGGTGCTCATAAGGACAATAAGCTCAATATTTATATAGTTTTCCTGCCTTGTGTTTTCCTCTGAATCCCAAATCGCATCAATACCGTTCGGGTTCATTGCATATGTATATAAATAACAAATACACACTTAACTCAGGAATCATATTATTTAAAAACTGTATGGCATTAACAAGACCTTATCACAATAATGCAAAGAGAGTCATTGATAGTTCCCGCATGTTGTCTGTTGTATGTTTTCTTTACACGAGGTGGATGAGTATTACTTCAAACATCTCAAAAATCAATAGAGACAACAATAATCAATTGGTATGGTCCTATTTCATCAGCATAATTATATAATGTTAACTTAATTCTAATTTAATCAGAACCAAAATGAAGTAAATATTGACTACAAGTGAAATTGTGGCTTAGGTATAGTTGATAAATCCTTACTACAGTCTATCTGGGATTAGTTTATTTGCACCTGACTAGAGGAATTTGGTTAGTGTTATTTTCTTCACATGTTGTTCTGTTTTTACTTCCTGGTCTGTTAATAGCATTCCTGGAACAAATTACAACACAGCCTACACAAGAGCTCACTCAAGAAGGGAAAAATATTCTCGAAGATATTAAAATGGTAGGTCAAGATTTGATAGAAATTAAAATAGTATTTGATAATTTTGAAAGGACAGTAGTCTAGTTTTCATGAACAATTATGAAATAATACTATTACGTAGTTCTCATGAACAAATGAGGTGTTAACTACGAGGCAGGTCAAAGTACATGTATATTTTTACTTGGCACGTTAGCACTCGCATATTTGTTGAGGATGAGAAACTGTGTTGATCAAAAAAGTATATTGTATGGATCAAGTTAGCTGCTTCCAAATAGTATAAAGTCATTGCCAGAAAGCTTTTGAATATAATTCGTCATGCTTGAATAATTTAATCTCGATGGTATGTATGTTTTACATTGACGGGGTGGGTGGTTAACAGCGTGGGCAGAGATTGCCTATCAAAGTGATTTCAACAACATTTTATGACCTTTTAATTTTGGACACATTTCAAACTCGCAACGTTTAGGGCCATTGCACGATTGACCGTCGTAATCTTGTTCTTTTGTTTCCATCTTTTCTAGGTAATGATAATTACTGGCTAGTTAATCTTTTGTATATTTAACCAATGACATCGTAACAGACATCAAATATCAGTTTATCCACATTTGGAAACCGATGGTACATATTTGGAGATAATATGATGATTATATAGTTGTAAAAGATCCCGTTTAACACAAGATTCACCTTTCCATGATTACTGCTGATGAGCAATCCTCCATCTCTGTCTCTATCTCTGAAGGTATGAGCAGCGTGAAACCCAATACAAAAACAACTTCATAAACATAGATTTTGTAATTGCAACTGCAAATAAGAAGCAAATTTTTAAAAAGATACCTCGCTTAGAGTACATATCTCCTAGCCATCGAATCTTCCCGCTGAAGGTGATTGAGTTACAGGTCATAATGGATACATCATAAATAAATCTTCAAATCTATAGTTGGTGCTCATAAGGACAATAAGCTCAATATTTATATAGTTTTCCTGCCTTATGTTTTCCTCTGAATCCCAAATCGCATCAATACCGTTCGGGTTCATTGCATATGTATATAAATAACAAATGCACGCTTAAATCAGGAATCATATTATTTACAAACTGTATGGCATTAACAAGATCTTATCACAATAATGCAAATAGAGTCATTGATAGTTCCCGCATGTTGTCTGTTGTATGTTTTCTTTACACGAGGTGGATGAGAATTGCTTCAAATATCTCAAAAATCAATAGAGACAACAATAATCAATTGGTATGGTCCTATTTCATCAGCATAATTATATAACATAAACTTAATTCTAATTTAATCAGAACAAAATTGAAGTAAATATTAACTACAAGTGAAATTGTGGCTTAGGTATAGTTGATAAACGTTACTACAATCTATTTGGGATTAGTTTATTCGCACGTGACTAGAGGAATTGGGTGAGTGTTATTTTCTTCACATGTTGTTCTGTTTTTACTTCCTGGTCTGTTAATAGTATTCCTGGAACAAATTACAACACAGCCTACACCAAAGCTCACTCAAGAAGGGAAAAATATTCTCGAAGATATTAAAATGGCAGGTCAAGATTTGATAGAAATTAAAATAGTATTTGATAATTTTAAAAGGACAGTAGTCTAGTTTTCATGAACAATTATGAAATAATAATATTACGTAGTTCTCATGAACAAATGAGGTGTTAACTACGAAGCAGGTCAAAGTACATGTATATTTTTACTTGGCACGTTAACACTCGCATATTTGTTGAGCATGACAAACTGTGTTGATCAAAAAAGTATATTGTACGGATCAAGTTAACTGCTTCCAAATAGTATAAAGTCATTGCTAGAAAGCTTTTGAATATAACTCGTCATGCTTGAATAATTTAATCTCGATGGTATGTATGTTTTACATTGATGGGGTGGGTGGTTAATAGCGTGGGCAGAGATTGCCTGTCAAAGTGATTTCAACAACATTTTATGACCTTTTCATTTTGGACACATTTCAAACTCGCAACGTTTAGGGAAATCGCACGATTGACCGTCGTAATCTTGTTCTTTTGTTTCCATCTTTTCTAGGTAATGATAGTTACTGGCTAGTTAATCTTTTGTATATTTAACCAATGACATCGTAACAGACTTCAGATATCAGTTTATCCACATTTGGAAACCGATGGTACATATTTGGAGATAATATGATGATTATATAGTTGTAAAAGATCCCGTTTAACACAAGATTCACCTTTCCATGATTACTACTGATGAGCAATCCTCCATCTCTGTCTCTATCTCTGAAGGTATGAGCAGCGTGAAACCCAATACAAAAACAACTTCATAAACATAGATTTTGTAATTGCAACTGCAAATAAGAAGCAAATTTTTAAAAAGATACCTCGCTTAGAGTACATATCTCCTAGCCATCGAATCTTCCCGCTGAAGGTGATTGAGTTACAGGTCATAATGGATACATCATAAATAAATCTTCAAATCTATAGTTGGTGCTCATAAGGACAATAAGCTCAATATTTATATAGTTTTCCTGCCTTGTGTTTTCCTCTGAATCCCAAATCGCATCAATACCGTTCGGGTTCATTGCATATGTATATAAATAACAAATACACACTTAACTCAGGAATCATATTATTTAAAAACTGTATGGCATTAACAAGATCTTATCACAATAATGCAAATAGAGTCAGTGATAGTTCCCGCATGTTGTCTGTTGTATGTTTTCTTTACACGAGGTGGATGAGTATTACTTCAAACATCTCAAAAATCAATAGAGACAACAATAATCAATTGGTATGGTCCTATTTCATCAGCATAATTATATAATATTAACTTAATTCTAATTTAATCAGAACCAAAATGAAGTAAATATTGACTACAAGTGAAATTGTGGCTTAGGTATAGTTGATAAATCCTTACTACAGTCTATCTGGGATTAATTTATTTGCACCTGACTAGAGGAATTTGGTTAGTGTTATTTTCTTCACATGTTGTTCTGTTTTTACTTCCTGGTCTGTTAATAGTATTCCTGGAACAAATTATAACACAGCCTACACAAGAGCTCACTCAAGAAGGGAAAAATATTCTCGAAGATATTAAAATGGTAGGTCAAAATTTGATAGAAATTAAAATAGTATTTGATAATTTTGAAAGGACAGTAGTCTAGTTTTCATGAACAATTATGAAAAAATACTATTACGTAGTTCTCATGAACAAATGAGGTGTTAACTACGAGGCAGGTCAAAGTACATGTATATTTTTACTTGGCACGTTAGCACTCGCATATTTGTTGAGGATGACAAACTGTGTTGATCAAAAAAGTATATTGTATGGATCAAGTTAGCTGCTTCCAAATAGTATAAAGTCATTGCTAGAAAGCTTTTGAATATAATTCGTCATGCTTGAATAATTTAATCTCGATGGTATGTATGTTTTACATTGACGGGGTGGGTGGTTAACAGCGTGGGCAGAGATTGCCTATCAAAGTGATTTCAACAACATTTTATGACCTTTTAATTTTGGACACATTTCAAACTCGCAACGTTTAGGGCCATTGCACGATTGACCGTCGTAATCTTGTTCTTTTGTTTCCATCTTTTCTAGGTAATGATAATTACTGGCTAGTTAATCTTTTGTATATTTAACCAATGACATCGTAACAGACATCAAATATCAGTTTATCCACATTTGGAAACCGATGGTACATATTTGGAGATAATATGATGATTATATAGTTGTAAAAGATCCCGTTTAACACAAGATTCACCTTTCCATGATTACTACTGATGAGCAATCCTCCATCTCTGTCTCTATCTCTGAAGGTATGAGCAGCGTGAAACCCAATACAAAAACAACTTCATAAACATAGATTTTGTAATTGCAACTGCAAATAAGAAGCAAATTTTTAAAAAGATACCTCGCTTAGAGTACATATCTCCTAGCCATCGAATCTTCCCGCTGAAGGTGATTGAGTTACAGGTCATAATGGATACATCATAAATAAATCTTCAAATCTATAGTTGGTGCTCATAAGGACAATAAGCTCAATATTTATATAGTTTTCCTGCCTTATGTTTTCCTCTGAATCCCAAATCGCATCAATACCGTTCGGGTTCATTGCATATGTATATAAATAACAAATGCACGCTTAAATCAGGAATCATATTATTTACAAACTGTATGGCATTAACAAGATCTTATCACAATAATGCAAATAGAGTCATTGATAGTTCCCGCATGTTGTCTGTTGTATGTTTTCTTTACACGAGGTGGATGAGAATTGCTTCAAATATCTCAAAAATCAATAGAGACAACAATAATCAATTGGTATGGTCCTATTTCATCAGCATAATTATATAATATAAACTTAATTCTAATTTAATCAGAACAAAATTGAAGTAAATATTAACTACAAGTGAAATTGTGGCTTAGGTATAGTTGATAAACGTTACTACAATCTATTTGGGATTAGTTTATTCGCACGTGACTAGAGGAATTGGGTGAGTGTTATTTTCTTCACATGTTGTTCTGTTTTTACTTCCTGGTCTGTTAATAGTATTCCTGGAACAAATTACAACACAGCCTACACCAAAGCTCACTCAAGAAGGGAAAAATATTCTCGAAGATATTAAAATGGCAGGTCAAGATTTGATAGAAATTAAAATAGTATTTGATAATTTTAAAAGGACAGTAGTCTAGTTTTCATGAACAATTATGAAATAATAATATTACGTAGTTCTCATGAACAAATGAGGTGTTAACTACGAAGCAGGTCAAAGTACATGTATATTTTTACTTGGCACGTTAACACTCGCATATTTGTTGAGCATGACAAACTGTGTTGATCAAAAAAGTATATTGTACGGATCAAGTTAACTGCTTCCAAATAGTATAAAGTCATTGCTAGAAAGCTTTTGAATATAACTCGTCATGCTTGAATAATTTAACCTCGATGGTATGTATGTTTTACATTGATGGGGTGGGTGGTTAATAGCGTGGGCAGAGATTGCCTGTCAAAGTGATTTCAACAACATTTTATGACCTTTTCATTTTGGACACATTTCAAACTCGCAACGTTTAGGGAAATCGCACGATTGACCGTCGTAATCTTGTTCTTTTGTTTCCATCTTTTCTAGGTAATGATAGTTACTGGCTAGTTAATCTTTTGTATATTTAACCAATGACATCGTAACAGACTTCAGATATCAGTTTATCCACATTTGGAAACCGATGGTACATATTTGGAGATAATATGATGATTATATAGTTGTAAAAGATCCCGTTTAACACAAGATTCACCTTTCCATGATTACTGCTGATGAGCAATCCTCCATCTCTGTCTCTATCTCTGAAGGTATGAGCAGCGTGAAACCCAATACAAAAACAACTTCATAAACATAGATTTTGTAATTGCAACTGCAAATAAGAAGCAAATTTTTAAAAAGATACCTCGCTTAGAGTACATATCTCCTAGCCATCGAATCTTCCCGCTGAAGGTGATTGAGTTACAGGTCATAATGGATACATCATAAATAAATCTTCAAATCTATAGTTGGTGCTCATAAGGACAATAAGCTCAATATTTATATAGTTTTCCTGCCTTATGTTTTCCTCTGAATCCCAAATCGCATCAATACCGTTCGGGTTCATTGCATATGTATATAAATAACAAATACACACTTAACTCAGGAATCATATTATTTAAAAACTGTATGGCATTAACAAGACCTTATCACAATAATGCAAAGAGAGTCATTGATAGTTCCCGCATGTTGTCTGTTGTATGTTTTCTTTACACGAGGTGGATGAGTATTACTTCAAACATCTCAAAAATCAATAGAGACAACAATAATCAATTGGTATGGTCCTATTTCATCAGCATAATTATATAATGTTAACTTAATTCTAATTTAATCAGAACCAAAATGAAGTAAATATTGACTACAAGTGAAATTGTGGCTTAGGTATAGTTGATAAATCCTTACTACAGACTATTTGGGATTAGTTTATTCGCACGTGACTAGAGGAATTGGGTGAGTGTTATTTTCTTCACACGTTGTTCTGTTTTTACTTCCTGGTCTGTTAATAGTATTCCTGGAACAAATTATAACACAGCCTACACCAAAGCTCACTCAAGAAGGGAAAAATATTCTCGAAGATATTAAAATGGTAGGTCAAAATTTGATAGAAATTAAAATAGTATTTGATAATTTTGAAAGGACAGTAGTCTAGTTTTCATGAACAATTATGAAATAATACTATTACGTAGTTCTCATGAACAAATGAGGTGTTAACTACGAGGCAGGTCAAAGTACATGTATATTTTTACTTGGCACGTTAGCACTCGCATATTTGTTGAGGATGAGAAACTGTGTTGATCAAAAAAGTATATTGTATGGATCAAGTTAGCTGCTTCCAAATAGTATAAAGTCATTGCTAGAAAGCTTTTGAATATAATTCGTCATGCTTGAATAATTTAATCTCGATGGTATGTATGTTTTACATTGACGGGGTGGGTGGTTAACAGCGTGGGCAGAGATTGCCTATCAAAGTGATTTCAACAACATTTTATGACCTTTTAATTTTGGACACATTTCAAACTCGCAACGTTTAGGGCCATTGCACGATTGACCGTCGTAATCTTGTTCTTTTGTTTCCATCTTTTCTAGGTAATGATAATTACTGGCTAGTTAATCTTTTGTATATTTAACCAATGACATCGTAACAGACATCAAATATCAGTTTATCCACATTTGGAAACCGATGGTACATATTTGGAGATAATATGATGATTATATAGTTGTAAAAGATCCCGTTTAACACAAGATTCACCTTTCCATGATTACTACTGATGAGCAATCCTCCATCTCTGTCTCTATCTCTGAAGGTATGAGCAGCGTGAAACCCAATACAAAAACAACTTCATAAACATAGATTTTGTAATTGCAACTGCAAATAAGAAGCAAATTTTTAAAAAGATACCTCGCTTAGAGTACATATCTCCTAGCCATCGAATCTTCCCGCTGAAGGTGATTGAGTTACAGGTCATAATGGATACATCATAAATAAATCTTCAAATCTATAGTTGGTGCTCATAAGGACAATAAGCTCAATATTTATATAGTTTTCCTGCCTTATGTTTTCCTCTGAATCCCAAATCGCATCAATACCGTTCGGGTTCATTGCATATGTATATAAATAACAAATGCACGCTTAAATCAGGAATCATATTATTTACAAACTGTATGGCATTAACAAGATCTTATCACAATAATGCAAACAGAGTCATTGATAGTTCCCGCATGTTGTCTGTTGTATGTTTTCTTTACACGAGGTGGATGAGTATTACTTCAAACATCTCAAAAATCAATAGAGACAACAATAATCAATTGGTATGGTCCTATTTCATCAGCATAATTATATAACATAAACTTAATTCTAATTTAATCAGAACAAAATTGAAGTAAATATTAACTACAAGTGAAATTGTGGCTTAGGTATAGTTGATAAACGTTACTACAATCTATTTGGGATTAGTTTATTCGCACGTGACTAGAGGAATTGGGTGAGTGTTATTTTCTTCACATGTTGTTCTGTTTTTACTTCCTGGTCTGTTAATAGTATTCCTGGAACAAATTACAACACAGCCTACACCAAAGCTCACTCAAGAAGGGAAAAATATTCTCGAAGATATTAAAATGGCAGGTCAAGATTTGATAGAAATTAAAATAGTATTTGATAATTTTAAAAGGACAGTAGTCTAGTTTTCATGAACAATTATGAAATAATAATATTACGTAGTTCTCATGAACAAATGAGGTGTTAACTACGAAGCAGGTCAAAGTACATGTATATTTTTACTTGGCACGTTAACACTCGCATATTTGTTGAGCATGACAAACTGTGTTGATCAAAAAAGTATATTGTACGGATCAAGTTAACTGCTTCCAAATAGTATAAAGTCATTGCTAGAAAGCTTTTGAATATAACTCGTCATGCTTGAATAATTTAATCTCGATGGTATGTATGTTTTACATTGATGGGGTGGGTGGTTAATAGCGTGGGCAGAGATTGCCTGTCAAAGTGATTTCAACAACATTTTATGACCTTTTCATTTTGGACACATTTCAAACTCGCAACGTTTAGGGAAATCGCACGATTGACCGTCGTAATCTTGTTCTTTTGTTTCCATCTTTTCTAGGTAATGATAGTTACTGGCTAGTTAATCTTTTGTATATTTAACCAATGACATCGTAACAGACTTCAGATATCAGTTTATCCACATTTGGAAACCGATGGTACATATTTGGAGATAATATGATGATTATATAGTTGTAAAAGATCCCGTTTAACACAAGATTCACCTTTCCATGATTACTACTGATGAGCAATCCTCCATCTCTGTCTCTATCTCTGAAGGTATGAGCAGCGTGAAACCCAATACAAAAACAACTTCATAAACATAGATTTTGTAATTGCAACTGCAAATAAGAAGCAAATTTTTAAAAAGATACCTCGCTTAGAGTACATATCTCCTAGCCATCGAATCTTCCCGCTGAAGGTGATTGAGTTACAGGTCATAATGGATACATCATAAATAAATCTTCAAATCTATAGTTGGTGCTCATAAGGACAATAAGCTCAATATTTATATAGTTTTCCTGCCTTGTGTTTTCCTCTGAATCCCAAATCGCATCAATACCGTTCGGGTTCATTGCATATGTATATAAATAACAAATACACACTTAACTCAGGAATCATATTATTTAAAAACTGTATGGCATTAACAAGATCTTATCACAATAATGCAAATAGAGTCAGTGATAGTTCCCGCATGTTGTCTGTTGTATGTTTTCTTTACACGAGGTGGATGAGTATTACTTCAAACATCTCAAAAATCAATAGAGACAACAATAATCAATTGGTATGGTCCTATTTCATCAGCATAATTATATAATATTAACTTAATTCTAATTTAATCAGAACCAAAATGAAGTAAATATTGACTACAAGTGAAATTGTGGCTTAGGTATAGTTGATAAATCCTTACTACAGTCTATCTGGGATTAATTTATTTGCACCTGACTAGAGGAATTTGGTTAGTGTTATTTTCTTCACATGTTGTTCTGTTTTTACTTCCTGGTCTGTTAATAGTATTCCTGGAACAAATTATAACACAGCCTACACAAGAGCTCACTCAAGAAGGGAAAAATATTCTCGAAGATATTAAAATGGTAGGTCAAAATTTGATAGAAATTAAAATAGTATTTGATAATTTTGAAAGGACAGTAGTCTAGTTTTCATGAACAATTATGAAAAAATACTATTACGTAGTTCTCATGAACAAATGAGGTGTTAACTACGAGGCAGGTCAAAGTACATGTATATTTTTACTTGGCACGTTAGCACTCGCATATTTGTTGAGGATGACAAACTGTGTTGATCAAAAAAGTATATTGTATGGATCAAGTTAGCTGCTTCCAAATAGTATAAAGTCATTGCTAGAAAGCTTTTGAATATAATTCGTCATGCTTGAATAATTTAATCTCGATGGTATGTATGTTTTACATTGACGGGGTGGGTGGTTAACAGCGTGGGCAGAGATTGCCTATCAAAGTGATTTCAACAACATTTTATGACCTTTTAATTTTGGACACATTTCAAACTCGCAACGTTTAGGGCCATTGCACGATTGACCGTCGTAATCTTGTTCTTTTGTTTCCATCTTTTCTAGGTAATGATAATTACTGGCTAGTTAATCTTTTGTATATTTAACCAATGACATCGTAACAGACATCAAATATCAGTTTATCCACATTTGGAAACCGATGGTACATATTTGGAGATAATATGATGATTATATAGTTGTAAAAGATCCCGTTTAACACAAGATTCACCTTTCCATGATTACTACTGATGAGCAATCCTCCATCTCTGTCTCTATCTCTGAAGGTATGAGCAGCGTGAAACCCAATACAAAAACAACTTCATAAACATAGATTTTGTAATTGCAACTGCAAATAAGAAGCAAATTTTTAAAAAGATACCTCGCTTAGAGTACATATCTCCTAGCCATCGAATCTTCCCGCTGAAGGTGATTGAGTTACAGGTCATAATGGATACATCATAAATAAATCTTCAAATCTATAGTTGGTGCTCATAAGGACAATAAGCTCAATATTTATATAGTTTTCCTGCCTTATGTTTTCCTCTGAATCCCAAATCGCATCAATACCGTTCGGGTTCATTGCATATGTATATAAATAACAAATGCACGCTTAAATCAGGAATCATATTATTTACAAACTGTATGGCATTAACAAGATCTTATCACAATAATGCAAATAGAGTCATTGATAGTTCCCGCATGTTGTCTGTTGTATGTTTTCTTTACACGAGGTGGATGAGAATTGCTTCAAATATCTCAAAAATCAATAGAGACAACAATAATCAATTGGTATGGTCCTATTTCATCAGCATAATTATATAATATAAACTTAATTCTAATTTAATCAGAACAAAATTGAAGTAAATATTAACTACAAGTGAAATTGTGGCTTAGGTATAGTTGATAAACGTTACTACAATCTATTTGGGATTAGTTTATTCGCACGTGACTAGAGGAATTGGGTGAGTGTTATTTTCTTCACATGTTGTTCTGTTTTTACTTCCTGGTCTGTTAATAGTATTCCTGGAACAAATTACAACACAGCCTACACCAAAGCTCACTCAAGAAGGGAAAAATATTCTCGAAGATATTAAAATGGCAGGTCAAGATTTGATAGAAATTAAAATAGTATTTGATAATTTTAAAAGGACAGTAGTCTAGTTTTCATGAACAATTATGAAATAATAATATTACGTAGTTCTCATGAACAAATGAGGTGTTAACTACGAAGCAGGTCAAAGTACATGTATATTTTTACTTGGCACGTTAACACTCGCATATTTGTTGAGCATGACAAACTGTGTTGATCAAAAAAGTATATTGTACGGATCAAGTTAACTGCTTCCAAATAGTATAAAGTCATTGCTAGAAAGCTTTTGAATATAACTCGTCATGCTTGAATAATTTAACCTCGATGGTATGTATGTTTTACATTGATGGGGTGGGTGGTTAATAGCGTGGGCAGAGATTGCCTGTCAAAGTGATTTCAACAACATTTTATGACCTTTTCATTTTGGACACATTTCAAACTCGCAACGTTTAGGGAAATCGCACGATTGACCGTCGTAATCTTGTTCTTTTGTTTCCATCTTTTCTAGGTAATGATAGTTACTGGCTAGTTAATCTTTTGTATATTTAACCAATGACATCGTAACAGACTTCAGATATCAGTTTATCCACATTTGGAAACCGATGGTACATATTTGGAGATAATATGATGATTATATAGTTGTAAAAGATCCCGTTTAACACAAGATTCACCTTTCCATGATTACTGCTGATGAGCAATCCTCCATCTCTGTCTCTATCTCTGAAGGTATGAGCAGCGTGAAACCCAATACAAAAACAACTTCATAAACATAGATTTTGTAATTGCAACTGCAAATAAGAAGCAAATTTTTAAAAAGATACCTCGCTTAGAGTACATATCTCCTAGCCATCGAATCTTCCCGCTGAAGGTGATTGAGTTACAGGTCATAATGGATACATCATAAATAAATCTTCAAATCTATAGTTGGTGCTCATAAGGACAATAAGCTCAATATTTATATAGTTTTCCTGCCTTATGTTTTCCTCTGAATCCCAAATCGCATCAATACCGTTCGGGTTCATTGCATATGTATATAAATAACAAATACACACTTAACTCAGGAATCATATTATTTAAAAACTGTATGGCATTAACAAGACCTTATCACAATAATGCAAAGAGAGTCATTGATAGTTCCCGCATGTTGTCTGTTGTATGTTTTCTTTACACGAGGTGGATGAGTATTACTTCAAACATCTCAAAAATCAATAGAGACAACAATAATCAATTGGTATGGTCCTATTTCATCAGCATAATTATATAATGTTAACTTAATTCTAATTTAATCAGAACCAAAATGAAGTAAATATTGACTACAAGTGAAATTGTGGCTTAGGTATAGTTGATAAATCCTTACTACAGACTATTTGGGATTAGTTTATTCGCACGTGACTAGAGGAATTGGGTGAGTGTTATTTTCTTCACACGTTGTTCTGTTTTTACTTCCTGGTCTGTTAATAGTATTCCTGGAACAAATTATAACACAGCCTACACCAAAGCTCACTCAAGAAGGGAAAAATATTCTCGAAGATATTAAAATGGTAGGTCAAAATTTGATAGAAATTAAAATAGTATTTGATAATTTTGAAAGGACAGTAGTCTAGTTTTCATGAACAATTATGAAATAATACTATTACGTAGTTCTCATGAACAAATGAGGTGTTAACTACGAGGCAGGTCAAAGTACATGTATATTTTTACTTGGCACGTTAGCACTCGCATATTTGTTGAGGATGAGAAACTGTGTTGATCAAAAAAGTATATTGTATGGATCAAGTTAGCTGCTTCCAAATAGTATAAAGTCATTGCTAGAAAGCTTTTGAATATAATTCGTCATGCTTGAATAATTTAATCTCGATGGTATGTATGTTTTACATTGACGGGGTGGGTGGTTAACAGCGTGGGCAGAGATTGCCTATCAAAGTGATTTCAACAACATTTTATGACCTTTTAATTTTGGACACATTTCAAACTCGCAACGTTTAGGGCCATTGCACGATTGACCGTCGTAATCTTGTTCTTTTGTTTCCATCTTTTCTAGGTAATGATAATTACTGGCTAGTTAATCTTTTGTATATTTAACCAATGACATCGTAACAGACATCAAATATCAGTTTATCCACATTTGGAAACCGATGGTACATATTTGGAGATAATATGATGATTATATAGTTGTAAAAGATCCCGTTTAACACAAGATTCACCTTTCCATGATTACTACTGATGAGCAATCCTCCATCTCTGTCTCTATCTCTGAAGGTATGAGCAGCGTGAAACCCAATACAAAAACAACTTCATAAACATAGATTTTGTAATTGCAACTGCAAATAAGAAGCAAATTTTTAAAAAGATACCTCGCTTAGAGTACATATCTCCTAGCCATCGAATCTTCCCGCTGAAGGTGATTGAGTTACAGGTCATAATGGATACATCATAAATAAATCTTCAAATCTATAGTTGGTGCTCATAAGGACAATAAGCTCAATATTTATATAGTTTTCCTGCCTTATGTTTTCCTCTGAATCCCAAATCGCATCAATACCGTTCGGGTTCATTGCATATGTATATAAATAACAAATGCACGCTTAAATCAGGAATCATATTATTTACAAACTGTATGGCATTAACAAGATCTTATCACAATAATGCAAACAGAGTCATTGATAGTTCCCGCATGTTGTCTGTTGTATGTTTTCTTTACACGAGGTGGATGAGAATTGCTTCAAATATCTCAAAAATCAATAGAGACAACAATAATCAATTGGTATGGTCCTATTTCATCAGCATAATTATATAATATAAACTTAATTCTAATTTAATCAGAACAAAATTGAAGTAAATATTAACTACAAGTGAAATTGTGGCTTAGGTATAGTTGATAAACGTTACTACAATCTATTTGGGATTAGTTTATTCGCACGTGACTAGAGGAATTGGGTGAGTGTTATTTTCTTCACATGTTGTTCTGTTTTTACTTCCTGGTCTGTTAATAGTATTCCTGGAACAAATTACAACACAGCCTACACCAAAGCTCACTCAAGAAGGGAAAAATATTCTCGAAGATATTAAAATGGCAGGTCAAGATTTGATAGAAATTAAAATAGTATTTGATAATTTTAAAAGGACAGTAGTCTAGTTTTCATGAACAATTATGAAATAATAATATTACGTAGTTCTCATGAACAAATGAGGTGTTAACTACGAAGCAGGTCAAAGTACATGTATATTTTTACTTGGCACGTTAACACTCGCATATTTGTTGAGCATGACAAACTGTGTTGATCAAAAAAGTATATTGTACGGATCAAGTTAACTGCTTCCAAATAGTATAAAGTCATTGCTAGAAAGCTTTTGAATATAACTCGTCATGCTTGAATAATTTAATCTCGATGGTATGTATGTTTTACATTGATGGGGTGGGTGGTTAATAGCGTGGGCAGAGATTGCCTGTCAAAGTGATTTCAACAACATTTTATGACCTTTTCATTTTGGACACATTTCAAACTCGCAACGTTTAGGGAAATCGCACGATTGACCGTCGTAATCTTGTTCTTTTGTTTCCATCTTTTCTAGGTAATGATAGTTACTGGCTAGTTAATCTTTTGTATATTTAACCAATGACATCGTAACAGACTTCAGATATCAGTTTATCCACATTTGGAAACCGATGGTACATATTTGGAGATAATATGATGATTATATAGTTGTAAAAGATCCCGTTTAACACAAGATTCACCTTTCCATGATTACTGCTGATGAGCAATCCTCCATCTCTGTCTCTATCTCTGAAGGTATGAGCAGCGTGAAACCCAATACAAAAACAACTTCATAAACATAGATTTTGTAATTGCAACTGCAAATAAGAAGCAAATTTTTAAAAAGATACCTCGCTTAGAGTACATATCTCCTAGCCATCGAATCTTCCCGCTGAAGGTGAATTAGTTACAGGTCATAATGGATACATCATAAATAAATCTTCAAATCTATAGTTGGTGCTCATAAGGACAATAAGCTCAATATTTATATAGTTTTCCTGCCTTATGTTTTCCTCTGAATCCCAAATCGCATCAATACCGTTCGGGTTCATTGCATATGTATATAAATAACAAATACACACTTAACTCAGGAATCATATTATTTAAAAACTGTATGGCATTAACAAGACCTTATCACAATAATGCAAAGAGAGTCATTGATAGTTCCCGCATGTTGTCTGTTGTATGTTTTCTTTACACGAGGTGGATGAGTATTACTTCAAACATCTCAAAAATCAATAGAGACAACAATAATCAATTGGTATGGTCCTATTTCATCAGCATAATTATATAATGTTAACTTAATTCTAATTTAATCAGAACCAAAATGAAGTAAATATTGACTACAAGTGAAATTGTGGCTTAGGTATAGTTGATAAATCCTTACTGCAGACTATTTGGGATTAGTTTATTCGCACGTGACTAGAGGAATTGGGTGAGTGTTATTTTCTTCACACGTTGTTCTGTTTTTACTTCCTGGTCTGTTAATAGTATTCCTGGAACAAATTATAACACAGCCTACACCAAAGCTCACTCAAGAAGGGAAAAATATTCTCGAAGATATTAAAATGGTAGGTCAAAATTTGATAGAAATTAAAATAGTATTTGATAATTTTGAAAGGACAGTAGTCTAGTTTTCATGAACAATTATGAAATAATACTATTACGTAGTTCTCATGAACAAATGAGGTGTTAACTACGAGGCAGGTCAAAGTACATGTATATTTTTACTTGGCACGTTAGCACTCGCATATTTGTTGAGGATGAGAAACTGTGTTGATCAAAAAAGTATATTGTATGGATCAAGTTAGCTGCTTCCAAATAGTATAAAGTCATTGCTAGAAAGCTTTTGAATATAATTCGTCATGCTTGAATAATTTAATCTCGATGGTATGTATGTTTTACATTGACGGGGTGGGTGGTTAACAGCGTGGGCAGAGATTGCCTATCAAAGTGATTTCAACAACATTTTATGACCTTTTAATTTTGGACACATTTCAAACTCGCAACGTTTAGGGCCATTGCACGATTGACCGTCGTAATCTTGTTCTTTTGTTTCCATCTTTTCTAGGTAATGATAATTACTGGCTAGTTAATCTTTTGTATATTTAACCAATGACATCGTAACAGACATCAAATATCAGTTTATCCACATTTGGAAACCGATGGTACATATTTGGAGATAATATGATGATTATATAGTTGTAAAAGATCCCGTTTAACACAAGATTCACCTTTCCATGATTACTACTGATGAGCAATCCTCCATCTCTGTCTCTATCTCTGAAGGTATGAGCAGCGTGAAACCCAATACAAAAACAACTTCATAAACATAGATTTTGTAATTGCAACTGCAAATAAGAAGCAAATTTTTAAAAAGATACCTCGCTTAGAGTACATATCTCCTAGCCATCGAATCTTCCCGCTGAAGGTGATTGAGTTACAGGTCATAATGGATACATCATAAATAAATCTTCAAATCTATAGTTGGTGCTCATAAGGACAATAAGCTCAATATTTATATAGTTTTCCTGCCTTATGTTTTCCTCTGAATCCCAAATCGCATCAATACCGTTCGGGTTCATTGCATATGTATATAAATAACAAATGCACGCTTAAATCAGGAATCATATTATTTACAAACTGTATGGCATTAACAAGATCTTATCACAATAATGCAAATAGAGTCATTGATAGTTCCCGCATGTTGTCTGTTGTATGTTTTCTTTACACGAGGTGGATGAGAATTGCTTCAAATATCTCAAAAATCAATAGAGACAACAATAATCAATTGGTATGGTCCTATTTCATCAGCATAATTATATAATATAAACTTAATTCTAATTTAATCAGAACAAAATTGAAGTAAATATTAACTACAAGTGAAATTGTGGCTTAGGTATAGTTGATAAACGTTACTACAATCTATTTGGGATTAGTTTATTCGCACGTGACTAGAGGAATTGGGTGAGTGTTATTTTCTTCACATGTTGTTCTGTTTTTACTTCCTGGTCTGTTAATAGTATTCCTGGAACAAATTACAACACAGCCTACACCAAAGCTCACTCAAGAAGGGAAAAATATTCTCGAAGATATTAAAATGGCAGGTCAAGATTTGATAGAAATTAAAATAGTATTTGATAATTTTAAAAGGACAGTAGTCTAGTTTTCATGAACAATTATGAAATAATAATATTACGTAGTTCTCATGAACAAATGAGGTGTTAACTACGAAGCAGGTCAAAGTACATGTATATTTTTACTTGGCACGTTAACACTCGCATATTTGTTGAGCATGACAAACTGTGTTGATCAAAAAAGTATATTGTACGGATCAAGTTAACTGCTTCCAAATAGTATAAAGTCATTGCTAGAAAGCTTTTGAATATAACTCGTCATGCTTGAATAATTTAATCTCGATGGTATGTATGTTTTACATTGATGGGGTGGGTGGTTAATAGCGTGGGCAGAGATTGCCTGTCAAAGTGATTTCAACAACATTTTATGACCTTTTCATTTTGGACACATTTCAAACTCGCAACGTTTAGGGAAATCGCACGATTGACCGTCGTAATCTTGTTCTTTTGTTTCCATCTTTTCTAGGTAATGATAGTTACTGGCTAGTTAATCTTTTGTATATTTAACCAATGACATCGTAACAGACTTCAGATATCAGTTTATCCACATTTGGAAACCGATGGTACATATTTGGAGATAATATGATGATTATATAGTTGTAAAAGATCCCGTTTAACACAAGATTCACCTTTCCATGATTACTGCTGATGAGCAATCCTCCATCTCTGTTTCTATCTCTGAAGGTATGAGCAGCGTGAAACCCAATACAAAAACAACTTCATAAACATAGATTTTGTAATTGCAACTGCAAATAAGAAGCAAATTTTTAAAAAGATACCTCGCTTAGAGTACATATCTCCTAGCCATCGAATCTTCCCGCTGAAGGTGATTGAGTTACAGGTCATAATGGATACATCATAAATAAATCTTCAAATCTATAGTTGGTGCTCATAAGGACAATAAGCTCAATATTTATATAGTTTTCCTGCCTTATGTTTTCCTCTGAATCCCAAATCGCATCAATACCGTTCGGGTTCATTGCATATGTATATAAATAACAAATACACACTTAACTCAGGAATCATATTATTTAAAAACTGTATGGCATTAACAAGACCTTATCACAATAATGCAAAGAGAGTCATTGATAGTTCCCGCATGTTGTCTGTTGTATGTTTTCTTTACACGAGGTGGATGAGTATTACTTCAAACATCTCAAAAATCAATAGAGACAACAATAATCAATTGGTATGGTCCTATTTCATCAGCATAATTATATAATGTTAACTTAATTCTAATTTAATCAGAACCAAAATGAAGTAAATATTGACTACAAGTGAAATTGTGGCTTAGGTATAGTTGATAAATCCTTACTGCAGACTATTTGGGATTAGTTTATTCGCACGTGACTAGAGGAATTGGGTGAGTGTTATTTTCTTCACACGTTGTTCTGTTTTTACTTCCTGGTCTGTTAATAGTATTCCTGGAACAAATTATAACACAGCCTACACCAAAGCTCACTCAAGAAGGGAAAAATATTCTCGAAGATATTAAAATGGTAGGTCAAAATTTGATAGAAATTAAAATAGTATTTGATAATTTTGAAAGGACAGTAGTCTAGTTTTCATGAACAATTATGAAATAATACTATTACGTAGTTCTCATGAACAAATGAGGTGTTAACTACGAGGCAGGTCAAAGTACATGTATATTTTTACTTGGCACGTTAGCACTCGCATATTTGTTGAGGATGACAAACTGTGTTGATCAAAAAAGTATATTGTATGGATCAAGTTAGCTGCTTCCAAATAGTATAAAGTCATTGCTAGAAAGCTTTTGAATATAATTCGTCATGCTTGAATAATTTAATCTCGATGGTATGTATGTTTTACATTGACGGGGTGGGTGGTTAACAGCGTGGGCAGAGATTGCCTATCAAAGTGATTTCAACAACATTTTATGACCTTTTAATTTTGGACACATTTCAAACTCGCAACGTTTAGGGCCATTGCACGATTGACCGTCGTAATCTTGTTCTTTTGTTTCCATCTTTTCTAGGTAATGATAATTACTGGCTAGTTAATCTTTTGTATATTTAACCAATGACATCGTAACAGACATCAAATATCAGTTTATCCACATTTGGAAACCGATGGTACATATTTGGAGATAATATGATGATTATATAGTTGTAAAAGATCCCGTTTAACACAAGATTCACCTTTCCATGATTACTACTGATGAGCAATCCTCCATCTCTGTCTCTATCTCTGAAGGTATGAGCAGCGTGAAACCCAATACAAAAACAACTTCATAAACATAGATTTTGTAATTGCAACTGCAAATAAGAAGCAAATTTTTAAAAAGATACCTCGCTTAGAGTACATATCTCCTAGCCATCGAATCTTCCCGCTGAAGGTGATTGAGTTACAGGTCATAATGGATACATCATAAATAAATCTTCAAATCTATAGTTGGTGCTCATAAGGACAATAAGCTCAATATTTATATAGTTTTCCTGCCTTATGTTTTCCTCTGAATCCCAAATCGCATCAATACCGTTCGGGTTCATTGCATATGTATATAAATAACAAATGCACGCTTAAATCAGGAATCATATTATTTACAAACTGTATGGCATTAACAAGATCTTATCACAATAATGCAAATAGAGTCATTGATAGTTCCCGCATGTTGTCTGTTGTATGTTTTCTTTACACGAGGTGGATGAGAATTGCTTCAAATATCTCAAAAATCAATAGAGACAACAATAATCAATTGGTATGGTCCTATTTCATCAGCATAATTATATAATATAAACTTAATTCTAATTTAATCAGAACAAAATTGAAGTAAATATTAACTACAAGTGAAATTGTGGCTTAGGTATAGTTGATAAACGTTACTACAATCTATTTGGGATTAGTTTATTCGCACGTGACTAGAGGAATTGGGTGAGTGTTATTTTCTTCACATGTTGTTCTGTTTTTACTTCCTGGTCTGTTAATAGTATTCCTGGAACAAATTACAACACAGCCTACACCAAAGCTCACTCAAGAAGGGAAAAATATTCTCGAAGATATTAAAATGGCAGGTCAAGATTTGATAGAAATTAAAATAGTATTTGATAATTTTAAAAGGACAGTAGTCTAGTTTTCATGAACAATTATGAAATAATAATATTACGTAGTTCTCATGAACAAATGAGGTGTTAACTACGAAGCAGGTCAAAGTACATGTATATTTTTACTTGGCACGTTAACACTCGCATATTTGTTGAGCATGACAAACTGTGTTGATCAAAAAAGTATATTGTACGGATCAAGTTAACTGCTTCCAAATAGTATAAAGTCATTGCTAGAAAGCTTTTGAATATAACTCGTCATGCTTGAATAATTTAACCTCGATGGTATGTATGTTTTACATTGATGGGGTGGGTGGTTAATAGCGTGGGCAGAGATTGCCTGTCAAAGTGATTTCAACAACATTTTATGACCTTTTCATTTTGGACACATTTCAAACTCGCAACGTTTAGGGAAATCGCACGATTGACCGTCGTAATCTTGTTCTTTTGTTTCCATCTTTTCTAGGTAATGATAGTTACTGGCTAGTTAATCTTTTGTATATTTAACCAATGACATCGTAACAGACTTCAGATATCAGTTTATCCACATTTGGAAACCGATGGTACATATTTGGAGATAATATGATGATTATATAGTTGTAAAAGATCCCGTTTAACACAAGATTCACCTTTCCATGATTACTGCTGATGAGCAATCCTCCATCTCTGTCTCTATCTCTGAAGGTATGAGCAGCGTGAAACCCAATACAAAAACAACTTCATAAACATAGATTTTGTAATTGCAACTGCAAATAAGAAGCAAATTTTTAAAAAGATACCTCGCTTAGAGTACATATCTCCTAGCCATCGAATCTTCCCGCTGAAGGTGATTGAGTTACAGGTCATAATGGATACATCATAAATAAATCTTCAAATCTATAGTTGGTGCTCATAAGGACAATAAGCTCAATATTTATATAGTTTTCCTGCCTTATGTTTTCCTCTGAATCCCAAATCGCATCAATACCGTTCGGGTTCATTGCATATGTATATAAATAACAAATACACACTTAACTCAGGAATCATATTATTTAAAAACTGTATGGCATTAACAAGACCTTATCACAATAATGCAAAGAGAGTCATTGATAGTTCCCGCATGTTGTCTGTTGTATGTTTTCTTTACACGAGGTGGATGAGTATTACTTCAAACATCTCAAAAATCAATAGAGACAACAATAATCAATTGGTATGGTCCTATTTCATCAGCATAATTATATAATGTTAACTTAATTCTAATTTAATCAGAACCAAAATGAAGTAAATATTGACTACAAGTGAAATTGTGGCTTAGGTATAGTTGATAAATCCTTACTACAGACTATTTGGGATTAGTTTATTCGCACGTGACTAGAGGAATTGGGTGAGTGTTATTTTCTTCACACGTTGTTCTGTTTTTACTTCCTGGTCTGTTAATAGTATTCCTGGAACAAATTATAACACAGCCTACACCAAAGCTCACTCAAGAAGGGAAAAATATTCTCGAAGATATTAAAATGGTAGGTCAAAATTTGATAGAAATTAAAATAGTATTTGATAATTTTGAAAGGACAGTAGTCTAGTTTTCATGAACAATTATGAAATAATACTATTACGTAGTTCTCATGAACAAATGAGGTGTTAACTACGAGGCAGGTCAAAGTACATGTATATTTTTACTTGGCACGTTAGCACTCGCATATTTGTTGAGGATGAGAAACTGTGTTGATCAAAAAAGTATATTGTATGGATCAAGTTAGCTGCTTCCAAATAGTATAAAGTCATTGCTAGAAAGCTTTTGAATATAATTCGTCATGCTTGAATAATTTAATCTCGATGGTATGTATGTTTTACATTGACGGGGTGGGTGGTTAACAGCGTGGGCAGAGATTGCCTATCAAAGTGATTTCAACAACATTTTATGACCTTTTAATTTTGGACACATTTCAAACTCGCAACGTTTAGGGCCATTGCACGATTGACCGTCGTAATCTTGTTCTTTTGTTTCCATCTTTTCTAGGTAATGATAATTACTGGCTAGTTAATCTTTTGTATATTTAACCAATGACATCGTAACAGACATCAAATATCAGTTTATCCACATTTGGAAACCGATGGTACATATTTGGAGATAATATGATGATTATATAGTTGTAAAAGATCCCGTTTAACACAAGATTCACCTTTCCATGATTACTACTGATGAGCAATCCTCCATCTCTGTCTCTATCTCTGAAGGTATGAGCAGCGTGAAACCCAATACAAAAACAACTTCATAAACATAGATTTTGTAATTGCAACTGCAAATAAGAAGCAAATTTTTAAAAAGATACCTCGCTTAGAGTACATATCTCCTAGCCATCGAATCTTCCCGCTGAAGGTGATTGAGTTACAGGTCATAATGGATACATCATAAATAAATCTTCAAATCTATAGTTGGTGCTCATAAGGACAATAAGCTCAATATTTATATAGTTTTCCTGCCTTATGTTTTCCTCTGAATCCCAAATCGCATCAATACCGTTCGGGTTCATTGCATATGTATATAAATAACAAATGCACGCTTAAATCAGGAATCATATTATTTACAAACTGTATGGCATTAACAAGATCTTATCACAATAATGCAAACAGAGTCATTGATAGTTCCCGCATGTTGTCTGTTGTATGTTTTCTTTACACGAGGTGGATGAGAATTGCTTCAAATATCTCAAAAATCAATAGAGACAACAATAATCAATTGGTATGGTCCTATTTCATCAGCATAATTATATAATATAAACTTAATTCTAATTTAATCAGAACAAAATTGAAGTAAATATTAACTACAAGTGAAATTGTGGCTTAGGTATAGTTGATAAACGTTACTACAATCTATTTGGGATTAGTTTATTCGCACGTGACTAGAGGAATTGGGTGAGTGTTATTTTCTTCACATGTTGTTCTGTTTTTACTTCCTGGTCTGTTAATAGTATTCCTGGAACAAATTACAACACAGCCTACACCAAAGCTCACTCAAGAAGGGAAAAATATTCTCGAAGATATTAAAATGGCAGGTCAAGATTTGATAGAAATTAAAATAGTATTTGATAATTTTAAAAGGACAGTAGTCTAGTTTTCATGAACAATTATGAAATAATAATATTACGTAGTTCTCATGAACAAATGAGGTGTTAACTACGAAGCAGGTCAAAGTACATGTATATTTTTACTTGGCACGTTAACACTCGCATATTTGTTGAGCATGACAAACTGTGTTGATCAAAAAAGTATATTGTACGGATCAAGTTAACTGCTTCCAAATAGTATAAAGTCATTGCTAGA
Source organism: Sinohyriopsis cumingii (assembly GCA_028554795.2). Taxonomy (NCBI): domain Eukaryota; kingdom Metazoa; phylum Mollusca; class Bivalvia; order Unionida; family Unionidae; genus Sinohyriopsis; species Sinohyriopsis cumingii. Next base: position 103,101,633 of record CM068838.1, read on the forward strand.
AAGCTTTTGAATATAACTCGTCATGCTTGAATAATTTAATCTCGATGGTATGTATGTTTTACATTGATGGGGTGGGTGGTTAATAGCGTGGGCAGAGATTGCCTGTCAAAGTGATTTCAACAACATTTTATGACCTTTTCATTTTGGACACATTTCAAACTCGCAACGTTTAGGGAAATCGCACGATTGACCGTCGTAATCTTGTTCTTTTGTTTCCATCTTTTCTAGGTAATGATAGTTACTGGCTAGTTAATCTTTTGTATATTTAACCAATGACATCGTAACAGACTTCAGATATCAGTTTATCCACATTTGGAAACCGATGGTACATATTTGGAGATAATATGATGATTATATAGTTGTAAAAGATCCCGTTTAACACAAGATTCACCTTTCCATGATTACTGCTGATGAGCAATCCTCCATCTCTGTCTCTATCTCTGAAGGTATGAGCAGCGTGAAACCCAATACAAAAACAACTTCATAAACATAGATTTTGTAATTGCAACTGCAAATAAGAAGCAAATTTTTAAAAAGATACCTCGCTTAGAGTACATATCTCCTAGCCATCGAATCTTCCCGCTGAAGGTGAATTAGTTACAGGTCATAATGGATACATCATAAATAAATCTTCAAATCTATAGTTGGTGCTCATAAGGACAATAAGCTCAATATTTATATAGTTTTCCTGCCTTATGTTTTCCTCTGAATCCCAAATCGCATCAATACCGTTCGGGTTCATTGCATATGTATATAAATAACAAATACACACTTAACTCAGGAATCATATTATTTAAAAACTGTATGGCATTAACAAGACCTTATCACAATAATGCAAAGAGAGTCATTGATAGTTCCCGCATGTTGTCTGTTGTATGTTTTCTTTACACGAGGTGGATGAGTATTACTTCAAACATCTCAAAAATCAATAGAGACAACAATAATCAATTGGTATGGTCCTATTTCATCAGCATAATTATATAATGTTAACTTAATTCTAATTTAATCAGAACCAAAATGAAGTAAATATTGACTACAAGTGAAATTGTGGCTTAGGTATAGTTGATAAATCCTTACTGCAGACTATTTGGGATTAGTTTATTCGCACGTGACTAGAGGAATTGGGTGAGTGTTATTTTCTTCACACGTTGTTCTGTTTTTACTTCCTGGTCTGTTAATAGTATTCCTGGAACAAATTATAACACAGCCTACACCAAAGCTCACTCAAGAAGGGAAAAATATTCTCGAAGATATTAAAATGGTAGGTCAAAATTTGATAGAAATTAAAATAGTATTTGATAATTTTGAAAGGACAGTAGTCTAGTTTTCATGAACAATTATGAAATAATACTATTACGTAGTTCTCATGAACAAATGAGGTGTTAACTACGAGGCAGGTCAAAGTACATGTATATTTTTACTTGGCACGTTAGCACTCGCATATTTGTTGAGGATGAGAAACTGTGTTGATCAAAAAAGTATATTGTATGGATCAAGTTAGCTGCTTCCAAATAGTATAAAGTCATTGCTAGAAAGCTTTTGAATATAATTCGTCATGCTTGAATAATTTAATCTCGATGGTATGTATGTTTTACATTGACGGGGTGGGTGGTTAACAGCGTGGGCAGAGATTGCCTATCAAAGTGATTTCAACAACATTTTATGACCTTTTAATTTTGGACACATTTCAAACTCGCAACGTTTAGGGCCATTGCACGATTGACCGTCGTAATCTTGTTCTTTTGTTTCCATCTTTTCTAGGTAATGATAATTACTGGCTAGTTAATCTTTTGTATATTTAACCAATGACATCGTAACAGACATCAAATATCAGTTTATCCACATTTGGAAACCGATGGTACATATTTGGAGATAATATGATGATTATATAGTTGTAAAAGATCCCGTTTAACACAAGATTCACCTTTCCATGATTACTACTGATGAGCAATCCTCCATCTCTGTCTCTATCTCTGAAGGTATGAGCAGCGTGAAACCCAATACAAAAACAACTTCATAAACATAGATTTTGTAATTGCAACTGCAAATAAGAAGCAAATTTTTAAAAAGATACCTCGCTTAGAGTACATATCTCCTAGCCATCGAATCTTCCCGCTGAAGGTGATTGAGTTACAGGTCATAATGGATACATCATAAATAAATCTTCAAATCTATAGTTGGTGCTCATAAGGACAATAAGCTCAATATTTATATAGTTTTCCTGCCTTATGTTTTCCTCTGAATCCCAAATCGCATCAATACCGTTCGGGTTCATTGCATATGTATATAAATAACAAATGCACGCTTAAATCAGGAATCATATTATTTACAAACTGTATGGCATTAACAAGATCTTATCACAATAATGCAAATAGAGTCATTGATAGTTCCCGCATGTTGTCTGTTGTATGTTTTCTTTACACGAGGTGGATGAGAATTGCTTCAAATATCTCAAAAATCAATAGAGACAACAATAATCAATTGGTATGGTCCTATTTCATCAGCATAATTATATAATATAAACTTAATTCTAATTTAATCAGAACAAAATTGAAGTAAATATTAACTACAAGTGAAATTGTGGCTTAGGTATAGTTGATAAACGTTACTACAATCTATTTGGGATTAGTTTATTCGCACGTGACTAGAGGAATTGGGTGAGTGTTATTTTCTTCACATGTTGTTCTGTTTTTACTTCCTGGTCTGTTAATAGTATTCCTGGAACAAATTACAACACAGCCTACACCAAAGCTCACTCAAGAAGGGAAAAATATTCTCGAAGATATTAAAATGGCAGGTCAAGATTTGATAGAAATTAAAATAGTATTTGATAATTTTAAAAGGACAGTAGTCTAGTTTTCATGAACAATTATGAAATAATAATATTACGTAGTTCTCATGAACAAATGAGGTGTTAACTACGAAGCAGGTCAAAGTACATGTATATTTTTACTTGGCACGTTAACACTCGCATATTTGTTGAGCATGACAAACTGTGTTGATCAAAAAAGTATATTGTACGGATCAAGTTAACTGCTTCCAAATAGTATAAAGTCATTGCTAGAAAGCTTTTGAATATAACTCGTCATGCTTGAATAATTTAATCTCGATGGTATGTATGTTTTACATTGATGGGGTGGGTGGTTAATAGCGTGGGCAGAGATTGCCTGTCAAAGTGATTTCAACAACATTTTATGACCTTTTCATTTTGGACACATTTCAAACTCGCAACGTTTAGGGAAATCGCACGATTGACCGTCGTAATCTTGTTCTTTTGTTTCCATCTTTTCTAGGTAATGATAGTTACTGGCTAGTTAATCTTTTGTATATTTAACCAATGACATCGTAACAGACTTCAGATATCAGTTTATCCACATTTGGAAACCGATGGTACATATTTGGAGATAATATGATGATTATATAGTTGTAAAAGATCCCGTTTAACACAAGATTCACCTTTCCATGATTACTGCTGATGAGCAATCCTCCATCTCTGTTTCTATCTCTGAAGGTATGAGCAGCGTGAAACCCAATACAAAAACAACTTCATAAACATAGATTTTGTAATTGCAACTGCAAATAAGAAGCAAATTTTTAAAAAGATACCTCGCTTAGAGTACATATCTCCTAGCCATCGAATCTTCCCGCTGAAGGTGATTGAGTTACAGGTCATAATGGATACATCATAAATAAATCTTCAAATCTATAGTTGGTGCTCATAAGGACAATAAGCTCAATATTTATATAGTTTTCCTGCCTTATGTTTTCCTCTGAATCCCAAATCGCATCAATACCGTTCGGGTTCATTGCATATGTATATAAATAACAAATACACACTTAACTCAGGAATCATATTATTTAAAAACTGTATGGCATTAACAAGACCTTATCACAATAATGCAAAGAGAGTCATTGATAGTTCCCGCATGTTGTCTGTTGTATGTTTTCTTTACACGAGGTGGATGAGTATTACTTCAAACATCTCAAAAATCAATAGAGACAACAATAATCAATTGGTATGGTCCTATTTCATCAGCATAATTATATAATGTTAACTTAATTCTAATTTAATCAGAACCAAAATGAAGTAAATATTGACTACAAGTGAAATTGTGGCTTAGGTATAGTTGATAAATCCTTACTGCAGACTATTTGGGATTAGTTTATTCGCACGTGACTAGAGGAATTGGGTGAGTGTTATTTTCTTCACACGTTGTTCTGTTTTTACTTCCTGGTCTGTTAATAGTATTCCTGGAACAAATTATAACACAGCCTACACCAAAGCTCACTCAAGAAGGGAAAAATATTCTCGAAGATATTAAAATGGTAGGTCAAAATTTGATAGAAATTAAAATAGTATTTGATAATTTTGAAAGGACAGTAGTCTAGTTTTCATGAACAATTATGAAATAATACTATTACGTAGTTCTCATGAACAAATGAGGTGTTAACTACGAGGCAGGTCAAAGTACATGTATATTTTTACTTGGCACGTTAGCACTCGCATATTTGTTGAGGATGAGAAACTGTGTTGATCAAAAAAGTATATTGTATGGATCAAGTTAGCTGCTTCCAAATAGTATAAAGTCATTGCTAGAAAGCTTTTGAATATAATTCGTCATGCTTGAATAATTTAATCTCGATGGTATGTATGTTTTACATTGACGGGGTGGGTGGTTAACAGCGTGGGCAGAGATTGCCTATCAAAGTGATTTCAACAACATTTTATGACCTTTTAATTTTGGACACATTTCAAACTCGCAACGTTTAGGGCCATTGCACGATTGACCGTCGTAATCTTGTTCTTTTGTTTCCATCTTTTCTAGGTAATGATAATTACTGGCTAGTTAATCTTTTGTATATTTAACCAATGACATCGTAACAGACATCAAATATCAGTTTATCCACATTTGGAAACCGATGGTACATATTTGGAGATAATATGATGATTATATAGTTGTAAAAGATCCCGTTTAACACAAGATTCACCTTTCCATGATTACTACTGATGAGCAATCCTCCATCTCTGTCTCTATCTCTGAAGGTATGAGCAGCGTGAAACCCAATACAAAAACAACTTCATAAACATAGATTTTGTAATTGCAACTGCAAATAAGAAGCAAATTTTTAAAAAGATACCTCGCTTAGAGTACATATCTCCTAGCCATCGAATCTTCCCGCTGAAGGTGATTGAGTTACAGGTCATAATGGATACATCATAAATAAATCTTCAAATCTATAGTTGGTGCTCATAAGGACAATAAGCTCAATATTTATATAGTTTTCCTGCCTTATGTTTTCCTCTGAATCCCAAATCGCATCAATACCGTTCGGGTTCATTGCATATGTATATAAATAACAAATGCACGCTTAAATCAGGAATCATATTATTTACAAACTGTATGGCATTAACAAGATCTTATCACAATAATGCAAATAGAGTCATTGATAGTTCCCGCATGTTGTCTGTTGTATGTTTTCTTTACACGAGGTGGATGAGAATTGCTTCAAATATCTCAAAAATCAATAGAGACAACAATAATCAATTGGTATGGTCCTATTTCATCAGCATAATTATATAATATAAACTTAATTCTAATTTAATCAGAACAAAATTGAAGTAAATATTAACTACAAGTGAAATTGTGGCTTAGGTATAGTTGATAAACGTTACTACAATCTATTTGGGATTAGTTTATTCGCACGTGACTAGAGGAATTGGGTGAGTGTTATTTTCTTCACATGTTGTTCTGTTTTTACTTCCTGGTCTGTTAATAGTATTCCTGGAACAAATTACAACACAGCCTACACCAAAGCTCACTCAAGAAGGGAAAAATATTCTCGAAGATATTAAAATGGCAGGTCAAGATTTGATAGAAATTAAAATAGTATTTGATAATTTTAAAAGGACAGTAGTCTAGTTTTCATGAACAATTATGAAATAATAATATTACGTAGTTCTCATGAACAAATGAGGTGTTAACTACGAAGCAGGTCAAAGTACATGTATATTTTTACTTGGCACGTTAACACTCGCATATTTGTTGAGCATGACAAACTGTGTTGATCAAAAAAGTATATTGTACGGATCAAGTTAACTGCTTCCAAATAGTATAAAGTCATTGCTAGAAAGCTTTTGAATATAACTCGTCATGCTTGAATAATTTAATCTCGATGGTATGTATGTTTTACATTGATGGGGTGGGTGGTTAATAGCGTGGGCAGAGATTGCCTGTCAAAGTGATTTCAACAACATTTTATGACCTTTTCATTTTGGACACATTTCAAACTCGCAACGTTTAGGGAAATCGCACGATTGACCGTCGTAATCTTGTTCTTTTGTTTCCATCTTTTCTAGGTAATGATAGTTACTGGCTAGTTAATCTTTTGTATATTTAACCAATGACATCGTAACAGACTTCAGATATCAGTTTATCCACATTTGGAAACCGATGGTACATATTTGGAGATAATATGATGATTATATAGTTGTAAAAGATCCCGTTTAACACAAGATTCACCTTTCCATGATTACTGCTGATGAGCAATCCTCCATCTCTGTTTCTATCTCTGAAGGTATGAGCAGCGTGAAACCCAATACAAAAACAACTTCATAAACATAGATTTTGTAATTGCAACTGCAAATAAGAAGCAAATTTTTAAAAAGATACCTCGCTTAGAGTACATATCTCCTAGCCATCGAATCTTCCCGCTGAAGGTGATTGAGTTACAGGTCATAATGGATACATCATAAATAAATCTTCAAATCTATAGTTGGTGCTCATAAGGACAATAAGCTCAATATTTATATAGTTTTCCTGCCTTATGTTTTCCTCTGAATCCCAAATCGCATCAATACCGTTCGGGTTCATTGCATATGTATATAAATAACAAATACACACTTAACTCAGGAATCATATTATTTAAAAACTGTATGGCATTAACAAGACCTTATCACAATAATGCAAAGAGAGTCATTGATAGTTCCCGCATGTTGTCTGTTGTATGTTTTCTTTACACGAGGTGGATGAGTATTACTTCAAACATCTCAAAAATCAATAGAGACAACAATAATCAATTGGTATGGTCCTATTTCATCAGCATAATTATATAATGTTAACTTAATTCTAATTTAATCAGAACCAAAATGAAGTAAATATTGACTACAAGTGAAATTGTGGCTTAGGTATAGTTGATAAATCCTTACTGCAGACTATTTGGGATTAGTTTATTCGCACGTGACTAGAGGAATTGGGTGAGTGTTATTTTCTTCACACGTTGTTCTGTTTTTACTTCCTGGTCTGTTAATAGTATTCCTGGAACAAATTATAACACAGCCTACACCAAAGCTCACTCAAGAAGGGAAAAATATTCTCGAAGATATTAAAATGGTAGGTCAAAATTTGATAGAAATTAAAATAGTATTTGATAATTTTGAAAGGACAGTAGTCTAGTTTTCATGAACAATTATGAAATAATACTATTACGTAGTTCTCATGAACAAATGAGGTGTTAACTACGAGGCAGGTCAAAGTACATGTATATTTTTACTTGGCACGTTAGCACTCGCATATTTGTTGAGGATGACAAACTGTGTTGATCAAAAAAGTATATTGTATGGATCAAGTTAGCTGCTTCCAAATAGTATAAAGTCATTGCTAGAAAGCTTTTGAATATAATTCGTCATGCTTGAATAATTTAATCTCGATGGTATGTATGTTTTACATTGACGGGGTGGGTGGTTAACAGCGTGGGCAGAGATTGCCTATCAAAGTGATTTCAACAACATTTTATGACCTTTTAATTTTGGACACATTTCAAACTCGCAACGTTTAGGGCCATTGCACGATTGACCGTCGTAATCTTGTTCTTTTGTTTCCATCTTTTCTAGGTAATGATAATTACTGGCTAGTTAATCTTTTGTATATTTAACCAATGACATCGTAACAGACATCAAATATCAGTTTATCCACATTTGGAAACCGATGGTACATATTTGGAGATAATATGATGATTATATAGTTGTAAAAGATCCCGTTTAACACAAGATTCACCTTTCCATGATTACTACTGATGAGCAATCCTCCATCTCTGTCTCTATCTCTGAAGGTATGAGCAGCGTGAAACCCAATACAAAAACAACTTCATAAACATAGATTTTGTAATTGCAACTGCAAATAAGAAGCAAATTTTTAAAAAGATACCTCGCTTAGAGTACATATCTCCTAGCCATCGAATCTTCCCGCTGAAGGTGATTGAGTTACAGGTCATAATGGATACATCATAAATAAATCTTCAAATCTATAGTTGGTGCTCATAAGGACAATAAGCTCAATATTTATATAGTTTTCCTGCCTTATGTTTTCCTCTGAATCCCAAATCGCATCAATACCGTTCGGGTTCATTGCATATGTATATAAATAACAAATACACACTTAACTCAGGAATCATATTATTTAAAAACTGTATGGCATTAACAAGACCTTATCACAATAATGCAAAGAGAGTCATTGATAGTTCCCGCATGTTGTCTGTTGTATGTTTTCTTTACACGAGGTGGATGAGTATTACTTCAAACATCTCAAAAATCAATAGAGACAACAATAATCAATTGGTATGGTCCTATTTCATCAGCATAATTATATAATGTTAACTTAATTCTAATTTAATCAGAACCAAAATGAAGTAAATATTGACTACAAGTGAAATTGTGGCTTAGGTATAGTTGATAAATCCTTACTGCAGACTATTTGGGATTAGTTTATTCGCACGTGACTAGAGGAATTGGGTGAGTGTTATTTTCTTCACACGTTGTTCTGTTTTTACTTCCTGGTCTGTTAATAGTATTCCTGGAACAAATTATAACACAGCCTACACCAAAGCTCACTCAAGAAGGGAAAAATATTCTCGAAGATATTAAAATGGTAGGTCAAAATTTGATAGAAATTAAAATAGTATTTGATAATTTTGAAAGGACAGTAGTCTAGTTTTCATGAACAATTATGAAATAATACTATTACGTAGTTCTCATGAACAAATGAGGTGTTAACTACGAGGCAGGTCAAAGTACATGTATATTTTTACTTGGCACGTTAGCACTCGCATATTTGTTGAGGATGACAAACTGTGTTGATCAAAAAAGTATATTGTATGGATCAAGTTAGCTGCTTCCAAATAGTATAAAGTCATTGCTAGAAAGCTTTTGAATATAATTCGTCATGCTTGAATAATTTAATCTCGATGGTATGTATGTTTTACATTGACGGGGTGGGTGGTTAACAGCGTGGGCAGAGATTGCCTATCAAAGTGATTTCAACAACATTTTATGACCTTTTAATTTTGGACACATTTCAAACTCGCAACGTTTAGGGCCATTGCACGATTGACCGTCGTAATCTTGTTCTTTTGTTTCCATCTTTTCTAGGTAATGATAATTACTGGCTAGTTAATCTTTTGTATATTTAACCAATGACATCGTAACAGACATCAAATATCAGTTTATCCACATTTGGAAACCGATGGTACATATTTGGAGATAATATGATGATTATATAGTTGTAAAAGATCCCGTTTAACACAAGATTCACCTTTCCATGATTACTACTGATGAGCAATCCTCCATCTCTGTCTCTATCTCTGAAGGTATGAGCAGCGTGAAACCCAATACAAAAACAACTTCATAAACATAGATTTTGTAATTGCAACTGCAAATAAGAAGCAAATTTTTAAAAAGATACCTCGCTTAGAGTACATATCTCCTAGCCATCGAATCTTCCCGCTGAAGGTGATTGAGTTACAGGTCATAATGGATACATCATAAATAAATCTTCAAATCTATAGTTGGTGCTCATAAGGACAATAAGCTCAATATTTATATAGTTTTCCTGCCTTATGTTTTCCTCTGAATCCCAAATCGCATCAATACCGTTCGGGTTCATTGCATATGTATATAAATAACAAATGCACGCTTAAATCAGGAATCATATTATTTACAAACTGTATGGCATTAACAAGATCTTATCACAATAATGCAAATAGAGTCATTGATAGTTCCCGCATGTTGTCTGTTGTATGTTTTCTTTACACGAGGTGGATGAGAATTGCTTCAAATATCTCAAAAATCAATAGAGACAACAATAATCAATTGGTATGGTCCTATTTCATCAGCATAATTATATAATATAAACTTAATTCTAATTTAATCAGAACAAAATTGAAGTAAATATTAACTACAAGTGAAATTGTGGCTTAGGTATAGTTGATAAACGTTACTACAATCTATTTGGGATTAGTTTATTCGCACGTGACTAGAGGAATTGGGTGAGTGTTATTTTCTTCACATGTTGTTCTGTTTTTACTTCCTGGTCTGTTAATAGTATTCCTGGAACAAATTACAACACAGCCTACACCAAAGCTCACTCAAGAAGGGAAAAATATTCTCGAAGATATTAAAATGGCAGGTCAAGATTTGATAGAAATTAAAATAGTATTTGATAATTTTAAAAGGACAGTAGTCTAGTTTTCATGAACAATTATGAAATAATAATATTACGTAGTTCTCATGAACAAATGAGGTGTTAACTACGAAGCAGGTCAAAGTACATGTATATTTTTACTTGGCACGTTAACACTCGCATATTTGTTGAGCATGACAAACTGTGTTGATCAAAAAAGTATATTGTACGGATCAAGTTAACTGCTTCCAAATAGTATAAAGTCATTGCTAGAAAGCTTTTGAATATAACTCGTCATGCTTGAATAATTTAATCTCGATGGTATGTATGTTTTACATTGATGGGGTGGGTGGTTAATAGCGTGGGCAGAGATTGCCTGTCAAAGTGATTTCAACAACATTTTATGACCTTTTCATTTTGGACACATTTCAAACTCGCAACGTTTAGGGAAATCGCACGATTGACCGTCGTAATCTTGTTCTTTTGTTTCCATCTTTTCTAGGTAATGATAGTTACTGGCTAGTTAATCTTTTGTATATTTAACCAATGACATCGTAACAGACTTCAGATATCAGTTTATCCACATTTGGAAACCGATGGTACATATTTGGAGATAATATGATGATTATATAGTTGTAAAAGATCCCGTTTAACACAAGATTCACCTTTCCATGATTACTGCTGATGAGCAATCCTCCATCTCTGTTTCTATCTCTGAAGGTATGAGCAGCGTGAAACCCAATACAAAAACAACTTCATAAACATAGATTTTGTAATTGCAACTGCAAATAAGAAGCAAATTTTTAAAAAGATACCTCGCTTAGAGTACATATCTCCTAGCCATCGAATCTTCCCGCTGAAGGTGATTGAGTTACAGGTCATAATGGATACATCATAAATAAATCTTCAAATCTATAGTTGGTGCTCATAAGGACAATAAGCTCAATATTTATATAGTTTTCCTGCCTTATGTTTTCCTCTGAATCCCAAATCGCATCAATACCGTTCGGGTTCATTGCATATGTATATAAATAACAAATACACACTTAACTCAGGAATCATATTATTTAAAAACTGTATGGCATTAACAAGACCTTATCACAATAATGCAAAGAGAGTCATTGATAGTTCCCGCATGTTGTCTGTTGTATGTTTTCTTTACACGAGGTGGATGAGTATTACTTCAAACATCTCAAAAATCAATAGAGACAACAATAATCAATTGGTATGGTCCTATTTCATCAGCATAATTATATAATGTTAACTTAATTCTAATTTAATCAGAACCAAAATGAAGTAAATATTGACTACAAGTGAAATTGTGGCTTAGGTATAGTTGATAAATCCTTACTGCAGACTATTTGGGATTAGTTTATTCGCACGTGACTAGAGGAATTGGGTGAGTGTTATTTTCTTCACACGTTGTTCTGTTTTTACTTCCTGGTCTGTTAATAGTATTCCTGGAACAAATTATAACACAGCCTACACCAAAGCTCACTCAAGAAGGGAAAAATATTCTCGAAGATATTAAAATGGTAGGTCAAAATTTGATAGAAATTAAAATAGTATTTGATAATTTTGAAAGGACAGTAGTCTAGTTTTCATGAACAATTATGAAATAATACTATTACGTAGTTCTCATGAACAAATGAGGTGTTAACTACGAGGCAGGTCAAAGTACATGTATATTTTTACTTGGCACGTTAGCACTCGCATATTTGTTGAGGATGACAAACTGTGTTGATCAAAAAAGTATATTGTATGGATCAAGTTAGCTGCTTCCAAATAGTATAAAGTCATTGCTAGAAAGCTTTTGAATATAATTCGTCATGCTTGAATAATTTAATCTCGATGGTATGTATGTTTTACATTGACGGGGTGGGTGGTTAACAGCGTGGGCAGAGATTGCCTATCAAAGTGATTTCAACAACATTTTATGACCTTTTAATTTTGGACACATTTCAAACTCGCAACGTTTAGGGCCATTGCACGATTGACCGTCGTAATCTTGTTCTTTTGTTTCCATCTTTTCTAGGTAATGATAATTACTGGCTAGTTAATCTTTTGTATATTTAACCAATGACATCGTAACAGACATCAAATATCAGTTTATCCACATTTGGAAACCGATGGTACATATTTGGAGATAATATGATGATTATATAGTTGTAAAAGATCCCGTTTAACACAAGATTCACCTTTCCATGATTACTACTGATGAGCAATCCTCCATCTCTGTCTCTATCTCTGAAGGTATGAGCAGCGTGAAACCCAATACAAAAACAACTTCATAAACATAGATTTTGTAATTGCAACTGCAAATAAGAAGCAAATTTTTAAAAAGATACCTCGCTTAGAGTACATATCTCCTAGCCATCGAATCTTCCCGCTGAAGGTGATTGAGTTACAGGTCATAATGGATACATCATAAATAAATCTTCAAATCTATAGTTGGTGCTCATAAGGACAATAAGCTCAATATTTATATAGTTTTCCTGCCTTATGTTTTCCTCTGAATCCCAAATCGCATCAATACCGTTCGGGTTCATTGCATATGTATATAAATAACAAATACACACTTAACTCAGGAATCATATTATTTAAAAACTGTATGGCATTAACAAGACCTTATCACAATAATGCAAAGAGAGTCATTGATAGTTCCCGCATGTTGTCTGTTGTATGTTTTCTTTACACGAGGTGGATGAGTATTACTTCAAACATCTCAAAAATCAATAGAGACAACAATAATCAATTGGTATGGTCCTATTTCATCAGCATAATTATATAATGTTAACTTAATTCTAATTTAATCAGAACCAAAATGAAGTAAATATTGACTACAAGTGAAATTGTGGCTTAGGTATAGTTGATAAATCCTTACTGCAGACTATTTGGGATTAGTTTATTCGCACGTGACTAGAGGAATTGGGTGAGTGTTATTTTCTTCACACGTTGTTCTGTTTTTACTTCCTGGTCTGTTAATAGTATTCCTGGAACAAATTATAACACAGCCTACACCAAAGCTCACTCAAGAAGGGAAAAATATTCTCGAAGATATTAAAATGGTAGGTCAAAATTTGATAGAAATTAAAATAGTATTTGATAATTTTGAAAGGACAGTAGTCTAGTTTTCATGAACAATTATGAAATAATACTATTACGTAGTTCTCATGAACAAATGAGGTGTTAACTACGAGGCAGGTCAAAGTACATGTATATTTTTACTTGGCACGTTAGCACTCGCATATTTGTTGAGGATGAGAAACTGTGTTGATCAAAAAAGTATATTGTATGGATCAAGTTAGCTGCTTCCAAATAGTATAAAGTCATTGCTAGAAAGCTTTTGAATATAATTCGTCATGCTTGAATAATTTAATCTCGATGGTATGTATGTTTTACATTGACGGGGTGGGTGGTTAACAGCGTGGGCAGAGATTGCCTATCAAAGTGATTTCAACAACATTTTATGACCTTTTAATTTTGGACACATTTCAAACTCGCAACGTTTAGGGCCATTGCACGATTGACCGTCGTAATCTTGTTCTTTTGTTTCCATCTTTTCTAGGTAATGATAATTACTGGCTAGTTAATCTTTTGTATATTTAACCAATGACATCGTAACAGACATCAAATATCAGTTTATCCACATTTGGAAACCGATGGTACATATTTGGAGATAATATGATGATTATATAGTTGTAAAAGATCCCGTTTAACACAAGATTCACCTTTCCATGATTACTACTGATGAGCAATCCTCCATCTCTGTCTCTATCTCTGAAGGTATGAGCAGCGTGAAACCCAATACAAAAACAACTTCATAAACATAGATTTTGTAATTGCAACTGCAAATAAGAAGCAAATTTTTAAAAAGATACCTCGCTTAGAGTACATATCTCCTAGCCATCGAATCTTCCCGCTGAAGGTGATTGAGTTACAGGTCATAATGGATACATCATAAATAAATCTTCAAATCTATAGTTGGTGCTCATAAGGACAATAAGCTCAATATTTATATAGTTTTCCTGCCTTATGTTTTCCTCTGAATCCCAAATCGCATCAATACCGTTCGGGTTCATTGCATATGTATATAAATAACAAATGCACGCTTAAATCAGGAATCATATTATTTACAAACTGTATGGCATTAACAAGATCTTATCACAATAATGCAAATAGAGTCATTGATAGTTCCCGCATGTTGTCTGTTGTATGTTTTCTTTACACGAGGTGGATGAGAATTGCTTCAAATATCTCAAAAATCAATAGAGACAACAATAATCAATTGGTATGGTCCTATTTCATCAGCATAATTATATAATATAAACTTAATTCTAATTTAATCAGAACAAAATTGAAGTAAATATTAACTACAAGTGAAATTGTGGCTTAGGTATAGTTGATAAACGTTACTACAATCTATTTGGGATTAGTTTATTCGCACGTGACTAGAGGAATTGGGTGAGTGTTATTTTCTTCACATGTTGTTCTGTTTTTACTTCCTGGTCTGTTAATAGTATTCCTGGAACAAATTACAACACAGCCTACACCAAAGCTCACTCAAGAAGGGAAAAATATTCTCGAAGATATTAAAATGGCAGGTCAAGATTTGATAGAAATTAAAATAGTATTTGATAATTTTAAAAGGACAGTAGTCTAGTTTTCATGAACAATTATGAAATAATAATATTACGTAGTTCTCATGAACAAATGAGGTGTTAACTACGAAGCAGGTCAAAGTACATGTATATTTTTACTTGGCACGTTAACACTCGCATATTTGTTGAGCATGACAAACTGTGTTGATCAAAAAAGTATATTGTACGGATCAAGTTAACTGCTTCCAAATAGTATAAAGTCATTGCTAGAAAGCTTTTGAATATAACTCGTCATGCTTGAATAATTTAATCTCGATGGTATGTATGTTTTACATTGATGGGGTGGGTGGTTAATAGCGTGGGCAGAGATTGCCTGTCAAAGTGATTTCAACAACATTTTATGACCTTTTCATTTTGGACACATTTCAAACTCGCAACGTTTAGGGAAATCGCACGATTGACCGTCGTAATCTTGTTCTTTTGTTTCCATCTTTTCTAGGTAATGATAGTTACTGGCTAGTTAATCTTTTGTATATTTAACCAATGACATCGTAACAGACTTCAGATATCAGTTTAT
Organism: Sinohyriopsis cumingii; assembly: GCA_028554795.2. Taxonomy (NCBI): domain Eukaryota; kingdom Metazoa; phylum Mollusca; class Bivalvia; order Unionida; family Unionidae; genus Sinohyriopsis; species Sinohyriopsis cumingii. The sequence continues at coordinate 103,117,265 of CM068838.1, forward strand.
CCACATTTGGAAACCGATGGTACATATTTGGAGATAATATGATGATTATATAGTTGTAAAAGATCCCGTTTAACACAAGATTCACCTTTCCATGATTACTGCTGATGAGCAATCCTCCATCTCTGTTTCTATCTCTGAAGGTATGAGCAGCGTGAAACCCAATACAAAAACAACTTCATAAACATAGATTTTGTAATTGCAACTGCAAATAAGAAGCAAATTTTTAAAAAGATACCTCGCTTAGAGTACATATCTCCTAGCCATCGAATCTTCCCGCTGAAGGTGATTGAGTTACAGGTCATAATGGATACATCATAAATAAATCTTCAAATCTATAGTTGGTGCTCATAAGGACAATAAGCTCAATATTTATATAGTTTTCCTGCCTTATGTTTTCCTCTGAATCCCAAATCGCATCAATACCGTTCGGGTTCATTGCATATGTATATAAATAACAAATACACACTTAACTCAGGAATCATATTATTTAAAAACTGTATGGCATTAACAAGACCTTATCACAATAATGCAAAGAGAGTCATTGATAGTTCCCGCATGTTGTCTGTTGTATGTTTTCTTTACACGAGGTGGATGAGTATTACTTCAAACATCTCAAAAATCAATAGAGACAACAATAATCAATTGGTATGGTCCTATTTCATCAGCATAATTATATAATGTTAACTTAATTCTAATTTAATCAGAACCAAAATGAAGTAAATATTGACTACAAGTGAAATTGTGGCTTAGGTATAGTTGATAAATCCTTACTACAGACTATTTGGGATTAGTTTATTCGCACGTGACTAGAGGAATTGGGTGAGTGTTATTTTCTTCACACGTTGTTCTGTTTTTACTTCCTGGTCTGTTAATAGTATTCCTGGAACAAATTATAACACAGCCTACACCAAAGCTCACTCAAGAAGGGAAAAATATTCTCGAAGATATTAAAATGGTAGGTCAAAATTTGATAGAAATTAAAATAGTATTTGATAATTTTGAAAGGACAGTAGTCTAGATTTCATGAACAATTATGAAATAATACTATTACGTAGTTCTCATGAACAAATGAGGTGTTAACTACGAGGCAGGTCAAAGTACATGTATATTTTTACTTGGCACGTTAGCACTCGCATATTTGTTGAGGATGAGAAACTGTGTTGATCAAAAAAGTATATTGTATGGATCAAGTTAGCTGCTTCCAAATAGTATAAAGTCATTGCTAGAAAGCTTTTGAATATAATTCGTCATGCTTGAATAATTTAATCTCGATGGTATGTATGTTTTACATTGACGGGGTGGGTGGTTAACAGCGTGGGCAGAGATTGCCTATCAAAGTGATTTCAACAACATTTTATGACCTTTTAATTTTGGACACATTTCAAACTCGCAACGTTTAGGGCCATTGCACGATTGACCGTCGTAATCTTGTTCTTTTGTTTCCATCTTTTCTAGGTAATGATAATTACTGGCTAGTTAATCTTTTGTATATTTAACCAATGACATCGTAACAGACATCAAATATCAGTTTATCCACATTTGGAAACCGATGGTACATATTTGGAGATAATATGATGATTATATAGTTGTAAAAGATCCCGTTTAACACAAGATTCACCTTTCCATGATTACTACTGATGAGCAATCCTCCATCTCTGTCTCTATCTCTGAAGGTATGAGCAGCGTGAAACCCAATACAAAAACAACTTCATAAACATAGATTTTGTAATTGCAACTGCAAATAAGAAGCAAATTTTTAAAAAGATACCTCGCTTAGAGTACATATCTCCTAGCCATCGAATCTTCCCGCTGAAGGTGATTGAGTTACAGGTCATAATGGATACATCATAAATAAATCTTCAAATCTATAGTTGGTGCTCATAAGGACAATAAGCTCAATATTTATATAGTTTTCCTGCCTTATGTTTTCCTCTGAATCCCAAATCGCATCAATACCGTTCGGGTTCATTGCATATGTATATAAATAACAAATGCACGCTTAAATCAGGAATCATATTATTTACAAACTGTATGGCATTAACAAGATCTTATCACAATAATGCAAATAGAGTCATTGATAGTTCCCGCATGTTGTCTGTTGTATGTTTTCTTTACACGAGGTGGATGAGAATTGCTTCAAATATCTCAAAAATCAATAGAGACAACAATAATCAATTGGTATGGTCCTATTTCATCAGCATAATTATATAATATAAACTTAATTCTAATTTAATCAGAACAAAATTGAAGTAAATATTAACTACAAGTGAAATTGTGGCTTAGGTATAGTTGATAAACGTTACTACAATCTATTTGGGATTAGTTTATTCGCACGTGACTAGAGGAATTGGGTGAGTGTTATTTTCTTCACATGTTGTTCTGTTTTTACTTCCTGGTCTGTTAATAGTATTCCTGGAACAAATTACAACACAGCCTACACCAAAGCTCACTCAAGAAGGGAAAAATATTCTCGAAGATATTAAAATGGCAGGTCAAGATTTGATAGAAATTAAAATAGTATTTGATAATTTTAAAAGGACAGTAGTCTAGTTTTCATGAACAATTATGAAATAATAATATTACGTAGTTCTCATGAACAAATGAGGTGTTAACTACGAAGCAGGTCAAAGTACATGTATATTTTTACTTGGCACGTTAACACTCGCATATTTGTTGAGCATGACAAACTGTGTTGATCAAAAAAGTATATTGTACGGATCAAGTTAACTGCTTCCAAATAGTATAAAGTCATTGCTAGAAAGCTTTTGAATATAACTCGTCATGCTTGAATAATTTAATCTCGATGGTATGTATGTTTTACATTGATGGGGTGGGTGGTTAATAGCGTGGACAGAGATTGCCTGTCAAAGTGATTTCAACAACATTTTATGACCTTTTCATTTTGGACACATTTCAAACTCGCAACGTTTAGGGAAATCGCACGATTGACCGTCGTAATCTTGTTCTTTTGTTTCCATCTTTTCTAGGTAATGATAGTTACTGGCTAGTTAATCTTTTGTATATTTAACCAATGACATCGTAACAGACTTCAGATATCAGTTTATCCACATTTGGAAACCGATGGTACATATTTGGAGATAATATGATGATTATATAGTTGTAAAAGATCCCGTTTAACACAAGATTCACCTTTCCATGATTACTGCTGATGAGCAATCCTCCATCTCTGTCTCTATCTCTGAAGGTATGAGCAGCGTGAAACCCAATACAAAAACAACTTCATAAACATAGATTTTGTAATTGCAACTGCAAATAAGAAGCAAATTTTTAAAAAGATACCTCGCTTAGAGTACATATCTCCTAGCCATCGATTCTTCCCGCTGAAGGTGATTGAGTTACAGGTCATAATGGATACATCATAAATAAATCTTCAAATCTATAGTTGGTGCTCATAAGGACAATAAGCTCAATATTTATATAGTTTTCCTGCCTTGTGTTTTCCTCTGAATCCCAAATCGCATCAATACCGTTCGGGTTCATTGCATATGTATATAAATAACAAATACACACTTAACTCAGGAATCATATTATTTAAAAACTGTATGGCATTAACAAGATCTTATCACAATAATGCAAATAGAGTCATTGATAGTTCCCGCATGTTGTCTGTTGTATGTTTTCTTTACACGAGGTGGATGAGTATTACTTCAAACATCTCAAAAATCAATAGAGACAACAATAATCAATTGGTATGGTCCTATTTCATCAGCATAATTATATAATATTAACTTAATTCTAATTTAATCAGAACCAAAATGAAGTAAATATTGACTACAAGTGAAATTGTGGCTTAGGTATAGTTGATAAATCCTTACTACAGTCTATCTGGGATTAGTTTATTTGCACCTGACTAGAGGAATTTGGTTAGTGTTATTTTCTTCACATGTTGTTCTGTTTTTACTTCCTGGTCTGTTAATAGCATTCCTGGAACAAATTACAACACAGCCTACACAAGAGCTCACTCAAGAAGGGAAAAATATTCTCGAAGATATTAAAATGGTAGGTCAAAATTTGATAGAAATTAAAATAGTATTTGATAATTTTGAAAGGACAGTAGTCTAGTTTTCATGAACAATTATGAAATAATACTATTACGTAGTTCTCATGAACAAATGAGGTGTTAACTACGAGGCAGGTCAAAGTACATGTATATTTTTACTTGGCACGTTAGCACTCGCATATTTGTTGAGGATGACAAACTGTGTTGATCAAAAAAGTATATTGTATGGATCAAGTTAGCTGCTTCCAAATAGTATAAAGTCATTGCTAGAAAGCTTTTGAATATAATTCGTCATGCTTGAATAATTTAATCTCGATGGTATGTATGTTTTACATTGACGGGGTGGGTGGTTAACAGCGTGGGCAGAGATTGCCTATCAAAGTGATTTCAACAACATTTTATGACCTTTTAATTTTGGACACATTTCAAACTCGCAACGTTTAGGGCCATTGCACGATTGACCGTCGTAATCTTGTTCTTTTGTTTCCATCTTTTCTAGGTAATGATAATTACTGGCTAGTTAATCTTTTGTATATTTAACCAATGACATCGTAACAGACATCAAATATCAGTTTATCCACATTTGGAAACCGATGGTACATATTTGGAGATAATATGATGATTATATAGTTGTAAAAGATCCCGTTTAACACAAGATTCACCTTTCCATGATTACTACTGATGAGCAATCCTCCATCTCTGTCTCTATCTCTGAAGGTATGAGCAGCGTGAAACCCAATACAAAAACAACTTCATAAACATAGATTTTGTAATTGCAACTGCAAATAAGAAGCAAATTTTTAAAAAGATACCTCGCTTAGAGTACATATCTCCTAGCCATCGAATCTTCCCGCTGAAGGTGATTGAGTTACAGGTCATAATGGATACATCATAAATAAATCTTCAAATCTATAGTTGGTGCTCATAAGGACAATAAGCTCAATATTTATATAGTTTTCCTGCCTTATGTTTTCCTCTGAATCCCAAATCGCATCAATACCGTTCGGGTTCATTGCATATGTATATAAATAACAAATGCACGCTTAAATCAGGAATCATATTATTTACAAACTGTATGGCATTAACAAGATCTTATCACAATAATGCAAATAGAGTCATTGATAGTTCCCGCATGTTGTCTGTTGTATGTTTTCTTTACACGAGGTGGATGAGAATTGCTTCAAATATCTCAAAAATCAATAGAGACAACAATAATCAATTGGTATGGTCCTATTTCATCAGCATAATTATATAATATAAACTTAATTCTAATTTAATCAGAACAAAATTGAAGTAAATATTAACTACAAGTGAAATTGTGGCTTAGGTATAGTTGATAAACGTTACTACAATCTATTTGGGATTAGTTTATTCGCACGTGACTAGAGGAATTGGGTGAGTGTTATTTTCTTCACATGTTGTTCTGTTTTTACTTCCTGGTCTGTTAATAGTATTCCTGGAACAAATTACAACACAGCCTACACCAAAGCTCACTCAAGAAGGGAAAAATATTCTCGAAGATATTAAAATGGCAGGTCAAGATTTGATAGAAATTAAAATAGTATTTGATAATTTTAAAAGGACAGTAGTCTAGTTTTCATGAACAATTATGAAATAATAATATTACGTAGTTTTCATGAACAAATGAGGTGTTAACTACGAAGCAGGTCAAAGTACATGTATATTTTTACTTGGCACGTTAACACTCGCATATTTGTTGAGCATGACAAACTGTGTTGATCAAAAAAGTATATTGTACGGATCAAGTTAACTGCTTCCAAATAGTATAAAGTCATTGCTAGAAAGCTTTTGAATATAACTCGTCATGCTTGAATAATTTAATCTCGATGGTATGTATGTTTTACATTGATGGGGTGGGTGGTTAATAGCGTGGGCAGAGATTGCCTGTCAAAGTGATTTCAACAACATTTTATGACCTTTTCATTTTGGACACATTTCAAACTCGCAACGTTTAGGGAAATCGCACGATTGACCGTCGTAATCTTGTTCTTTTGTTTCCATCTTTTCTAGGTAATGATAGTTACTGGCTAGTTAATCTTTTGTATATTTAACCAATGACATCGTAACAGACTTCAGATATCAGTTTATCCACATTTGGAAACCGATGGTACATATTTGGAGATAATATGATGATTATATAGTTGTAAAAGATCCCGTTTAACACAAGATTCACCTTTCCATGATTACTGCTGATGAGCAATCCTCCATCTCTGTCTCTATCTCTGAAGGTATGAGCAGCGTGAAACCCAATACAAAAACAACTTCATAAACATAGATTTTGTAATTGCAACTGCAAATAAGAAGCAAATTTTTAAAAAGATACCTCGCTTAGAGTACATATCTCCTAGCCATCGAATCTTCCCGCTGAAGGTGATTGAGTTACAGGTCATAATGGATACATCATAAATAAATCTTCAAATCTATAGTTGGTGCTCATAAGGACAATAAGCTCAATATTTATATAGTTTTCCTGCCTTGTGTTTTCCTCTGAATCCCAAATCGCATCAATACCGTTCGGGTTCATTGCATATGTATATAAATAACAAATACACACTTAACTCAGGAATCATATTATTTAAAAACTGTATGGCATTAACAAGATCTTATCACAATAATGCAAATAGAGTCATTGATAGTTCCCGCATGTTGTCTGTTGTATGTTTTCTTTACACGAGGTGGATGAGTATTACTTCAAACATCTCAAAAATCAATAGAGACAACAATAATCAATTGGTATGGTCCTATTTCATCAGCATAATTATATAATATTAACTTAATTCTAATTTAATCAGAACCAAAATGAAGTAAATATTGACTACAAGTGAAATTGTGGCTTAGGTATAGTTGATAAATCCTTACTACAGTCTATCTGGGATTAGTTTATTTGCACCTGACTAGAGGAATTGGGTTAGTGTTATTTTCTTCACATGTTGTTCTGTTTTTACTTCCTGGTCTGTTAATAGCATTCCTGGAACAAATTACAACACAGCCTACACAAGAGCTCACTCAAGAAGGGAAAAATATTCTCGAAGATATTAAATAGGTAGGTCAAGATTTGATAGAAATTAAAATAGTATTTGATAATTTTGAAAGGACAGTAGTCTAGTTTTCATGAACAATTATGAAATAATACTATTACGTAGTTCTCATGAACAAATGAGGTGTTAACTACGAGGCAGGTCAAAGTACATGTATATTTTTACTTGGCACGTTAGCACTCGCATATTTGTTGAGGATGAGAAACTGTGTTGATCAAAAAAGTATATTGTATGGATCAAGTTAGCTGCTTCCAAATAGTATAAAGTCATTGCTAGAAAGCTTTTGAATATAATTCGTCATGCTTGAATAATTTAATCTCGATGGTATGTATGTTTTACATTGACGGGGTGGGTGGTTAACAGCGTGGGCAGAGATTGCCTATCAAAGTGATTTCAACAACATTTTATGACCTTTTAATTTTGGACACATTTCAAACTCGCAACGTTTAGGGCCATTGCACGATTGACCGTCGTAATCTTGTTCTTTTGTTTCCATCTTTTCTAGGTAATGATAATTACTGGCTAGTTAATCTTTTGTATATTTAACCAATGACATCGTAACAGACATCAAATATCAGTTTATCCACATTTGGAAACCGATGGTACATATTTGGAGATAATATGATGATTATATAGTTGTAAAAGATCCCGTTTAACACAAGATTCACCTTTCCATGATTACTACTGATGAGCAATCCTCCATCTCTGTCTCTATCTCTGAAGGTATGAGCAGCGTGAAACCCAATACAAAAACAACTTCATAAACATAGATTTTGTAATTGCAACTGCAAATAAGAAGCAAATTTTTAAAAAGATACCTCGCTTAGAGTACATATCTCCTAGCCATCGAATCTTCCCGCTGAAGGTGATTGAGTTACAGGTCATAATGGATACATCATAAATAAATCTTCAAATCTATAGTTGGTGCTCATAAGGACAATAAGCTCAATATTTATATAGTTTTCCTGCCTTATGTTTTCCTCTGAATCCCAAATCGCATCAATACCGTTCGGGTTCATTGCATATGTATATAAATAACAAATGCACGCTTAAATCAGGAATCATATTGTTTACAAACTGTATGGCATTAACAAGATCTTATCACAATAATGCAAATAGAGTCATTGATAGTTCCCGCATGTTGTCTGTTGTATGTTTTCTTTACACGAGGTGGATGAGAATTGCTTCAAATATCTCAAAAATCAATAGAGACAACAATAATCAATTGGTATGGTCCTATTTCATCAGCATAATTATATAACATAAACTTAATTCTAATTTAATCAGAACAAAATTGAAGTAAATATTAACTACAAGTGAAATTGTGGCTTAGGTATAGTTGATAAACGTTACTACAATCTATTTGGGATTAGTTTATTCGCACGTGACTAGAGGAATTGGGTGAGTGTTATTTTCTTCACATGTTGTTCTGTTTTTACTTCCTGGTCTGTTAATAGTATTCCTGGAACAAATTACAACACAGCCTACACCAAAGCTCACTCAAGAAGGGAAAAATATTCTCGAAGATATTAAAATGGCAGGTCAAGATTTGATAGAAATTAAAATAGTATTTGATAATTTTAAAAGGACAGTAGTCTAGTTTTCATGAACAATTATGAAATAATAATATTACGTAGTTCTCATGAACAAATGAGGTGTTAACTACGAAGCAGGTCAAAGTACATGTATATTTTTACTTGGCACGTTAACACTCGCATATTTGTTGAGCATGACAAACTGTGTTGATCAAAAAAGTATATTGTACGGATCAAGTTAACTGCTTCCAAATAGTATAAAGTCATTGCTAGAAAGCTTTTGAATATAACTCGTCATGCTTGAATAATTTAATCTCGATGGTATGTATGTTTTACATTGATGGGGTGGGTGGTTAATAGCGTGGGCAGAGATTGCCTGTCAAAGTGATTTCAACAACATTTTATGACCTTTTCATTTTGGACACATTTCAAACTCGCAACGTTTAGGGAAATCGCACGATTGACCGTCGTAATCTTGTTCTTTTGTTTCCATCTTTTCTAGGTAATGATAGTTACTGGCTAGTTAATCTTTTGTATATTTAACCAATGACATCGTAACAGACTTCAGATATCAGTTTATCCACATTTGGAAACCGATGGTACATATTTGGAGATAATATGATGATTATATAGTTGTAAAAGATCCCGTTTAACACAAGATTCACCTTTCCATGATTACTGCTGATGAGCAATCCTCCATCTCTGTCTCTATCTCTGAAGGTATGAGCAGCGTGAAACCCAATACAAAAACAACTTCATAAACATAGATTTTGTAATTGCAACTGCAAATAAGAAGCAAATTTTTAAAAAGATACCTCGCTTAGAGTACATATCTCCTAGCCATCGAATCTTCCCGCTGAAGGTGATTGAGTTACAGGTCATAATGGATACATCATAAATAAATCTTCAAATCTATAGTTGGTGCTCATAAGGACAATAAGCTCAATATTTATATAGTTTTCCTGCCTTATGTTTTCCTCTGAATCCCAAATCGCATCAATACCGTTCGGGTTCATTGCATATGTATATAAATAACAAATACACACTTAACTCAGGAATCATATTATTTAAAAACTGTATGGCATTAACAAGACCTTATCACAATAATGCAAAGAGAGTCATTGATAGTTCCCGCATGTTGTCTGTTGTATGTTTTCTTTACACGAGGTGGATGAGTATTACTTCAAACATCTCAAAAATCAATAGAGACAACAATAATCAATTGGTATGGTCCTATTTCATCAGCATAATTATATAATGTTAACTTAATTCTAATTTAATCAGAACCAAAATGAAGTAAATATTGACTACAAGTGAAATTGTGGCTTAGGTATAGTTGATAAATCCTTACTGCAGACTATTTGGGATTAGTTTATTCGCACGTGACTAGAGGAATTGGGTGAGTGTTATTTTCTTCACACGTTGTTCTGTTTTTACTTCCTGGTCTGTTAATAGTATTCCTGGAACAAATTATAACACAGCCTACACCAAAGCTCACTCAAGAAGGGAAAAATATTCTCGAAGATATTAAAATGGTAGGTCAAAATTTGATAGAAATTAAAATAGTATTTGATAATTTTGAAAGGACAGTAGTCTAGTTTTCATGAACAATTATGATATAATACTATTACGTAGTTCTCATGAACAAATGAGGTGTTAACTACGAGGCAGGTCAAAGTACATGTATATTTTTACTTGGCACGTTAGCACTCGCATATTTGTTGAGGATGAGAAACTGTGTTGATCAAAAAAGTATATTGTATGGATCAAGTTAGCTGCTTCCAAATAGTATAAAGTCATTGCTAGAAAGCTTTTGAATATAATTCGTCATGCTTGAATAATTTAATCTCGATGGTATGTATGTTTTACATTGACGGGGTGGGTGGTTAACAGCGTGGGCAGAGATTGCCTATCAAAGTGATTTCAACAACATTTTATGACCTTTTAATTTTGGACACATTTCAAACTCGCAACGTTTAGGGCCATTGCACGATTGACCGTCGTAATCTTGTTCTTTTGTTTCCATCTTTTCTAGGTAATGATAATTACTGGCTAGTTAATCTTTTGTATATTTAACCAATGACATCGTAACAGACATCAAATATCAGTTTATCCACATTTGGAAACCGATGGTACATATTTGGAGATAATATGATGATTATATAGTTGTAAAAGATCCCGTTTAACACAAGATTCACCTTTCCATGATTACTACTGATGAGCAATCCTCCATCTCTGTCTCTATCTCTGAAGGTATGAGCAGCGTGAAACCCAATACAAAAACAACTTCATAAACATAGATTTTGTAATTGCAACTGCAAATAAGAAGCAAATTTTTAAAAAGATACCTCGCTTAGAGTACATATCTCCTAGCCATCGAATCTTCCCGCTGAAGGTGATTGAGTTACAGGTCATAATGGATACATCATAAATAAATCTTCAAATCTATAGTTGGTGCTCATAAGGACAATAAGCTCAATATTTATATAGTTTTCCTGCCTTATGTTTTCCTCTGAATCCCAAATCGCATCAATACCGTTCGGGTTCATTGCATATGTATATAAATAACAAATGCACGCTTAAATCAGGAATCATATTATTTACAAACTGTATGGCATTAACAAGATCTTATCACAATAATGCAAATAGAGTCATTGATAGTTCCCGCATGTTGTCTGTTGTATGTTTTCTTTACACGAGGTGGATGAGAATTGCTTCAAATATCTCAAAAATCAATAGAGACAACAATAATCAATTGGTATGGTCCTATTTCATCAGCATAATTATATAATATAAACTTAATTCTAATTTAATCAGAACAAAATTGAAGTAAATATTAACTACAAGTGAAATTGTGGCTTAGGTATAGTTGATAAACGTTACTACAATCTATTTGGGATTAGTTTATTCGCACGTGACTAGAGGAATTGGGTGAGTGTTATTTTCTTCACATGTTGTTCTGTTTTTACTTCCTGGTCTGTTAATAGTATTCCTGGAACAAATTACAACACAGCCTACACCAAAGCTCACTCAAGAAGGGAAAAATATTCTCGAAGATATTAAAATGGCAGGTCAAGATTTGATAGAAATTAAAATAGTATTTGATAATTTTAAAAGGACAGTAGTCTAGTTTTCATGAACAATTATGAAATAATAATATTACGTAGTTCTCATGAACAAATGAGGTGTTAACTACGAAGCAGGTCAAAGTACATGTATATTTTTACTTGGCACGTTAACACTCGCATATTTGTTGAGCATGACAAACTGTGTTGATCAAAAAAGTATATTGTACGGATCAAGTTAACTGCTTCCAAATAGTATAAAGTCATTGCAAGAAAGCTTTTGAATATAACTCGTCATGCTTGAATAATTTAATCTCGATGGTATGTATGTTTTACATTGATGGGGTGGGTGGTTAATAGCGTGGGCAGAGATTGCCTGTCAAAGTGATTTCAACAACATTTTATGACCTTTTCATTTTGGACACATTTCAAACTCGCAACGTTTAGGGAAATCGCACGATTGACCGTCGTAATCTTGTTCTTTTGTTTCCATCTTTTCTAGGTAATGATAGTTACTGGCTAGTTAATCTTTTGTATATTTAACCAATGACATCGTAACAGACTTCAGATATCAGTTTATCCACATTTGGAAACCGATGGTACATATTTGGAGATAATATGATGATTATATAGTTGTAAAAGATCCCGTTTAACACAAGATTCACCTTTCCATGATTACTGCTGATGAGCAATCCTCCATCTCTGTCTCTATCTCTGAAGGTATGAGCAGCGTGAAACCCAATACAAAAACAACTTCATAAACATAGATTTTGTAATTGCAACTGCAAATAAGAAGCAAATTTTTAAAAAGATACCTCGCTTAGAGTACATATCTCCTAGCCATCGAATCTTCCCGCTGAAGGTGATTGAGTTACAGGTCATAATGGATACATCATAAATAAATCTTCAAATCTATAGTTGGTGCTCATAAGGACAATAAGCTCAATATTTATATAGTTTTCCTGCCTTGTGTTTTCCTCTGAATCCCAAATCGCATCAATACCGTTCGGGTTCATTGCATATGTATATAAATAACAAATACACACTTAACTCAGGAATCATATTATTTAAAAACTGTATGGCATTAACAAGATCTTATCACAATAATGCAAATAGAGTCATTGATAGTTCCCGCATGTTGTCTGTTGTATGTTTTCTTTACACGAGGTGGATGAGTATTACTTCAAACATCTCAAAAATCAATAGAGACAACAATAATCAATTGGTATGGTCCTATTTCATCAGCATAATTATATAATATTAACTTAATTCTAATTTAATCAGAACCAAAATGAAGTAAATATTGACTACAAGTGAAATTGTGGCTTAGGTATAGTTGATAAATCCTTACTACAGTCTATCTGGGATTAGTTTATTTGCACCTGACTAGAGGAATTTGGTTAGTGTTATTTTCTTCACATGTTGTTCTGTTTTTACTTCCTGGTCTGTTAATAGCATTCCTGGAACAAATTACAACACAGCCTACACAAGAGCTCACTCAAGAAGGGAAAAATATTCTCGAAGATATTAAATAGGTAGGTCAAGATTTGATAGAAATTAAAATAGTATTTGATAATTTTGAAAGGACAGTAGTCTAGTTTTCATGAACAATTATGAAATAATACTATTACGTAGTTCTCATGAACAAATGAGGTGTTAACTACGAGGCAGGTCAAAGTACATGTATATTTTTACTTGGCACGTTAGCACTCGCATATTTGTTGAGGATGAGAAACTGTGTTGATCAAAAAAGTATATTGTATGGATCAAGTTAGCTGCTTCCAAATAGTATAAAGTCATTGCTAGAAAGCTTTTGAATATAATTCGTCATGCTTGAATAATTTAATCTCGATGGTATGTATGTTTTACATTGACGGGGTGGGTGGTTAACAGCGTGGGCAGAGATTGCCTATCAAAGTGATTTCAACAACATTTTATGACCTTTTAATTTTGGACACATTTCAAACTCGCAACGTTTAGGGCCATTGCACGATTGACCGTCGTAATCTTGTTCTTTTGTTTCCATCTTTTCTAGGTAATGATAATTACTGGCTAGTTAATCTTTTGTATATTTAACCAATGACATCGTAACAGACATCAAATATCAGTTTATCCACATTTGGAAACCGATGGTACATATTTGGAGATAATATGATGATTATATAGTTGTAAAAGATCCCGTTTAACACAAGATTCACCTTTCCATGATTACTACTGATGAGCAATCCTCCATCTCTGTCTCTATCTCTGAAGGTATGAGCAGCGTGAAACCCAATACAAAAACAACTTCATAAACATAGATTTTGTAATTGCAACTGCAAATAAGAAGCAAATTTTTAAAAAGATACCTCGCTTAGAGTACATATCTCCTAGCCATCGAATCTTCCCGCTGAAGGTGATTGAGTTACAGGTCATAATGGATACATCATAAATAAATCTTCAAATCTATAGTTGGTGCTCATAAGGACAATAAGCTCAATATTTATATAGTTTTCCTGCCTTGTGTTTTCCTCTGAATCCCAAATCGCATCAATACCGTTCGGGTTCATTGCATATGTATATAAATAACAAATACACACTTAACTCAGGAATCATATTATTTAAAAACTGTATGGCATTAACAAGATCTTATCACAATAATGCAAATAGAGTCATTGATAGTTCCCGCATGTTGTCTGTTGTATGTTTTCTTTACACGAGGTGGATGAGTATTACTTCAAATATCTCAAAAATCAATAGAGACAACAATAATCAATTGGTATGGTCCTATTTCATCAGCATAATTATATAATATTAACTTAATTCTAATTTAATCAGAACCAAAATGAAGTAAATATTGACTACAAGTGAAATTGTGGCTTAGGTATAGTTGATAAATCCTTACTACAGTCTATCTGGGATTAGTTTATTTGCACCTGACTAGAGGAATTGGGTTAGTGTTATTTTCTTCACATGTTGTTCTGTTTTTACTTCCTGGTCTGTTAATAGCATTCCTGGAACAAATTACAACACAGCCTACACAAGAGCTCACTCAAGAAGGGAAAAATATTCTCGAAGATATTAAAATGGTAGGTCAAGATTTGATAGAAATTAAAATAGTATTTGATAATTTTGAAAGGACAGTAGTCTAGTTTTCATGAACAATTATGAAATAATACTATTACGTAGTTCTCATGAACAAATGAGGTGTTAACTACGAGGCAGGTCAAAGTACATGTATATTTTTACTTGGCACGTTAGCACTCGCATATTTGTTGAGGATGAGAAACTGTGTTGATCAAAAAAGTATATTGTATGGATCAAGTTAGCTGCTTCCAAATAGTATAAAGTCATTGCTAGAAAGCTTTTGAATATAATTCGTCATGCTTGAATAATTTAATCTCGATGGTATGTATGTTTTACATTGACGGGGTGGGTGGTTAACAGCGTGGGCAGAGATTGCCTATCAAAGTGATTTCAACAACATTTTATGACCTTTTAATTTTGGACACATTTCAAACTCGCAACGTTTAGGGCCATTGCACGATTGACCGTCGTAATCTTGTTCTTTTGTTTCCATCTTTTCTAGGTAATGATAATTACTGGCTAGTTAATCTTTTGTATATTTAACCAATGACATCGTAACAGACATCAAATATCAGTTTATCCACATTTGGAAACCGATGGTACATATTTGGAGATAATATGATGATTATATAGTTGTAAAAGATCCCGTTTAACACAAGATTCACCTTTCCATGATTACTACTGATGAGCAATCCTCCATCTCTGTCTCTATCTCTGAAGGTATGAGCAGCGTGAAACCCAATACAAAAACAACTTCATAAACATAGATTTTGTAATTGCAACTGCAAATAAGAAGCAAATTTTTAAAAAGATACCTCGCTTAGAGTACATATCTCCTAGCCATCGAATCTTCCCGCTGAAGGTGATTGAGTTACAGGTCATAATGGATACATCATAAATAAATCTTCAAATCTATAGTTGGTGCTCATAAGGACAATAAGCTCAATATTTATATAGTTTTCCTGCCTTATGTTTTCCTCTGAATCCCAAATCGCATCAATACCGTTCGGGTTCATTGCATATGTATATAAATAACAAATGCACGCTTAAATCAGGAATCATATTATTTACAAACTGTATGGCATTAACAAGATCTTATCACAATAATGCAAATAGAGTCATTGATAGTTCCCGCATGTTGTCTGTTGTATGTTTTCTTTACACGAGGTGGATGAGAATTGCTTCAAATATCTCAAAAATCAATAGAGACAACAATAATCAATTGGTATGGTCCTATTTCATCAGCATAATTATATAATATAAACTTAATTCTAATTTAATCAGAACAAAATTGAAGTAAATATTAACTACAAGTGAAATTGTGGCTTAGGTATAGTTGATAAACGTTACTACAATCTATTTGGGATTAGTTTATTCGCACGTGACTAGAGGAATTGGGTGAGTGTTATTTTCTTCACATGTTGTTCTGTTTTTACTTCCTGGTCTGTTAGTAGTATTCCTGGAACAAATTACAACACAGCCTACACCAAAGCTCACTCAAGAAGGGAAAAATATTCTCGAAGATATTAAAATGGCAGGTCAAGATTTGATAGAAATTAAAATAGTATTTGATAATTTTAAAAGGACAGTAGTCTAGTTTTCATGAACAATTATGAAATAATAATATTACGTAGTTCTCATGAACAAATGAGGTGTTAACTACGAAGCAGGTCAAAGTACATGTATATTTTTACTTGGCACGTTAACACTCGCATATTTGTTGAGCATGACAAACTGTGTTGATCAAAAAAGTATATTGTACGGATCAAGTTAACTGCTTCCAAATAGTATAAAGTCATTGCTAGAAAGCTTTTGAATATAACTCGTCATGCTTGAATAATTTAATCTCGATGGTATGTATGTTTTACATTGATGGGGTGGGTGGTTAATAGCGTGGGCAGAGATTGCCTGTCAAAGTGATTTCAACAACATTTTATGACCTTTTCATTTTGGACACATTTCAAACTCGCAACGTTTAGGGAAATCGCACGATTGACCGTCGTAATCTTGTTCTTTTGTTTCCATCTTTTCTAGGTAATGATAGTTACTGGCTAGTTAATCTTTTGTATATTTAACCAATGACATCGTAACAGACTTCAGATATCAGTTTATCCACATTTGGAAACCGATGGTACATATTTGGAGATAATATGATGATTATATAGTTGTAAAAGATCCCGTTTAACACAAGATTCACCTTTCCATGATTACTGCTGATGAGCAATCCTCCATCTCTGTCTCTATCTCTGAAGGTATGAGCAGCGTGAAACCCAATACAAAAACAACTTCATAAACATAGATTTTGTAATTGCAACTGCAAATAAGAAGCAAATTTTTAAAAAGATACCTCGCTTAGAGTACATATCTCCTAGCCATCGAATCTTCCCGCTGAAGGTGATTGAGTTACAGGTCATAATGGATACATCATAAATAAATCTTCAAATCTATAGTTGATGCTCATAAGGACAATAAGCTCAATATTTATATAGTTTTCCTGCCTTGTGTTTTCCTCTGAATCCCAAATCGCATCAATACCGTTCGGGTTCATTGCATATGTATATAAATAACAAATACACACTTAACTCAGGAATCATATTATTTAAAAACTGTATGGCATTAACAAGATCTTATCACAATAATGCAAATAGAGTCATTGATAGTTCCCGCATGTTGTCTGTTGTATGTTTTCTTTACACGAGGTGGATGAGTATTACTTCAAACATCTCAAAAATCAATAGAGACAACAATAATCAATTGGTATGGTCCTATTTCATCAGCATAATTATATAATATTAACTTAATTCTAATTTAATCAGAACCAAAATGAAGTAAATATTGACTACAAGTGAAATTGTGGCTTAGGTATAGTTGATAAATCCTTACTACAGTCTATCTGGGATTAGTTTATTTGCACCTGACTAGAGGAATTTGGTTAGTGTTATTTTCTTCACATGTTGTTCTGTTTTTACTTCCTGGTCTGTTAATAGCATTCCTGGAACAAATTACAACACAGCCTACACAAGAGCTCACTCAAGAAGGGAAAAATATTCTCGAAGATATTAAATAGGTAGGTCAAGATTTGATAGAAATTAAAATAGTATTTGATAATTTTGAAAGGACAGTAGTCTAGTTTTCATGAACAATTATGAAATAATACTATTACGTAGTTCTCATGAACAAATGAGGTGTTAACTACGAGGCAGGTCAAAGTACATGTATATTTTTACTTGGCACGTTAGCACTCGCATATTTGTTGAGGATGAGAAACTGTGTTGATCAAAAAAGTATATTGTATGGATCAAGTTAGCTGCTTCCAAATAGTATAAAGTCATTGCTAGAAAGCTTTTGAATATAATTCGTCATGCTTGAATAATTTAATCTCGATGGTATGTATGTTTTACATTGACGGGGTGGGTGGTTAACAGCGTGGGCAGAGATTGCCTATCAAAGTGATTTCAACAACATTTTATGACCTTTTAATTTTGGACACATTTCAAACTCGCAACGTTTAGGGCCATTGCACGATTGACCGTCGTAATCTTGTTCTTTTGTTTCCATCTTTTCTAGGTAATGATAATTACTGGCTAGTTAATCTTTTGTATATTTAACCAATGACATCGTAACAGACATCAAATATCAGTTTATCCACATTTGGAAACCGATGGTACATATTTGGAGATAATATGATGATTATATAGTTGTAAAAGATCCCGTTTAACACAAGATTCACCTTTCCATGATTACTACTGATGAGCAATCCTCCATCTCTGTCTCTATCTCTGAAGGTATGAGCAGCGTGAAACCCAATACAAAAACAACTTCATAAACATAGATTTTGTAATTGCAACTGCAAATAAGAAGCAAATTTTTAAAAAGATACCTCGCTTAGAGTACATATCTCCTAGCCATCGAATCTTCCCGCTGAAGGTGATTGAGTTACAGGTCATAATGGATACATCATAAATAAATCTTCAAATCTATAGTTGGTGCTCATAAGGACAATAAGCTCAATATTTATATAGTTTTCCTGCCTTATGTTTTCCTCTGAATCCCAAATCGCATCAATACCGTTCGGGTTCATTGCATATGTATATAAATAACAAATGCACGCTTAAATCAGGAATCATATTATTTACAAACTGTATGGCATTAACAAGATCTTATCACAATAATGCAAATAGAGTCATTGATAGTTCCCGCATGTTGTCTGTTGTATGTTTTCTTTACACGAGGTGGATGAGAATTGCTTCAAATATCTCAAAAATCAATAGAGACAACAATAATCAATTGGTATGGTCCTATTTCATCAGCATAATTATATAACATAAACTTAATTCTAATTTAATCAGAACAAAATTGAAGTAAATATTAACTACAAGTGAAATTGTGGCTTAGGTATAGTTGATAAACGTTACTACAATCTATTTGGGATTAGTTTATTCGCACGTGACTAGAGGAATTGGGTGAGTGTTATTTTCTTCACATGTTGTTCTGTTTTTACTTCCTGGTCTGTTAATAGTATTCCTGGAACAAATTACAACACAGCCTACACCAAAGCTCACTCAAGAAGGGAAAAATATTCTCGAAGATATTAAAATGGCAGGTCAAGATTTGATAGAAATTAAAATAGTATTTGATAATTTTAAAAGGACAGTAGTCTAGTTTTCATGAACAATTATGAAATAATAATATTACGTAGTTCTCATGAACAAATGAGGTGTTAACTACGAAGCAGGTCAAAGTACATGTATATTTTTACTTGGCACGTTAACACTCGCATATTTGTTGAGCATGACAAACTGTGTTGATCAAAAAAGTATATTGTACGGATCAAGTTAACTGCTTCCAAATAGTATAAAGTCATTGCTAGAAAGCTTTTGAATATAACTCGTCATGCTTGAATAATTTAATCTCGATGGTATGTATGTTTTACATTGATGGGGTGGGTGGTTAATAGCGTGGGCAGAGATTGCCTGTCAAAGTGATTTCAACAACATTTTATGACCTTTTCATTTTGGACACATTTCAAACTCGCAACGTTTAGGGAAATCGCACGATTGACCGTCGTAATCTTGTTCTTTTGTTTCCATCTTTTCTAGGTAATGATAGTTACTGGCTAGTTAATCTTTTGTATATTTAACCAATGACATTGTAACAGACTTCAGATATCAGTTTATCCACATTTGGAAACCGATGGTACATATTTGGAGATAATATGATGATTATATAGTTGTAAAAGATCCCGTTTAACACAAGATTCACCTTTCCATGATTACTGCTGATGAGCAATCCTCCATCTCTGTCTCTATCTCTGAAGGTATGAGCAGCGTGAAACCCAATACAAAAACAACTTCATAAACATAGATTTTGTAATTGCAACTGCAAATAAGAAGCAAATTTTTAAAAAGATACCTCGCTTAGAGTACATATCTCCTAGCCATCGAATCTTCCCGCTGAAGGTGATTGAGTTACAGGTCATAATGGATACATCATAAATAAATCTTCAAATCTATAGTTGGTGCTCATAAGGACAATAAGCTCAATATTTATATAGTTTTCCTGCCTTATGTTTTCCTCTGAATCCCAAATCGCATCAATACCGTTCGGGTTCATTGCATATGTATATAAATAACAAATACACACTTAACTCAGGAATCATATTATTTAAAAACTGTATGGCATTAACAAGACCTTATCACAATAATGCAAAGAGAGTCATTGATAGTTCCCGCATGTTGTCTGTTGTATGTTTTCTTTACACGAGGTGGATGAGTATTACTTCAAACATCTCAAAAATCAATAGAGACAACAATAATCAATTGGTATGGTCCTATTTCATCAGCATAATTATATAATGTTAACTTAATTCTAATTTAATCAGAACCAAAATGAAGTAAATATTGACTACAAGTGAAATTGTGGCTTAGGTATAGTTGATAAATCCTTACTGCAGACTATTTGGGATTAGTTTATTCGCACGTGACTAGAGGAATTGGGTGAGTGTTATTTTCTTCACACGTTGTTCTGTTTTTACTTCCTGGTCTGTTAATAGTATTCCTGGAACAAATTATAACACAGCCTACACCAAAGCTCACTCAAGAAGGGAAAAATATTCTCGAAGATATTAAAATGGTAGGTCAAAATTTGATAGAAATTAAAATAGTATTTGATAATTTTGAAAGGACAGTAGTCTAGTTTTCATGAACAATTATGATATAATACTATTACGTAGTTCTCATGAACAAATGAGGTGTTAACTACGAGGCAGGTCAAAGTACATGTATATTTTTACTTGGCACGTTAGCACTCGCATATTTGTTGAGGATGAGAAACTGTGTTGATCAAAAAAGTATATTGTATGGATCAAGTTAGCTGCTTCCAAATAGTATAAAGTCATTGCTAGAAAGCTTTTGAATATAATTCGTCATGCTTGAATAATTTAATCTCGATGGTATGTATGTTTTACATTGACGGGGTGGGTGGTTAACAGCGTGGGCAGAGATTGCCTATCAAAGTGATTTCAACAACATTTTATGACCTTTTCATTTTGGACACATTTCAAACTCGCAACGTTTAGGGCCATTGCACGATTGACCGTCGTAATCTTGTTCTTTTGTTTCCATCTTTTCTAGGTAATGATAATTACTGGCTAGTTAATCTTTTGTATATTTAACCAATGACATCGTAACAGACATCAAATATCAGTTTATCCACATTTGGAAACCGATGGTACATATTTGGAGATAATATGATGATTATATAGTTGTAAAAGATCCCGTTTAACACAAGATTCACCTTTCCATGATTACTACTGATGAGCAATCCTCCATCTCTGTCTCTATCTCTGAAGGTATGAGCAGCGTGAAACCCAATACAAAAACAACTTCATAAACATAGATTTTGTAATTGCAACTGCAAATAAGAAGCAAATTTTTAAAAAGATACCTCGCTTAGAGTACATATCTCCTAGCCATCGAATCTTCCCGCTGAAGGTGATTGAGTTACAGGTCATAATGGATACATCATAAATAAATCTTCAAATCTATAGTTGGTGCTCATAAGGACAATAAGCTCAATATTTATATAGTTTTCCTGCCTTATGTTTTCCTCTGAATCCCAAATCGCATCAATACCGTTCGGGTTCATTGCATATGTATATAAATAACAAATGCACGCTTAAATCAGGAATCATATTATTTACAAACTGTATGGCATTAACAAGATCTTATCACAATAATGCAAATAGAGTCATTGATAGTTCCCGCATGTTGTCTGTTGTATGTTTTCTTTACACGAGGTGGATGAGAATTGCTTCAAATATCTCAAAAATCAATAGAGACAACAATAATCAATTGGTATGGTCCTATTTCATCAGCATAATTATATAATATAAACTTAATTCTAATTTAATCAGAACAAAATTGAAGTAAATATTAACTACAAGTGAAATTGTGGCTTAGGTATAGTTGATAAACGTTACTACAATCTATTTGGGATTAGTTTATTCGCACGTGACTAGAGGAATTGGGTGAGTGTTATTTTCTTCACATGTTGTTCTGTTTTTACTTCCTGGTCTGTTAATAGTATTCCTGAAACAAATTACAACACAGCCTACACCAAAGCTCACTCAAGAAGGGAAAAATATTCTCGAAGATATTAAAATGGCAGGTCAAGATTTGATAGAAATTAAAATAGTATTTGATAATTTTAAAAGGACAGTAGTCTAGTTTTCATGAACAATTATGAAATAATAATATTACGTAGTTCTCATGAACAAATGAGGTGTTAACTACGAAGCAGGTCAAAGTACATGTATATTTTTACTTGGCACGTTAACACTCGCATATTTGTTGAGCATGACAAACTGTGTTGATCAAAAAAGTATATTGTACGGATCAAGTTAACTGCTTCCAAATAGTATAAAGTCATTGCTAGAAAGCTTTTGAATATAACTCGTCATGCTTGAATAATTTAATCTCGATGGTATGTATGTTTTACATTGATGGGGTGGGTGGTTAATAGCGTGGGCAGAGATTGCCTGTCAAAGTGATTTCAACAACATTTTATGACCTTTTCATTTTGGACACATTTCAAACTCGCAACGTTTAGGGAAATCGCACGATTGACCGTCGTAATCTTGTTCTTTTGTTTCCATCTTTTCTAGGTAATGATAGTTACTGGCTAGTTAATCTTTTGTATATTTAACCAATGACATCGTAACAGACTTCAGATATCAGTTTATCCACATTTGGAAACCGATGGTACATATTTGGAGATAATATGATGATTATATAGTTGTAAAAGATCCCGTTTAACACAAGATTCACCTTTCCATGATTACTGCTGATGAGCAATCCTCCATCTCTGTCTCTATCTCTGAAGGTATGAGCAGCGTGAAACCCAATACAAAAACAACTTCATAAACATAGATTTTGTAATTGCAACTGCAAATAAGAAGCAAATTTTTAAAAAGATACCTCGCTTAGAGTACATATCTCCTAGCCATCGAATCTTCCCGCTGAAGGTGATTGAGTTACAGGTCATAATGGATACATCATAAATAAATCTTCAAATCTATAGTTGGTGCTCATAAGGACAATAAGCTCAATATTTATATAGTTTTCCTGCCTTGTGTTTTCCTCTGAATCCCAAATCGCATCAATACCGTTCGGGTTCATTGCATATGTATATAAATAACAAATACACACTTAACTCAGGAACCATATTATTTAAAAACTGTATGGCATTAACAAGATCTTATCACAATAATGCAAATAGAGTCATTGATAGTTCCCGCATGTTGTCTGTTGTATGTTTTCTTTACACGAGGTGGATGAGTATTACTTCAAACATCTCAAAAATCAATAGAGACAACAATAATCAATTGGTATGGTCCTATTTCATCAACATAATTATATAATATTAACTTAATTCTAATTTAATCAGAACCAAAATGAAGTAAATATTGACTACAAGTGAAATTGTGGCTTAGGTATAGTTGATAAATCCTTACTACAGTCTATCTGGGATTAGTTTATTTGCACCTGACTAGAGGAATTTGGTTAGTGTTATTTTCTTCACATGTTGTTCTGTTTTTACTTCCTGGTCTGTTAATAGCATTCCTGGAACAAATTACAACACAGCCTACACAAGAGCTCACTCAAGAAGGGAAAAATATTCTCGAAGATATTAAATAGGTAGGTCAAGATTTGATAGAAATTAAAATAGTATTTGATAATTTTGAAAGGACAGTAGTCTAGTTTTCATGAACAATTATGAAATAATACTATTACGTAGTTCTCATGAACAAATGAGGTGTTAACTACGAGGCAGGTCAAAGTACATGTATATTTTTACTTGGCACGTTAGCACTCGCATATTTGTTGAGGATGAGAAACGGTGTTGATCAAAAAAGTATATTGTATGGATCAAGTTAGCTGCTTCCAAATAGTATAAAGTCATTGCTAGAAAGCTTTTGAATATAATTCGTCATGCTTGAATAATTTAATCTCGATGGTATGTATGTTTTACATTGACGGGGTGGGTGGTTAACAGCGTGGGCAGAGATTGCCTATCAAAGTGATTTCAACAACATTTTATGACCTTTTCATTTTGGACACATTTCAAACTCGCAACGTTTAGGGAAATCGCACGATTGACCGTCGTAATCTTGTTCTTTTGTTTCCATCTTTTCTAGGTAATGATAGTTACTGGCTAGTTAATCTTTTGTATATTTAACCAATGACATCGTAACAGACTTCAGATATCAGTTTATCCACATTTGGAAACCGATGGTACATATTTGGAGATAATATGATGATTATATAGTTGTAAAAGATCCCGTTTAACACAAGATTCACCTTTCCATGATTACTGCTGATGAGCAATCCTCCATCTCTGTCTCTATCTCTGAAGGTATGAGCAGCGTGAAACCCAATACAAAAACAACTTCATAAACATAGATTTTGTAATTGCAACTGCAAATAAGAAGCAAATTTTTAAAAAGATACCTCGCTTAGAGTACATATCTCCTAGCCATCGAATCTTCCCGCTGAAGGTGATTGAGTTACAGGTCATAATGGATACATCATAAATAAATCTTCAAATCTATAGTTGGTGCTCATAAGGACAATAAGCTCAATATTTATATAGTTTTCCTGCCTTATGTTTTCCTCTGAATCCCAAATCGCATCAATACCGTTCGGGTTCATTGCATATGTATATAAATAACAAATACACACTTAACTCAGGAATCATATTATTTAAAAACTGTATGGCATTAACAAGACCTTATCACAATAATGCAAAGAGAGTCATTGATAGTTCCCGCATGTTGTCTGTTGTATGTTTTCTTTACACGAGGTGGATGAGTATTACTTCAAACATCTCAAAAATCAATAGAGACAACAATAATCAATTGGTATGGTCCTATTTCATCAGCATAATTATATAATGTTAACTTAATTCTAATTTAATCAGAACCAAAATGAAGTAAATATTGACTACAAGTGAAATTGTGGCTTAGGTATAGTTGATAAATCCTTACTGCAGACTATTTGGGATTAGTTTATTCGCACGTGACTAGAGGAATTGGGTGAGTGTTATTTTCTTCACACGTTGTTCTGTTTTTACTTCCTGGTCTGTTAATAGCATTCCTGGAACAAATTACAACACAGCCTACACAAGAGCTCACTCAAGAAGGGAAAAATATTCTCGAAGATATTAAAATGGTAGGTCAAGATTTGATAGAAATTAAAATAGTATTTGATAATTTTGAAAGGACAGTAGTCTAGTTTTCATGAACAATTATGAAATAATACTATTACGTAGTTCTCATGAACAAATGAGGTGTTAACTACGAGGCAGGTCAAAGTACATGTATATTTTTACTTGGCACGTTAGCACTCGCATATTTGTTGAGGATGAGAAACTGTGTTGATCAAAAAAGTATATTGTATGGATCAAGTTAGCTGCTTCCAAATAGTATAAAGTCATTGCTAGAAAGCTTTTGAATATAATTCGTCATGCTTGAATAATTTAATCTCGATGGTATGTATGTTTTACATTGACGGGGTGGGTGGTTAACAGCGTGGGCAGAGATTGCCTATCAAAGTGATTTCAACAACATTTTATGACCTTTTAATTTTGGACACATTTCAAACTCGCAACGTTTAGGGCCATTGCACGATTGACCGTCGTAATCTTGTTCTTTTGTTTCCATCTTTTCTAGGTAATGATAATTACTGGCTAGTTAATCTTTTGTATATTTAACCAATGACATCGTAACAGACATCAAATATCAGTTTATCCACATTTGGAAACCGATGGTACATATTTGGAGATAATATGATGATTATATAGTTGTAAAAGATCCCGTTTAACACAAGATTCACCTTTCCATGATTACTACTGATGAGCAATCCTCCATCTCTGTCTCTATCTCTGAAGGTATGAGCAGCGTGAAACCCAATACAAAAACAACTTCATAAACATAGATTTTGTAATTGCAACTGCAAATAAGAAGCAAATTTTTAAAAAGATACCTCGCTTAGAGTACATATCTCCTAGCCATCGAATCTTCCCGCTGAAGGTGATTGAGTTACAGGTCATAATGGATACATCATAAATAAATCTTCAAATCTATAGTTGGTGCTCATAAGGACAATAAGCTCAATATTTATATAGTTTTCCTGCCTTATGTTTTCCTCTGAATCCCAAATCGCATCAATACCGTTCGGGTTCATTGCATATGTATATAAATAACAAATGCACGCTTAAATCAGGAATCATATTATTTACAAACTGTATGGCATTAACAAGATCTTATCACAATAATGCAAATAGAGTCATTGATAGTTCCCGCATGTTGTCTGTTGTATGTTTTCTTTACACGAGGTGGATGAGAATTGCTTCAAATATCTCAAAAATCAATAGAGACAACAATAATCAATTGGTATGGTCCTATTTCATCAGCATAATTATATAATATAAACTTAATTCTAATTTAATCAGAACAAAATTGAAGTAAATATTAACTACAAGTGAAATTGTGGCTTAGGTATAGTTGATAAACGTTACTACAATCTATTTGGGATTAGTTTATTCGCACGTGACTAGAGGAATTGGGTGAGTGTTATTTTCTTCACATGTTGTTCTGTTTTTACTTCCTGGTCTGTTAATAGTATTCCTGGAACAAATTACAACACAGCCTACACCAAAGCTCACTCAAGAAGGGAAAAATATTCTCGAAGATATTAAAATGGCAGGTCAAGATTTGATAGAAATTAAAATAGTATTTGATAATTTTAAAAGGACAGTAGTCTAGTTTTCATGAACAATTATGAAATAATAATATTACGTAGTTCTCATGAACAAATGAGGTGTTAACTACGAAGCAGGTCAAAGTACATGTATATTTTTACTTGGCACGTTAACACTCGCATATTTGTTGAGCATGACAAACTGTGTTGATCAAAAAAGTATATTGTACGGATCAAGTTAACTGCTTCCAAATAGTATAAAGTCATTGCTAGAAAGCTTTTGAATATAACTCGTCATGCTTGAATAATTTAATCTCGATGGTATGTATGTTTTACATTGATGGGGTGGGTGGTTAATAGCGTGGGCAGAGATTGCCTGTCAAAGTGATTTCAACAACATTTTATGACCTTTTCATTTTGGACACATTTCAAACTCGCAACGTTTAGGGAAATCGCACGATTGACCGTCGTAATCTTGTTCTTTTGTTTCCATCTTTTCTAGGTAATGATAGTTACTGGCTAGTTAATCTTTTGTATATTTAACCAATGACATCGTAACAGACTTCAGATATCAGTTTATCCACATTTGGAAACCGATGGTACATATTTGGAGATAATATGATGATTATATAGTTGTAAAAGATCCCGTTTAACACAAGATTCACCTTTCCATGATTACTGCTGATGAGCAATCCTCCATCTCTGTCTCTATCTCTGAAGGTATGAGCAG
This sequence comes from Sinohyriopsis cumingii, assembly GCA_028554795.2. Classification (NCBI taxonomy): domain Eukaryota; kingdom Metazoa; phylum Mollusca; class Bivalvia; order Unionida; family Unionidae; genus Sinohyriopsis; species Sinohyriopsis cumingii. The sequence continues at coordinate 103,145,001 of CM068838.1, forward strand.
CGTGAAACCCAATACAAAAACAACTTCATAAACATAGATTTTGTAATTGCAACTGCAAATAAGAAGCAAATTTTTAAAAAGATACCTCGCTTAGAGTACATATCTCCTAGCCATCGAATCTTCCCGCTGAAGGTGATTGAGTTACAGGTCATAATGGATACATCATAAATAAATCTTCAAATCTATAGTTGGTGCTCATAAGGACAATAAGCTCAATATTTATATAGTTTTCCTGCCTTGTGTTTTCCTCTGAATCCCAAATCGCATCAATACCGTTCGGGTTCATTGCATATGTATATAAATAACAAATACACACTTAACTCAGGAATCATATTATTTAAAAACTGTATGGCATTAACAAGATCTTATCACAATAATGCAAATAGAGTCATTGATAGTTCCCGCATGTTGTCTGTTGTATGTTTTCTTTACACGAGGTGGATGAGTATTACTTCAAACATCTCAAAAATCAATAGAGACAACAATAATCAATTGGTATGGTCCTATTTCATCAGCATAATTATATAATATTAACTTAATTCTAATTTAATCAGAACCAAAATGAAGTAAATATTGACTACAAGTGAAATTGTGGCTTAGGTATAGTTGATAAATCCTTACTACAGTCTATCTGGGATTAGTTTATTTGCACCTGACTAGAGGAATTTGGTTAGTGTTATTTTCTTCACATGTTGTTCTGTTTTTACTTCCTGGTCTGTTAATAGCATTCCTGGAACAAATTACAACACAGCCTACACAAGAGCTCACTCAAGAAGGGAAAAATATTCTCGAAGATATTAAATAGGTAGGTCAAGATTTGATAGAAATTAAAATAGTATTTGATAATTTTGAAAGGACAGTAGTCTAGTTTTCATGAACAATTATGAAATAATACTATTACGTAGTTCTCATGAACAAATGAGGTGTTAACTACGAGGCAGGTCAAAGTACATGTATATTTTTACTTGGCACGTTAGCACTCGCATATTTGTTGAGGATGAGAAACTGTGTTGATCAAAAAAGTATATTGTATGGATCAAGTTAGCTGCTTCCAAATAGTATAAAGTCATTGCTAGAAAGCTTTTGAATATAATTCGTCATGCTTGAATAATTTAATCTCGATGGTATGTATGTTTTACATTGACGGGGTGGGTGGTTAACAGCGTGGGCAGAGATTGCCTATCAAAGTGATTTCAACAACATTTTATGACCTTTTAATTTTGGACACATTTCAAACTCGCAACGTTTAGGGCCATTGCACGATTGACCGTCGTAATCTTGTTCTTTTGTTTCCATCTTTTCTAGGTAATGATAATTACTGGCTAGTTAATCTTTTGTATATTTAACCAATGACATCGTAACAGACATCAAATATCAGTTTATCCACATTTGGAAACCGATGGTACATATTTGGAGATAATATGATGATTATATAGTTGTAAAAGATCCCGTTTAACACAAGATTCACCTTTCCATGATTACTACTGATGAGCAATCCTCCATCTCTGTCTCTATCTCTGAAGGTATGAGCAGCGTGAAACCCAATACAAAAACAACTTCATAAACATAGATTTTGTAATTGCAACTGCAAATAAGAAGCAAATTTTTAAAAAGATACCTCGCTTAGAGTACATATCTCCTAGCCATCGAATCTTCCCGCTGAAGGTGATTGAGTTACAGGTCATAATGGATACATCATAAATAAATCTTCAAATCTATAGTTGGTGCTCATAAGGACAATAAGCTCAATATTTATATAGTTTTCCTGCCTTTTGTTTTCCTCTGAATCCCAAATCGCATCAATACCGTTCGGGTTCATTGCATATGTATATAAATAACAAATACACACTTAACTCAGGAATCATATTATTTAAAAACTGTATGGCATTAACAAGATCTTATCACAATAATGCAAATAGAGTCATTGATAGTTCCCGCATGTTGTCTGTTGTATGTTTTCTTTACACGAGGTGGATGAGTATTACTTCAAATATCTCAAAAATCAATAGAGACAACAATAATCAATTGGTATGGTCCTATTTCATCAGCATAATTATATAATATTAACTTAATTCTAATTTAATCAGAACCAAAATGAAGTAAATATTGACTACAAGTGAAATTGTGGCTTAGGTATAGTTGATAAATCCTTACTACAGTCTATCTGGGATTAGTTTATTTGCACCTGACTAGAGGAATTGGGTTAGTGTTATTTTCTTCACATGTTGTTCTGTTTTTACTTCCTGGTCTGTTAATAGCATTCCTGGAACAAATTACAACACAGCCTACACAAGAGCTCACTCAAGAAGGGAAAAATATTCTCGAAGATATTAAAATGGTAGGTCAAGATTTGATAGAAATTAAAATAGTATTTGATAATTTTGAAAGGACAGTAGTCTAGTTTTCATGAACAATTATGAAATAATACTATTACGTAGTTCTCATGAACAAATGAGGTGTTAACTACGAGGCAGGTCAAAGTACATGTATATTTTTACTTGGCACGTTAGCACTCGCATATTTGTTGAGGATGAGAAACTGTGTTGATCAAAAAAGTATATTGTATGGATCAAGTTAGCTGCTTCCAAATAGTATAAAGTCATTGCTAGAAAGCTTTTGAATATAATTCGTCATGCTTGAATAATTTAATCTCGATGGTATGTATGTTTTACATTGACGGGGTGGGTGGTTAACAGCGTGGGCAGAGATTGCCTATCAAAGTGATTTCAACAACATTTTATGACCTTTTAATTTTGGACACATTTCAAACTCGCAACGTTTAGGGCCATTGCACGATTGACCGTCGTAATCTTGTTCTTTTGTTTCCATCTTTTCTAGGTAATGATAATTACTGGCTAGTTAATCTTTTGTATATTTAACCAATGACATCGTAACAGACATCAAATATCAGTTTATCCACATTTGGAAACCGATGGTACATATTTGGAGATAATATGATGATTATATAGTTGTAAAAGATCCCGTTTAACACAAGATTCACCTTTCCATGATTACTACTGATGAGCAATCCTCCATCTCTGTCTCTATCTCTGAAGGTATGAGCAGCGTGAAACCCAATACAAAAACAACTTCATAAACATAGATTTTGTAATTGCAACTGCAAATAAGAAGCAAATTTTTAAAAAGATACCTCGCTTAGAGTACATATCTCCTAGCCATCGAATCTTCCCGCTGAAGGTGATTGAGTTACAGGTCATAATGGATACATCATAAATAAATCTTCAAATCTATAGTTGGTGCTCATAAGGACAATAAGCTCAATATTTATATAGTTTTCCTGCCTTATGTTTTCCTCTGAATCCCAAATCGCATCAATACCGTTCGGGTTCATTGCATATGTATATAAATAACAAATGCACGCTTAAATCAGGAATCATATTATTTACAAACTGTATGGCATTAACAAGATCTTATCACAATAATTCAAATAGAGTCATTGATAGTTCCCGCATGTTGTCTGTTGTATGTTTTCTTTACACGAGGTGGATGAGAATTGCTTCAAATATCTCAAAAATCAATAGAGACAACAATAATCAATTGGTATGGTCCTATTTCATCAGCATAATTATATAATATAAACTTAATTCTAATTTAATCAGAACAAAATTGAAGTAAATATTAACTACAAGTGAAATTGTGGCTTAGGTATAGTTGATAAACGTTACTACAATCTATTTGGGATTAATTTATTCGCACGTGACTAGAGGAATTGGGTGAGTGTTATTTTCTTCACATGTTGTTCTGTTTTTACTTCCTGGTCTGTTAATAGTATTCCTGGAACAAATTACAACACAGCCTACACCAAAGCTCACTCAAGAAGGGAAAAATATTCTCGAAGATATTAAAATGGCAGGTCAAGATTTGATAGAAATTAAAATAGTATTTGATAATTTTAAAAGGACAGTAGTCTAGTTTTCATGAACAATTATGAAATAATAATATTACGTAGTTCTCATGAACAAATGAGGTGTTAACTACGAAGCAGGTCAAAGTACATGTATATTTTTACTTGGCACGTTAACACTCGCATATTTGTTGAGCATGACAAACTGTGTTGATCAAAAAAGTATATTGTACGGATCAAGTTAACTGCTTCCAAATAGTATAAAGTCATTGCAAGAAAGCTTTTGAATATAACTCGTCATGCTTGAATAATTTAATCTCGATGGTATGTATGTTTTACATTGATGGGGTGGGTGGTTAATAGCGTGGGCAGAGATTGCCTGTCAAAGTGATTTCAACAACATTTTATGACCTTTTCATTTTGGACACATTTCAAACTCGCAACGTTTAGGGAAATCGCACGATTGACCGTCGTAATCTTGTTCTTTTGTTTCCATCTTTTCTAGGTAATGATAGTTACTGGCTAGTTAATCTTTTGTATATTTAACCAATGACATCGTAACAGACTTCAGATATCAGTTTATCCACATTTGGAAACCGATGGTACATATTTGGAGATAATATGATGATTATATAGTTGTAAAAGATCCCGTTTAACACAAGATTCACCTTTCCATGATTACTGCTGATGAGCAATCCTCCATCTCTGTCTCTATCTCTGAAGGTATGAGCAGCGTGAAACCCAATACAAAAACAACTTCATAAACATAGATTTTGTAATTGCAACTGCAAATAAGAAGCAAATTTTTAAAAAGATACCTCGCTTAGAGTACATATCTCCTAGCCATCGAATCTTCCCGCTGAAGGTGATTGAGTTACAGGTCATAATGGATACATCATAAATAAATCTTCAAATCTATAGTTGGTGCTCATAACGACAATAAGCTCAATATTTATATAGTTTTCCTGCCTTATGTTTTCCTCTGAATCCCAAATCGCATCAATACCGTTCGGGTTCATTGCATATGTATATAAATAACAAATACACACTTAACTCAGGAATCATATTATTTAAAAACTGTATGGCATTAACAAGACCTTATCACAATAATGCAAAGAGAGTCATTGATAGTTCCCGCATGTTGTCTGTTGTATGTTTTCTTTACACGAGGTGGATGAGTATTACTTCAAACATCTCAAAAATCAATAGAGACAACAATAATCAATTGGTATGGTCCTATTTCATCAGCATAATTATATAATGTTAACTTAATTCTAATTTAATCAGAACCAAAATGAAGTAAATATTGACTACAAGTGAAATTGTGGCTTAGGTATAGTTGATAAATCCTTACTGCAGACTATTTGGGATTAGTTTATTCGCACGTGACTAGAGGAATTGGGTGAGTGTTATTTTCTTCACACGTTGTTCTGTTTTTACTTCCTGGTCTGTTAATAGTATTCCTGGAACAAATTATAACACAGCCTACACCAAAGCTCACTCAAGAAGGGAAAAATATTCTCGAAGATATTAAAATGGTAGGTCAAAATTTGATAGAAATTAAAATAGTATTTGATAATTTTGAAAGGACAGTAGTCTAGTTTTCATGAACAATTATGAAATAATACTATTACGTAGTTCTCATGAACAAATGAGGTGTTAACTACGAGGCAGGTCAAAGTACATGTATATTTTTACTTGGCACGTTAGCACTCGCATATTTGTTGAGGATGAGAAACTGTGTTGATCAAAAAAGTATATTGTATGGATCAAGTTAGCTGCTTCCAAATAGTATAAAGTCATTGCTAGAAAGCTTTTGAATATAATTCGTCATGCTTGAATAATTGAATCTCGATGGTATGTATGTTTTACATTGACGGGGTGGGTGGTTAACAGCGTGGGCAGAGATTGCCTATCAAAGTGATTTCAACAACATTTTATGACCTTTTAATTTTGGACACATTTCAAACTCGCAACGTTTAGGGCCATTGCACGATTGACCGTCGTAATCTTGTTCTTTTGTTTCCATCTTTTCTAGGTAATGATAATTACTGGCTAGTTAATCTTTTGTATATTTAACCAATGACATCGTAACAGACATCAAATATCAGTTTATCCACATTTGGAAACCGATGGTACATATTTGGAGATAATATGATGATTATATAGTTGTAAAAGATCCCGTTTAACACAAGATTCACCTTTCCATGATTACTACTGATGAGCAATCCTCCATCTCTGTCTCTATCTCTGAAGGTATGAGCAGCGTGAAACCCAATACAAAAACAACTTCATAAACATAGATTTTGTAATTGCAACTGCAAATAAGAAGCAAATTTTTAAAAAGATACCTCGCTTAGAGTACATATCTCCTAGCCATCGAATCTTCCCGCTGAAGGTGATTGAGTTACAGGTCATAATGGATACATCATAAATAAATCTTCAAATCTATAGTTGGTGCTCATAAGGACAATAAGCTCAATATTTATATAGTTTTCCTGCCTTATGTTTTCCTCTGAATCCCAAATCGCATCAATACCGTTCGGGTTCATTGCATATGTATATAAATAACAAATGCACGCTTAAATCAGGAATCATATTATTTACAAACTGTATGGCATTAACAAGATCTTATCACAATAATGCAAATAGAGTCATTGATAGTTCCCGCATGTTGTCTGTTGTATGTTTTCTTTACACGAGGTGGATGAGAATTGCTTCAAATATCTCAAAAATCAATAGAGACAACAATAATCAATTGGTATGGTCCTATTTCATCAGCATAATTATATAATATAAACTTAATTCTAATTTAATCAGAACAAAATTGAAGTAAATATTAACTACAAGTGAAATTGTGGCTTAGGTATAGTTGATAAACGTTACTACAATCTATTTGGGATTAGTTTATTCGCACGTGACTAGAGGAATTGGGTGAGTGTTATTTTCTTCACATGTTGTTCTGTTTTTACTTCCTGGTCTGTTAATAGTATTCCTGGAACAAATTACAACACAGCCTACACCAAAGCTCACTCAAGAAGGGAAAAATATTCTCGAAGATATTAAAATGGCAGGTCAAGATTTGATAGAAATTAAAATAGTATTTGATAATTTTAAAAGGACAGTAGTCTAGTTTTCATGAACAATTATGAAATAATAATATTACGTAGTTCTCATGAACAAATGAGGTGTTAACTACGAAGCAGGTCAAAGTACATGTATATTTTTACTTGGCACGTTAACACTCGCATATTTGTTGAGCATGACAAACTGTGTTGATCAAAAAAGTATATTGTACGGATCAAGTTAACTGCTTCCAAATAGTATAAAGTCATTGCTAGAAAGCTTTTGAATATAACTCGTCATGCTTGAATAATTTAATCTCGATGGTATGTATGTTTTACATTGATGGGGTGGGTGGTTAATAGCGTGGGCAGAGATTGCCTGTCAAAGTGATTTCAACAACATTTTATGACCTTTTCATTTTGGACACATTTCAAACTCGCAACGTTTAGGGAAATCGCACGATTGACCGTCGTAATCTTGTTCTTTTGTTTCCATCTTTTCTAGGTAATGATAGTTACTGGCTAGTTAATCTTTTGTATATTTAACCAATGACATCGTAACAGACTTCAGATATCAGTTTATCCACATTTGGAAACCGATGGTACATATTTGGAGATAATATGATGATTATATAGTTGTAAAAGATCCCGTTTAACACAAGATTCACCTTTCCATGATTACTGCTGATGAGCAATCCTCCATCTCTGTCTCTATCTCTGAAGGTATGAGCAGCGTGAAACCCAATACAAAAACAACTTCATAAACATAGATTTTGTAATTGCAACTGCAAATAAGAAGCAAATTTTTAAAAAGATACCTCGCTTAGAGTACATATCTCCTAGCCATCGAATCTTCCCGCTGAAGGTGATTGAGTTACAGGTCATAATGGATACATCATAAATAAATCTTCAAATCTATAGTTGGTGCTCATAAGGACAATAAGCTCAATATTTATATAGTTTTCCTGCCTTGTGTTTTCCTCTGAATCCCAAATCGCATCAATACCGTTCGGGTTCATTGCATATGTATATAAATAACAAATACACACTTAACTCAGGAATCATATTATTTAAAAACTGTATGGCATTAACAAGATCTTATCACAATAATGCAAATAGAGTCATTGATAGTTCCCGCATGTTGTCTGTTGTATGTTTTCTTTACACGAGGTGGATGAGTATTACTTCAAACATCTCAAAAATCAATAGAGACAACAATAATCAATTGGTATGGTCCTATTTCATCAGCATAATTATATAATATTAACTTAATTCTAATTTAATCAGAACCAAAATGAAGTAAATATTGACTACAAGTGAAATTGTGGCTTAGGTATAGTTGATAAATCCTTACTACAGTCTATCTGGGATTAGTTTATTTGCACCTGACTAGAGGAATTTGGTTAGTGTTATTTTCTTCACATGTTGTTCTGTTTTTACTTCCTGGTCTGTTAATAGCATTCCTGGAACAAATTACAACACAGCCTACACAAGAGCTCACTCAAGAAGGGAAAAATATTCTCGAAGATATTAAATAGGTAGGTCAAGATTTGATAGAAATTAAAATAGTATTTGATAATTTTGAAAGGACAGTAGTCTAGTTTTCATGAACAATTATGAAATAATACTATTACGTAGTTCTCATGAACAAATGAGGTGTTAACTACGAGGCAGGTCAAAGTACATGTATATTTTTACTTGGCACGTTAGCACTCGCATATTTGTTGAGGATGAGAAACTGTGTTGATCAAAAAAGTATATTGTATGGATCAAGTTAGCTGCTTCCAAATAGTATAAAGTCATTGCTAGAAAGCTTTTGAATATAATTCGTCATGCTTGAATAATTTAATCTCGATGGTATGTATGTTTTACATTGACGGGGTGGGTGGTTAACAGCGTGGGCAGAGATTGCCTATCAAAGTGATTTCAACAACATTTTATGACCTTTTAATTTTGGACACATTTCAAACTCGCAACGTTTAGGGCCATTGCACGATTGACCGTCGTAATCTTGTTCTTTTGTTTCCATCTTTTCTAGGTAATGATAATTACTGGCTAGTTAATCTTTTGTATATTTAACCAATGACATCGTAACAGACATCAAATATCAGTTTATCCACATTTGGAAACCGATGGTACATATTTGGAGATAATATGATGATTATATAGTTGTAAAAGATCCCGTTTAACACAAGATTCACCTTTCCATGATTACTACTGATGAGCAATCCTCCATCTCTGTCTCTATCTCTGAAGGTATGAGCAGCGTGAAACCCAATACAAAAACAACTTCATAAACATAGATTTTGTAATTGCAACTGCAAATAAGAAGCAAATTTTTAAAAAGATACCTCGCTTAGAGTACATATCTCCTAGCCATCGAATCTTCCCGCTGAAGGTGATTGAGTTACAGGTCATAATGGATACATCATAAATAAATCTTCAAATCTATAGTTGGTGCTCATAAGGACAATAAGCTCAATATTTATATAGTTTTCCTGCCTTTTGTTTTCCTCTGAATCCCAAATCGCATCAATACCGTTCGGGTTCATTGCATATGTATATAAATAACAAATACACACTTAACTCAGGAATCATATTATTTAAAAACTGTATGGCATTAACAAGATCTTATCACAATAATGCAAATAGAGTCATTGATAGTTCCCGCATGTTGTCTGTTGTATGTTTTCTTTACACGAGGTGGATGAGTATTACTTCAAATATCTCAAAAATCAATAGAGACAACAATAATCAATTGGTATGGTCCTATTTCATCAGCATAATTATATAATATTAACTTAATTCTAATTTAATCAGAACCAAAATGAAGTAAATATTGACTACAAGTGAAATTGTGGCTTAGGTATAGTTGATAAATCCTTACTACAGTCTATCTGGGATTAGTTTATTTGCACCTGACTAGAGGAATTGGGTTAGTGTTATTTTCTTCACATGTTGTTCTGTTTTTACTTCCTGGTCTGTTAATAGCATTCCTGGAACAAATTACAACACAGCCTACACAAGAGCTCACTCAAGAAGGGAAAAATATTCTCGAAGATATTAAAATGGTAGGTCAAGATTTGATAGAAATTAAAATAGTATTTGATAATTTTGAAAGGACAGTAGTCTAGTTTTCATGAACAATTATGAAATAATACTATTACGTAGTTCTCATGAACAAATGAGGTGTTAACTACGAGGCAGGTCAAAGTACATGTATATTTTTACTTGGCACGTTAGCACTCGCATATTTGTTGAGGATGAGAAACTGTGTTGATCAAAAAAGTATATTGTATGGATCAAGTTAGCTGCTTCCAAATAGTATAAAGTCATTGCTAGAAAGCTTTTGAATATAATTCGTCATGCTTGAATAATTTAATCTCGATGGTATGTATGTTTTACATTGACGGGGTGGGTGGTTAACAGCGTGGGCAGAGATTGCCTATCAAAGTGATTTCAACAACATTTTATGACCTTTTAATTTTGGACACATTTCAAACTCGCAACGTTTAGGGCCATTGCACGATTGACCGTCGTAATCTTGTTCTTTTGTTTCCATCTTTTCTAGGTAATGATAATTACTGGCTAGTTAATCTTTTGTATATTTAACCAATGACATCGTAACAGACATCAAATATCAGTTTATCCACATTTGGAAACCGATGGTACATATTTGGAGATAATATGATGATTATATAGTTGTAAAAGATCCCGTTTAACACAAGATTCACCTTTCCATGATTACTACTGATGAGCAATCCTCCATCTCTGTCTCTATCTCTGAAGGTATGAGCAGCGTGAAACCCAATACAAAAACAACTTCATAAACATAGATTTTGTAATTGCAACTGCAAATAAGAAGCAAATTTTTAAAAAGATACCTCGCTTAGAGTACATATCTCCTAGCCATCGAATCTTCCCGCTGAAGGTGATTGAGTTACAGGTCATAATGGATACATCATAAATAAATCTTCAAATCTATAGTTGGTGCTCATAAGGACAATAAGCTCAATATTTATATAGTTTTCCTGCCTTATGTTTTCCTCTGAATCCCAAATCGCATCAATACCGTTCGGGTTCATTGCATATGTATATAAATAACAAATGCACGCTTAAATCAGGAATCATATTATTTACAAACTGTATGGCATTAACAAGATCTTATCACAATAATTCAAATAGAGTCATTGATAGTTCCCGCATGTTGTCTGTTGTATGTTTTCTTTACACGAGGTGGATGAGAATTGCTTCAAATATCTCAAAAATCAATAGAGACAACAATAATCAATTGGTATGGTCCTATTTCATCAGCATAATTATATAATATAAACTTAATTCTAATTTAATCAGAACAAAATTGAAGTAAATATTAACTACAAGTGAAATTGTGGCTTAGGTATAGTTGATAAACGTTACTACAATCTATTTGGGATTAATTTATTCGCACGTGACTAGAGGAATTGGGTGAGTGTTATTTTCTTCACATGTTGTTCTGTTTTTACTTCCTGGTCTGTTAATAGTATTCCTGGAACAAATTACAACACAGCCTACACCAAAGCTCACTCAAGAAGGGAAAAATATTCTCGAAGATATTAAAATGGCAGGTCAAGATTTGATAGAAATTAAAATAGTATTTGATAATTTTAAAAGGACAGTAGTCTAGTTTTCATGAACAATTATGAAATAATAATATTACGTAGTTCTCATGAACAAATGAGGTGTTAACTACGAAGCAGGTCAAAGTACATGTATATTTTTACTTGGCACGTTAACACTCGCATATTTGTTGAGCATGACAAACTGTGTTGATCAAAAAAGTATATTGTACGGATCAAGTTAACTGCTTCCAAATAGTATAAAGTCATTGCAAGAAAGCTTTTGAATATAACTCGTCATGCTTGAATAATTTAATCTCGATGGTATGTATGTTTTACATTGATGGGGTGGGTGGTTAATAGCGTGGGCAGAGATTGCCTGTCAAAGTGATTTCAACAACATTTTATGACCTTTTCATTTTGGACACATTTCAAACTCGCAACGTTTAGGGAAATCGCACGATTGACCGTCGTAATCTTGTTCTTTTGTTTCCATCTTTTCTAGGTAATGATAGTTACTGGCTAGTTAATCTTTTGTATATTTAACCAATGACATCGTAACAGACTTCAGATATCAGTTTATCCACATTTGGAAACCGATGGTACATATTTGGAGATAATATGATGATTATATAGTTGTAAAAGATCCCGTTTAACACAAGATTCACCTTTCCATGATTACTGCTGATGAGCAATCCTCCATCTCTGTCTCTATCTCTGAAGGTATGAGCAGCGTGAAACCCAATACAAAAACAACTTCATAAACATAGATTTTGTAATTGCAACTGCAAATAAGAAGCAAATTTTTAAAAAGATACCTCGCTTAGAGTACATATCTCCTAGCCATCGAATCTTCCCGCTGAAGGTGATTGAGTTACAGGTCATAATGGATACATCATAAATAAATCTTCAAATCTATAGTTGGTGCTCATAACGACAATAAGCTCAATATTTATATAGTTTTCCTGCCTTATGTTTTCCTCTGAATCCCAAATCGCATCAATACCGTTCGGGTTCATTGCATATGTATATAAATAACAAATACACACTTAACTCAGGAATCATATTATTTAAAAACTGTATGGCATTAACAAGACCTTATCACAATAATGCAAAGAGAGTCATTGATAGTTCCCGCATGTTGTCTGTTGTATGTTTTCTTTACACGAGGTGGATGAGTATTACTTCAAACATCTCAAAAATCAATAGAGACAACAATAATCAATTGGTATGGTCCTATTTCATCAGCATAATTATATAATGTTAACTTAATTCTAATTTAATCAGAACCAAAATGAAGTAAATATTGACTACAAGTGAAATTGTGGCTTAGGTATAGTTGATAAATCCTTACTGCAGACTATTTGGGATTAGTTTATTCGCACGTGACTGGAGGAATTGGGTGAGTGTTATTTTCTTCACACGTTGTTCTGTTTTTACTTCCTGGTCTGTTAATAGTATTCCTGGAACAAATTATAACACAGCCTACACCAAAGCTCACTCAAGAAGGGAAAAATATTCTCGAAGATATTAAAATGGTAGGTCAAAATTTGATAGAAATTAAAATAGTATTTGATAATTTTGAAAGGACAGTAGTCTAGTTTTCATGAACAATTATGAAATAATACTATTACGTAGTTCTCATGAACAAATGAGGTGTTAACTACGAGGCAGGTCAAAGTACATGTATATTTTTACTTGGCACGTTAGCACTCGCATATTTGTTGAGGATGAGAAACTGTGTTGATCAAAAAAGTATATTGTATGGATCAAGTTAGCTGCTTCCAAATAGTATAAAGTCATTGCTAGAAAGCTTTTGAATATAATTCGTCATGCTTGAATAATTGAATCTCGATGGTATGTATGTTTTACATTGACGGGGTGGGTGGTTAACAGCGTGGGCAGAGATTGCCTATCAAAGTGATTTCAACAACATTTTATGACCTTTTAATTTTGGACACATTTCAAACTCGCAACGTTTAGGGCCATTGCACGATTGACCGTCGTAATCTTGTTCTTTTGTTTCCATCTTTTCTAGGTAATGATAATTACTGGCTAGTTAATCTTTTGTATATTTAACCAATGACATCGTAACAGACATCAAATATCAGTTTATCCACATTTGGAAACCGATGGTACATATTTGGAGATAATATGATGATTATATAGTTGTAAAAGATCCCGTTTAACACAAGATTCACCTTTCCATGATTACTACTGATGAGCAATCCTCCATCTCTGTCTCTATCTCTGAAGGTATGAGCAGCGTGAAACCCAATACAAAAACAACTTCATAAACATAGATTTTGTAATTGCAACTGCAAATAAGAAGCAAATTTTTAAAAAGATACCTCGCTTAGAGTACATATCTCCTAGCCATCGAATCTTCCCGCTGAAGGTGATTGAGTTACAGGTCATAATGGATACATCATAAATAAATCTTCAAATCTATAGTTGGTGCTCATAAGGACAATAAGCTCAATATTTATATAGTTTTCCTGCCTTATGTTTTCCTCTGAATCCCAAATCGCATCAATACCGTTCGGGTTCATTGCATATGTATATAAATAACAAATGCACGCTTAAATCAGGAATCATATTATTTACAAACTGTATGGCATTAACAAGATCTTATCACAATAATGCAAATAGAGTCATTGATAGTTCCCGCATGTTGTCTGTTGTATGTTTTCTTTACACGAGGTGGATGAGAATTGCTTCAAATATCTCAAAAATCAATAGAGACAACAATAATCAATTGGTATGGTCCTATTTCATCAGCATAATTATATAATATAAACTTAATTCTAATTTAATCAGAACAAAATTGAAGTAAATATTAACTACAAGTGAAATTGTGGCTTAGGTATAGTTGATAAACGTTACTACAATCTATTTGGGATTAGTTTATTCGCACGTGACTAGAGGAATTGGGTGAGTGTTATTTTCTTCACATGTTGTTCTGTTTTTACTTCCTGGTCTGTTAATAGTATTCCTGGAACAAATTACAACACAGCCTACACCAAAGCTCACTCAAGAAGGGAAAAATATTCTCGAAGATATTAAAATGGCAGGTCAAGATTTGATAGAAATTAAAATAGTATTTGATAATTTTAAAAGGACAGTAGTCTAGTTTTCATGAACAATTATGAAATAATAATATTACGTAGTTCTCATGAACAAATGAGGTGTTAACTACGAAGCAGGTCAAAGTACATGTATATTTTTACTTGGCACGTTAACACTCGCATATTTGTTGAGCATGACAAACTGTGTTGATCAAAAAAGTATATTGTACGGATCAAGTTAACTGCTTCCAAATAGTATAAAGTCATTGCTAGAAAGCTTTTGAATATAACTCGTCATGCTTGAATAATTTAATCTCGATGGTATGTATGTTTTACATTGATGGGGTGGGTGGTTAATAGCGTGGGCAGAGATTGCCTGTCAAAGTGATTTCAACAACATTTTATGACCTTTTCATTTTGGACACATTTCAAACTCGCAACGTTTAGGGAAATCGCACGATTGACCGTCGTAATCTTGTTCTTTTGTTTCCATCTTTTCTAGGTAATGATAGTTACTGGCTAGTTAATCTTTTGTATATTTAACCAATGACATCGTAACAGACTTCAGATATCAGTTTATCCACATTTGGAAACCGATGGTACATATTTGGAGATAATATGATGATTATATAGTTGTAAAAGATCCCGTTTAACACAAGATTCACCTTTCCATGATTACTGCTGATGAGCAATCCTCCATCTCTGTCTCTATCTCTGAAGGTATGAGCAGCGTGAAACCCAATACAAAAACAACTTCATAAACATAGATTTTGTAATTGCAACTGCAAATAAGAAGCAAATTTTTAAAAAGATACCTCGCTTAGAGTACATATCTCCTAGCCATCGAATCTTCCCGCTGAAGGTGATTGAGTTACAGGTCATAATGGATACATCATAAATAAATCTTCAAATCTATAGTTGGTGCTCATAAGGACAATAAGCTCAATATTTATATAGTTTTCCTGCCTTTTGTTTTCCTCTGAATCCCAAATCGCATCAATACCGTTCGGGTTCATTGCATATGTATATAAATAACAAATACACACTTAACTCAGGAATCATATTATTTAAAAACTGTATGGCATTAACAAGATCTTATCACAATAATGCAAATAGAGTCATTGATAGTTCCCGCATGTTGTCTGTTGTATGTTTTCTTTACACGAGGTGGATGAGTATTACTTCAAACATCTCAAAAATCAATAGAGACAACAATAATCAATTGGTATGGTCCTATTTCATCAGCATAATTATATAATATTAACTTAATTCTAATTTAATCAGAACCAAAATGAAGTAAATATTGACTACAAGTGAAATTGTGGCTTAGGTATAGTTGATAAATCCTTACTACAGTCTATCTGGGATTAGTTTATTTGCACCTGACTAGAGGAATTTGGTTAGTGTTATTTTCTTCACATGTTGTTCTGTTTTTACTTCCTGGTCTGTTAATAGCATTCCTGGAACAAATTACAACACAGCCTACACAAGAGCTCACTCAAGAAGGGAAAAATATTCTCGAAGATATTAAATAGGTAGGTCAAGATTTGATAGAAATTAAAATAGTATTTGATAATTTTGAAAGGACAGTAGTCTAGTTTTCATGAACAATTATGAAATAATACTATTACGTAGTTCTCATGAACAAATGAGGTGTTAACTACGAGGCAGGTCAAAGTACATGTATATTTTTACTTGGCACGTTAGCACTCGCATATTTGTTGAGGATGAGAAACTGTGTTGATCAAAAAAGTATATTGTATGGATCAAGTTAGCTGCTTCCAAATAGTATAAAGTCATTGCTAGAAAGCTTTTGAATATAATTCGTCATGCTTGAATAATTTAATCTCGATGGTATGTATGTTTTACATTGACGGGGTGGGTGGTTAACAGCGTGGGCAGAGATTGCCTATCAAAGTGATTTCAACAACATTTTATGACCTTTTAATTTTGGACACATTTCAAACTCGCAACGTTTAGGGCCATTGCACGATTGACCGTCGTAATCTTGTTCTTTTGTTTCCATCTTTTCTAGGTAATGATAATTACTGGCTAGTTAATCTTTTGTATATTTAACCAATGACATCGTAACAGACATCAAATATCAGTTTATCCACATTTGGAAACCGATGGTACATATTTGGAGATAATATGATGATTATATAGTTGTAAAAGATCCCGTTTAACACAAGATTCACCTTTCCATGATTACTACTGATGAGCAATCCTCCATCTCTGTCTCTATCTCTGAAGGTATGAGCAGCGTGAAACCCAATACAAAAACAACTTCATAAACATAGATTTTGTAATTGCAACTGCAAATAAGAAGCAAATTTTTAAAAAGATACCTCGCTTAGAGTACATATCTCCTAGCCATCGAATCTTCCCGCTGAAGGTGATTGAGTTACAGGTCATAATGGATACATCATAAATAAATCTTCAAATCTATAGTTGGTGCTCATAAGGACAATAAGCTCAATATTTATATAGTTTTCCTGCCTTTTGTTTTCCTCTGAATCCCAAATCGCATCAATACCGTTCGGGTTCATTGCATATGTATATAAATAACAAATACACACTTAACTCAGGAATCATATTATTTAAAAACTGTATGGCATTAACAAGATCTTATCACAATAATGCAAATAGAGTCATTGATAGTTCCCGCATGTTGTCTGTTGTATGTTTTCTTTACACGAGGTGGATGAGTATTACTTCAAATATCTCAAAAATCAATAGAGACAACAATAATCAATTGGTATGGTCCTATTTCATCAGCATAATTATATAATATTAACTTAATTCTAATTTAATCAGAACCAAAATGAAGTAAATATTGACTACAAGTGAAATTGTGGCTTAGGTATAGTTGATAAATCCTTACTACAGTCTATCTGGGATTAGTTTATTTGCACCTGACTAGAGGAATTGGGTTAGTGTTATTTTCTTCACATGTTGTTCTGTTTTTACTTCCTGGTCTGTTAATAGCATTCCTGGAACAAATTACAACACAGCCTACACAAGAGCTCACTCAAGAAGGGAAAAATATTCTCGAAGATATTAAAATGGTAGGTCAAGATTTGATAGAAATTAAAATAGTATTTGATAATTTTGAAAGGACAGTAGTCTAGTTTTCATGAACAATTATGAAATAATACTATTACGTAGTTCTCATGAACAAATGAGGTGTTAACTACGAGGCAGGTCAAAGTACATGTATATTTTTACTTGGCACGTTAGCACTCGCATATTTGTTGAGGATGAGAAACTGTGTTGATCAAAAAAGTATATTGTATGGATCAAGTTAGCTGCTTCCAAATAGTATAAAGTCATTGCTAGAAAGCTTTTGAATATAATTCGTCATGCTTGAATAATTTAATCTCGATGGTATGTATGTTTTACATTGACGGGGTGGGTGGTTAACAGCGTGGGCAGAGATTGCCTATCAAAGTGATTTCAACAACATTTTATGACCTTTTAATTTTGGACACATTTCAAACTCGCAACGTTTAGGGCCATTGCACGATTGACCGTCGTAATCTTGTTCTTTTGTTTCCATCTTTTCTAGGTAATGATAATTACTGGCTAGTTAATCTTTTGTATATTTAACCAATGACATCGTAACAGACATCAAATATCAGTTTATCCACATTTGGAAACCGATGGTACATATTTGGAGATAATATGATGATTATATAGTTGTAAAAGATCCCGTTTAACACAAGATTCACCTTTCCATGATTACTACTGATGAGCAATCCTCCATCTCTGTCTCTATCTCTGAAGGTATGAGCAGCGTGAAACCCAATACAAAAACAACTTCATAAACATAGATTTTGTAATTGCAACTGCAAATAAGAAGCAAATTTTTAAAAAGATACCTCGCTTAGAGTACATATCTCCTAGCCATCGAATCTTCCCGCTGAAGGTGATTGAGTTACAGGTCATAATGGATACATCATAAATAAATCTTCAAATCTATAGTTGGTGCTCATAAGGACAATAAGCTCAATATTTATATAGTTTTCCTGCCTTATGTTTTCCTCTGAATCCCAAATCGCATCAATACCGTTCGGGTTCATTGCATATGTATATAAATAACAAATGCACGCTTAAATCAGGAATCATATTATTTACAAACTGTATGGCATTAACAAGATCTTATCACAATAATTCAAATAGAGTCATTGATAGTTCCCGCATGTTGTCTGTTGTATGTTTTCTTTACACGAGGTGGATGAGAATTGCTTCAAATATCTCAAAAATCAATAGAGACAACAATAATCAATTGGTATGGTCCTATTTCATCAGCATAATTATATAATATAAACTTAATTCTAATTTAATCAGAACAAAATTGAAGTAAATATTAACTACAAGTGAAATTGTGGCTTAGGTATAGTTGATAAACGTTACTACAATCTATTTGGGATTAATTTATTCGCACGTGACTAGAGGAATTGGGTGAGTGTTATTTTCTTCACATGTTGTTCTGTTTTTACTTCCTGGTCTGTTAATAGTATTCCTGGAACAAATTACAACACAGCCTACACCAAAGCTCACTCAAGAAGGGAAAAATATTCTCGAAGATATTAAAATGGCAGGTCAAGATTTGATAGAAATTAAAATAGTATTTGATAATTTTAAAAGGACAGTAGTCTAGTTTTCATGAACAATTATGAAATAATAATATTACGTAGTTCTCATGAACAAATGAGGTGTTAACTACGAAGCAGGTCAAAGTACATGTATATTTTTACTTGGCACGTTAACACTCGCATATTTGTTGAGCATGACAAACTGTGTTGATCAAAAAAGTATATTGTACGGATCAAGTTAACTGCTTCCAAATAGTATAAAGTCATTGCAAGAAAGCTTTTGAATATAACTCGTCATGCTTGAATAATTTAATCTCGATGGTATGTATGTTTTACATTGATGGGGTGGGTGGTTAATAGCGTGGGCAGAGATTGCCTGTCAAAGTGATTTCAACAACATTTTATGACCTTTTCATTTTGGACACATTTCAAACTCGCAACGTTTAGGGAAATCGCACGATTGACCGTCGTAATCTTGTTCTTTTGTTTCCATCTTTTCTAGGTAATGATAGTTACTGGCTAGTTAATCTTTTGTATATTTAACCAATGACATCGTAACAGACTTCAGATATCAGTTTATCCACATTTGGAAACCGATGGTACATATTTGGAGATAATATGATGATTATATAGTTGTAAAAGATCCCGTTTAACACAAGATTCACCTTTCCATGATTACTGCTGATGAGCAATCCTCCATCTCTGTCTCTATCTCTGAAGGTATGAGCAGCGTGAAACCCAATACAAAAACAACTTCATAAACATAGATTTTGTAATTGCAACTGCAAATAAGAAGCAAATTTTTAAAAAGATACCTCGCTTAGAGTACATATCTCCTAGCCATCGAATCTTCCCGCTGAAGGTGATTGAGTTACAGGTCATAATGGATACATCATAAATAAATCTTCAAATCTATAGTTGGTGCTCATAACGACAATAAGCTCAATATTTATATAGTTTTCCTGCCTTATGTTTTCCTCTGAATCCCAAATCGCATCAATACCGTTCGGGTTCATTGCATATGTATATAAATAACAAATACACACTTAACTCAGGAATCATATTATTTAAAAACTGTATGGCATTAACAAGACCTTATCACAATAATGCAAAGAGAGTCATTGATAGTTCCCGCATGTTGTCTGTTGTATGTTTTCTTTACACGAGGTGGATGAGTATTACTTCAAACATCTCAAAAATCAATAGAGACAACAATAATCAATTGGTATGGTCCTATTTCATCAGCATAATTATATAATGTTAACTTAATTCTAATTTAATCAGAACCAAAATGAAGTAAATATTGACTACAAGTGAAATTGTGGCTTAGGTATAGTTGATAAATCCTTACTGCAGACTATTTGGGATTAGTTTATTCGCACGTGACTAGAGGAATTGGGTGAGTGTTATTTTCTTCACACGTTGTTCTGTTTTTACTTCCTGGTCTGTTAATAGTATTCCTGGAACAAATTATAACACAGCCTACACCAAAGCTCACTCAAGAAGGGAAAAATATTCTCGAAGATATTAAAATGGTAGGTCAAAATTTGATAGAAATTAAAATAGTATTTGATAATTTTGAAAGGACAGTAGTCTAGTTTTCATGAACAATTATGAAATAATACTATTACGTAGTTCTCATGAACAAATGAGGTGTTAACTACGAGGCAGGTCAAAGTACATGTATATTTTTACTTGGCACGTTAGCACTCGCATATTTGTTGAGGATGAGAAACTGTGTTGATCAAAAAAGTATATTGTATGGATCAAGTTAGCTGCTTCCAAATAGTATAAAGTCATTGCTAGAAAGCTTTTGAATATAATTCGTCATGCTTGAATAATTGAATCTCGATGGTATGTATGTTTTACATTGACGGGGTGGGTGGTTAACAGCGTGGGCAGAGATTGCCTATCAAAGTGATTTCAACAACATTTTATGACCTTTTAATTTTGGACACATTTCAAACTCGCAACGTTTAGGGCCATTGCACGATTGACCGTCGTAATCTTGTTCTTTTGTTTCCATCTTTTCTAGGTAATGATAATTACTGGCTAGTTAATCTTTTGTATATTTAACCAATGACATCGTAACAGACATCAAATATCAGTTTATCCACATTTGGAAACCGATGGTACATATTTGGAGATAATATGATGATTATATAGTTGTAAAAGATCCCGTTTAACACAAGATTCACCTTTCCATGATTACTACTGATGAGCAATCCTCCATCTCTGTCTCTATCTCTGAAGGTATGAGCAGCGTGAAACCCAATACAAAAACAACTTCATAAACATAGATTTTGTAATTGCAACTGCAAATAAGAAGCAAATTTTTAAAAAGATACCTCGCTTAGAGTACATATCTCCTAGCCATCGAATCTTCCCGCTGAAGGTGATTGAGTTACAGGTCATAATGGATACATCATAAATAAATCTTCAAATCTATAGTTGGTGCTCATAACGACAATAAGCTCAATATTTATATAGTTTTCCTGCCTTATGTTTTCCTCTGAATCCCAAATCGCATCAATACCGTTCGGGTTCATTGCATATGTATATAAATAACAAATGCACGCTTAAATCAGGAATCATATTATTTACAAACTGTATGGCATTAACAAGATCTTATCACAATAATGCAAATAGAGTCATTGATAGTTCCCGCATGTTGTCTGTTGTATGTTTTCTTTACACGAGGTGGATGAGAATTGCTTCAAATATCTCAAAAATCAATAGAGACAACAATAATCAATTGGTATGGTCCTATTTCATCAGCATAATTATATAATATAAACTTAATTCTAATTTAATCAGAACAAAATTGAAGTAAATATTAACTACAAGTGAAATTGTGGCTTAGGTATAGTTGATAAACGTTACTACAATCTATTTGGGATTAGTTTATTCGCACGTGACTAGAGGAATTGGGTGAGTGTTATTTTCTTCACGTGTTGTTCTGTTTTTACTTCCTGGTCTGTTAATAGTATTCCTGGAACAAATTACAACACAGCCTACACCAAAGCTCACTCAAGAAGGGAAAAATATTCTCGAAGATATTAAAATGGCAGGTCAAGATTTGATAGAAATTAAAATAGTATTTGATAATTTTGAAAGGACAGTAGTCTAGTTTTCATGAACAATTATGAAATAATACTATTACGTAGTTCTCATGAACAAATGAGGTGTTAACTACGAGGCAGGTCAAAGTACATGTATATTTTTACTTGGCACGTTGGCACTCGCATATTTGTTGAGGATGAGAAACTGTGTTGATCAAAAAAGTATATTGTATGGATCAAGTTAGCTGCTTCCAAATAGTATAAAGTCATTGCTAGAAAGCTTTTGAATATAATTCGTCATGCTTGAATAATTTAATCTCGATGGTATGTATGTTTTACATTGACGGGGTGGGTGGTTAACAGCGTGGGCAGAGATTGCCTATCAAAGTGATTTCAACAACATTTTATGACCTTTTAATTTTGGACACATTTCAAACTCGCAACGTTTAGGGCCATTGCACGATTGACCGTCGTAATCTTGTTCTTTTGTTTCCATCTTTTCTAGGTAATGATAATTACTGGCTAGTTAATCTTTTGTATATTTAACCAATGACATCGTAACAGACATCAAATATCAGTTTATCCACATTTGGAAACCGATGGTACATATTTGGAGATAATATGATGATTATATAGTTGTAAAAGATCCCGTTTAACACAAGATTCACCTTTCCATGATTACTACTGATGAGCAATCCTCCATCTCTGTCTCTATCTCTGAAGGTATGAGCAGCGTGAAACCCAATACAAAAACAACTTCATAAACATAGATTTTGTAATTGCAACTGCAAATAAGAAGCAAATTTTTAAAAAGATACCTCGCTTAGAGTACATATCTCCTAGCCATCGAATCTTCCCGCTGAAGGTGATTGAGTTACAGGTCATAATGGATACATCATAAATAAATCTTCAAATCTATAGTTGGTGCTCATAAGGACAATAAGCTCAATATTTATATAGTTTTCCTGCCTTTTGTTTTCCTCTGAATCCCAAATCGCATCAATACCGTTCGGGTTCATTGCATATGTATATAAATAACAAATACACACTTAACTCAGGAATCATATTATTTAAAAACTGTATGGCATTAACAAGATCTTATCACAATAATGCAAATAGAGTCATTGATAGTTCCCGCATGTTGTCTGTTGTATGTTTTCTTTACACGAGGTGGATGAGTATTACTTCAAATATCTCAAAAATCAATAGAGACAACAATAATCAATTGGTATGGTCCTATTTCATCAGCATAATTATATAATATTAACTTAATTCTAATTTAATCAGAACCAAAATGAAGTAAATATTGACTACAAGTGAAATTGTGGCTTAGGTATAGTTGATAAATCCTTACTACAGTCTATCTGGGATTAGTTTATTTGCACCTGACTAGAGGAATTGGGTTAGTGTTATTTTCTTCACATGTTGTTCTGTTTTTACTTCCTGGTCTGTTAATAGCATTCCTGGAACAAATTACAACACAGCCTACACAAGAGCTCACTCAAGAAGGGAAAAATATTCTCGAAGATATTAAAATGGTAGGTCAAGATTTGATAGAAATTAAAATAGTATTTGATAATTTTGAAAGGACAGTAGTCTAGTTTTCATGAACAATTATGAAATAATACTATTACGTAGTTCTCATGAACAAATGAGGTGTTAACTACGAGGCAGGTCAAAGTACATGTATATTTTTACTTGGCACGTTAGCACTCGCATATTTGTTGAGGATGAGAAACTGTGTTGATCAAAAAAGTATATTGTATGGATCAAGTTAGCTGCTTCCAAATAGTATAAAGTCATTGCTAGAAAGCTTTTGAATATAATTCGTCATGCTTGAATAATTTAATCTCGATGGTATGTATGTTTTACATTGACGGGGTGGGTGGTTAACAGCGTGGGCAGAGATTGCCTATCAAAGTGATTTCAACAACATTTTATGACCTTTTAATTTTGGACACATTTCAAACTCGCAACGTTTAGGGCCATTGCACGATTGACCGTCGTAATCTTGTTCTTTTGTTTCCATCTTTTCTAGGTAATGATAATTACTGGCTAGTTAATCTTTTGTATATTTAACCAATGACATCGTAACAGACATCAAATATCAGTTTATCCACATTTGGAAACCGATGGTACATATTTGGAGATAATATGATGATTATATAGTTGTAAAAGATCCCGTTTAACACAAGATTCACCTTTCCATGATTACTACTGATGAGCAATCCTCCATCTCTGTCTCTATCTCTGAAGGTATGAGCAGCGTGAAACCCAATACAAAAACAACTTCATAAACATAGATTTTGTAATTGCAACTGCAAATAAGAAGCAAATTTTTAAAAAGATACCTCGCTTAGAGTACATATCTCCTAGCCATCGAATCTTCCCGCTGAAGGTGATTGAGTTACAGGTCATAATGGATACATCATAAATAAATCTTCAAATCTATAGTTGGTGCTCATAAGGACAATAAGCTCAATATTTATATAGTTTTCCTGCCTTATGTTTTCCTCTGAATCCCAAATCGCATCAATACCGTTCGGGTTCATTGCATATGTATATAAATAACAAATGCACGCTTAAATCAGGAATCATATTATTTACAAACTGTATGGCATTAACAAGATCTTATCACAATAATTCAAATAGAGTCATTGATAGTTCCCGCATGTTGTCTGTTGTATGTTTTCTTTACACGAGGTGGATGAGAATTGCTTCAAATATCTCAAAAATCAATAGAGACAACAATAATCAATTGGTATGGTCCTATTTCATCAGCATAATTATATAATATAAACTTAATTCTAATTTAATCAGAACAAAATTGAAGTAAATATTAACTACAAGTGAAATTGTGGCTTAGGTATAGTTGATAAACGTTACTACAATCTATTTGGGATTAATTTATTCGCACGTGACTAGAGGAATTGGGTGAGTGTTATTTTCTTCACATGTTGTTCTGTTTTTACTTCCTGGTCTGTTAATAGTATTCCTGGAACAAATTACAACACAGCCTACACCAAAGCTCACTCAAGAAGGGAAAAATATTCTCGAAGATATTAAAATGGCAGGTCAAGATTTGATAGAAATTAAAATAGTATTTGATAATTTTAAAAGGACAGTAGTCTAGTTTTCATGAACAATTATGAAATAATAATATTACGTAGTTCTCATGAACAAATGAGGTGTTAACTACGAAGCAGGTCAAAGTACATGTATATTTTTACTTGGCACGTTAACACTCGCATATTTGTTGAGCATGACAAACTGTGTTGATCAAAAAAGTATATTGTACGGATCAAGTTAACTGCTTCCAAATAGTATAAAGTCATTGCAAGAAAGCTTTTGAATATAACTCGTCATGCTTGAATAATTTAATCTCGATGGTATGTATGTTTTACATTGATGGGGTGGGTGGTTAATAGCGTGGGCAGAGATTGCCTGTCAAAGTGATTTCAACAACATTTTATGACCTTTTCATTTTGGACACATTTCAAACTCGCAACGTTTAGGGAAATCGCACGATTGACCGTCGTAATCTTGTTCTTTTGTTTCCATCTTTTCTAGGTAATGATAGTTACTGGCTAGTTAATCTTTTGTATATTTAACCAATGACATCGTAACAGACTTCAGATATCAGTTTATCCACATTTGGAAACCGATGGTACATATTTGGAGATAATATGATGATTATATAGTTGTAAAAGATCCCGTTTAACACAAGATTCACCTTTCCATGATTACTGCTGATGAGCAATCCTCCATCTCTGTCTCTATCTCTGAAGGTATGAGCAGCGTGAAACCCAATACAAAAACAACTTCATAAACATAGATTTTGTAATTGCAACTGCAAATAAGAAGCAAATTTTTAAAAAGATACCTCGCTTAGAGTACATATCTCCTAGCCATCGAATCTTCCCGCTGAAGGTGATTGAGTTACAGGTCATAATGGATACATCATAAATAAATCTTCAAATCTATAGTTGGTGCTCATAACGACAATAAGCTCAATATTTATATAGTTTTCCTGCCTTATGTTTTCCTCTGAATCCCAAATCGCATCAATACCGTTCGGGTTCATTGCATATGTATATAAATAACAAATACACACTTAACTCAGGAATCATATTATTTAAAAACTGTATGGCATTAACAAGACCTTATCACAATAATGCAAAGAGAGTCATTGATAGTTCCCGCATGTTGTCTGTTGTATGTTTTCTTTACACGAGGTGGATGAGTATTACTTCAAACATCTCAAAAATCAATAGAGACAACAATAATCAATTGGTATGGTCCTATTTCATCAGCATAATTATATAATGTTAACTTAATTCTAATTTAATCAGAACCAAAATGAAGTAAATATTGACTACAAGTGAAATTGTGGCTTAGGTATAGTTGATAAATCCTTACTGCAGACTATTTGGGATTAGTTTATTCGCACGTGACTAGAGGAATTGGGTGAGTGTTATTTTCTTCACACGTTGTTCTGTTTTTACTTCCTGGTCTGTTAATAGTATTCCTGGAACAAATTATAACACAGCCTACACCAAAGCTCACTCAAGAAGGGAAAAATATTCTCGAAGATATTAAAATGGTAGGTCAAAATTTGATAGAAATTAAAATAGTATTTGATAATTTTGAAAGGACAGTAGTCTAGTTTTCATGAACAATTATGAAATAATACTATTACGTAGTTCTCATGAACAAATGAGGTGTTAACTACGAGGCAGGTCAAAGTACATGTATATTTTTACTTGGCACGTTAGCACTCGCATATTTGTTGAGGATGAGAAACTGTGTTGATCAAAAAAGTATATTGTATGGATCAAGTTAGCTGCTTCCAAATAGTATAAAGTCATTGCTAGAAAGCTTTTGAATATAATTCGTCATGCTTGAATAATTGAATCTCGATGGTATGTATGTTTTACATTGACGGGGTGGGTGGTTAACAGCGTGGGCAGAGATTGCCTATCAAAGTGATTTCAACAACATTTTATGACCTTTTAATTTTGGACACATTTCAAACTCGCAACGTTTAGGGCCATTGCACGATTGACCGTCGTAATCTTGTTCTTTTGTTTCCATCTTTTCTAGGTAATGATAATTACTGGCTAGTTAATCTTTTGTATATTTAACCAATGACATCGTAACAGACATCAAATATCAGTTTATCCACATTTGGAAACCGATGGTACATATTTGGAGATAATATGATGATTATATAGTTGTAAAAGATCCCGTTTAACACAAGATTCACCTTTCCATGATTACTACTGATGAGCAATCCTCCATCTCTGTCTCTATCTCTGAAGGTATGAGCAGCGTGAAACCCAATACAAAAACAACTTCATAAACATAGATTTTGTAATTGCAACTGCAAATAAGAAGCAAATTTTTAAAAAGATACCTCGCTTAGAGTACATATCTCCTAGCCATCGAATCTTCCCGCTGAAGGTGATTGAGTTACAGGTCATAATGGATACATCATAAATAAATCTTCAAATCTATAGTTGGTGCTCATAACGACAATAAGCTCAATATTTATATAGTTTTCCTGCCTTATGTTTTCCTCTGAATCCCAAATCGCATCAATACCGTTCGGGTTCATTGCATATGTATATAAATAACAAATGCACGCTTAAATCAGGAATCATATTATTTACAAACTGTATGGCATTAACAAGATCTTATCACAATAATGCAAATAGAGTCATTGATAGTTCCCGCATGTTGTCTGTTGTATGTTTTCTTTACACGAGGTGGATGAGAATTGCTTCAAATATCTCAAAAATCAATAGAGACAACAATAATCAATTGGTATGGTCCTATTTCATCAGCATAATTATATAATATAAACTTAATTCTAATTTAATCAGAACAAAATTGAAGTAAATATTAACTACAAGTGAAATTGTGGCTTAGGTATAGTTGATAAACGTTACTACAATCTATTTGGGATTAGTTTATTCGCACGTGACTAGAGGAATTGGGTGAGTGTTATTTTCTTCACGTGTTGTTCTGTTTTTACTTCCTGGTCTGTTAATAGTATTCCTGGAACAAATTACAACACAGCCTACACCAAAGCTCACTCAAGAAGGGAAAAATATTCTCGAAGATATTAAAATGGCAGGTCAAGATTTGATAGAAATTAAAATAGTATTTGATAATTTTGAAAGGACAGTAGTCTAGTTTTCATGAACAATTATGAAATAATACTATTACGTAGTTCTCATGAACAAATGAGGTGTTAACTACGAGGCAGGTCAAAGTACATGTATATTTTTACTTGGCACGTTGGCACTCGCATATTTGTTGAGGATGAGAAACTGTGTTGATCAAAAAAGTATATTGTATGGATCAAGTTAGCTGCTTCCAAATAGTATAAAGTCATTGCTAGAAAGCTTTTGAATATAATTCGTCATGCTTGAATAATTTAATCTCGATGGTATGTATGTTTTACATTGACGGGGTGGGTGGTTAACAGCGTGGGCAGAGATTGCCTATCAAAGTGATTTCAACAACATTTTATGACCTTTTAATTTTGGACACATTTCAAACTCGCAACGTTTAGGGCCATTGCACGATTGACCGTCGTAATCTTGTTCTTTTGTTTCCATCTTTTCTAGGTAATGATAATTACTGGCTAGTTAATCTTTTGTATATTTAACCAATGACATCGTAACAGACATCAAATATCAGTTTATCCACATTTGGAAACCGATGGTACATATTTGGAGATAATATGATGATTATATAGTTGTAAAAGATCCCGTTTAACACAAGATTCACCTTTCCATGATTACTACTGATGAGCAATCCTCCATCTCTGTCTCTATCTCTGAAGGTATGAGCAGCGTGAAACCCAATACAAAAACAACTTCATAAACATAGATTTTGTAATTGCAACTGCAAATAAGAAGCAAATTTTTAAAAAGATACCTCGCTTAGAGTACATATCTCCTAGCCATCGAATCTTCCCGCTGAAGGTGATTGAGTTACAGGTCATAATGGATACATCATAAATAAATCTTCAAATCTATAGTTGGTGCTCATAAGGACAATAAGCTCAATATTTATATAGTTTTCCTGCCTTTTGTTTTCCTCTGAATCCCAAATCGCATCAATACCGTTCGGGTTCATTGCATATGTATATAAATAACAAATACACACTTAACTCAGGAATCATATTATTTAAAAACTGTATGGCATTAACAAGATCTTATCACAATAATGCAAATAGAGTCATTGATAGTTCCCGCATGTTGTCTGTTGTATGTTTTCTTTACACGAGGTGGATGAGTATTACTTCAAATATCTCAAAAATCAATAGAGACAACAATAATCAATTGGTATGGTCCTATTTCATCAGCATAATTATATAATATTAACTTAATTCTAATTTAATCAGAACCAAAATGAAGTAAATATTGACTACAAGTGAAATTGTGGCTTAGGTATAGTTGATAAATCCTTACTACAGTCTATCTGGGATTAGTTTATTTGCACCTGACTAGAGGAATTGGGTTAGTGTTATTTTCTTCACATGTTGTTCTGTTTTTACTTCCTGGTCTGTTAATAGCATTCCTGGAACAAATTACAACACAGCCTACACAAGAGCTCACTCAAGAAGGGAAAAATATTCTCGAAGATATTAAAATGGTAGGTCAAGATTTGATAGAAATTAAAATAGTATTTGATAATTTTGAAAGGACAGTAGTCTAGTTTTCATGAACAATTATGAAATAATACTATTACGTAGTTCTCATGAACAAATGAGGTGTTAACTACGAGGCAGGTCAAAGTACATGTATATTTTTACTTGGCACGTTAGCACTCGCATATTTGTTGAGGATGAGAAACTGTGTTGATCAAAAAAGTATATTGTATGGATCAAGTTAGCTGCTTCCAAATAGTATAAAGTCATTGCTAGAAAGCTTTTGAATATAATTCGTCATGCTTGAATAATTTAATCTCGATGGTATGTATGTTTTACATTGACGGGGTGGGTGGTTAACAGCGTGGGCAGAGATTGCCTATCAAAGTGATTTCAACAACATTTTATGACCTTTTAATTTTGGACACATTTCAAACTCGCAACGTTTAGGGCCATTGCACGATTGACCGTCGTAATCTTGTTCTTTTGTTTCCATCTTTTCTAGGTAATGATAATTACTGGCTAGTTAATCTTTTGTATATTTAACCAATGACATCGTAACAGACATCAAATATCAGTTTATCCACATTTGGAAACCGATGGTACATATTTGGAGATAATATGATGATTATATAGTTGTAAAAGATCCCGTTTAACACAAGATTCACCTTTCCATGATTACTACTGATGAGCAATCCTCCATCTCTGTCTCTATCTCTGAAGGTATGAGCAGCGTGAAACCCAATACAAAAACAACTTCATAAACATAGATTTTGTAATTGCAACTGCAAATAAGAAGCAAATTTTTAAAAAGATACCTCGCTTAGAGTACATATCTCCTAGCCATCGAATCTTCCCGCTGAAGGTGATTGAGTTACAGGTCATAATGGATACATCATAAATAAATCTTCAAATCTATAGTTGGTGCTCATAAGGACAATAAGCTCAATATTTATATAGTTTTCCTGCCTTATGTTTTCCTCTGAATCCCAAATCGCATCAATACCGTTCGGGTTCATTGCATATGTATATAAATAACAAATGCACGCTTAAATCAGGAATCATATTATTTACAAACTGTATGGCATTAACAAGATCTTATCACAATAATTCAAATAGAGTCATTGATAGTTCCCGCATGTTGTCTGTTGTATGTTTTCTTTACACGAGGTGGATGAGAATTGCTTCAAATATCTCAAAAATCAATAGAGACAACAATAATCAATTGGTATGGTCCTATTTCATCAGCATAATTATATAATATAAACTTAATTCTAATTTAATCAGAACAAAATTGAAGTAAATATTAACTACAAGTGAAATTGTGGCTTAGGTATAGTTGATAAACGTTACTACAATCTATTTGGGATTAGTTTATTCGCACGTGACTAGAGGAATTGGGTGAGTGTTATTTTCTTCACATGTTGTTCTGTTTTTACTTCCTGGTCTGTTAATAGTATTCCTGGAACAAATTACAACACAGCCTACACCAAAGCTCACTCAAGAAGGGAAAAATATTCTCGAAGATATTAAAATGGCAGGTCAAGATTTGATAGAAATTAAAATAGTATTTGATAATTTTAAAAGGACAGTAGTCTAGTTTTCATGAACAATTATGAAATAATAATATTACGTAGTTCTCATGAACAAATGAGGTGTTAACTACGAAGCAGGTCAAAGTACATGTATATTTTTACTTGGCACGTTAACACTCGCATATTTGTTGAGCATGACAAACTGTGTTGATCAAAAAAGTATATTGTACGGATCAAGTTAACTGCTTCCAAATAGTATAAAGTCATTGCAAGAAAGCTTTTGAATATAACTCGTCATGCTTGAATAATTTAATCTCGATGGTATGTATGTTTTACATTGATGGGGTGGGTGGTTAATAGCGTGGGCAGAGATTGCCTGTCAAAGTGATTTCAACAACATTTTATGACCTTTTCATTTTGGACACATTTCAAACTCGCAACGTTTAGGGAAATCGCACGATTGACCGTCGTAATCTTGTTCTTTTGTTTCCATCTTTTCTAGGTAATGATAGTTACTGGCTAGTTAATCTTTTGTATATTTAACCAATGACATCGTAACAGACTTCAGATATCAGTTTATCCACATTTGGAAACCGATGGTACATATTTGGAGATAATATGATGATTATATAGTTGTAAAAGATCCCGTTTAACACAAGATTCACCTTTCCATGATTACTGCTGATGAGCAATCCTCCATCTCTGTCTCTATCTCTGAAGGTATGAGCAGCGTGAAACCCAATACAAAAACAACTTCATAAACATAGATTTTGTAATTGCAACTGCAAATAAGAAGCAAATTTTTAAAAAGATACCTCGCTTAGAGTACATATCTCCTAGCCATCGAATCTTCCCGCTGAAGGTGATTGAGTTACAGGTCATAATGGATACATCATAAATAAATCTTCAAATCTATAGTTGGTGCTCATAACGACAATAAGCTCAATATTTATATAGTTTTCCTGCCTTATGTTTTCCTCTGAATCCCAAATCGCATCAATACCGTTCGGGTTCATTGCATATGTATATAAATAACAAATACACACTTAACTCAGGAATCATATTATTTAAAAACTGTATGGCATTAACAAGACCTTATCACAATAATGCAAAGAGAGTCATTGATAGTTCCCGCATGTTGTCTGTTGTATGTTTTCTTTACACGAGGTGGATGAGTATTACTTCAAACATCTCAAAAATCAATAGAGACAACAATAATCAATTGGTATGGTCCTATTTCATCAGCATAATTATATAATGTTAACTTAATTCTAATTTAATCAGAACCAAAATGAAGTAAATATTGACTACAAGTGAAATTGTGGCTTAGGTATAGTTGATAAATCCTTACTGCAGACTATTTGGGATTAGTTTATTCGCACGTGACTAGAGGAATTGGGTGAGTGTTATTTTCTTCACACGTTGTTCTGTTTTTACTTCCTGGTCTGTTAATAGTATTCCTGGAACAAATTATAACACAGCCTACACCAAAGCTCACTCAAGAAGGGAAAAATATTCTCGAAGATATTAAAATGGTAGGTCAAAATTTGATAGAAATTAAAATAGTATTTGATAATTTTGAAAGGACAGTAGTCTAGTTTTCATGAACAATTATGAAATAATACTATTACGTAGTTCTCATGAACAAATGAGGTGTTAACTACGAGGCAGGTCAAAGTACATGTATATTTTTACTTGGCACGTTAGCACTCGCATATTTGTTGAGGATGAGAAACTGTGTTGATCAAAAAAGTATATTGTATGGATCAAGTTAGCTGCTTCCAAATAGTATAAAGTCATTGCTAGAAAGCTTTTGAATATAATTCGTCATGCTTGAATAATTGAATCTCGATGGTATGTATGTTTTACATTGACGGGGTGGGTGGTTAACAGCGTGGGCAGAGATTGCCTATCAAAGTGATTTCAACAACATTTTATGACCTTTTCATTTTGGACACATTTCAAACTCGCAACGTTTAGGGCCATTGCACGATTGACCGTCGTAATCTTGTTCTTTTGTTTCCATCTTTTCTAGGTAATGATAATTACTGGCTAGTTAATCTTTTGTATATTTAACCAATGACATCGTAACAGACATCAAATATCAGTTTATCCACATTTGGAAACCGATGGTACATATTTGGAGATAATATGATGATTATATAGTTGTAAAAGATCCCGTTTAACACAAGACTCACCTTTCCATGATTACTACTGATGAGCAATCCTCCATCTCTGTCTCTATCTCTGAAGGTATGAGCAGCGTGAAACCCAATACAAAAACAACTTCATAAACATAGATTTTGTAATTGCAACTGCAAATAAGAAGCAAATTTTTAAAAAGATACCTCGCTTAGAGTACATATCTCCTAGCCATCGAATCTTCCCGCTGAAGGTGATTGAGTTACAGGTCATAATGGATACATCATAAATAAATCTTCAAATCTATAGTTGGTGCTCATAAGGACAATAAGCTCAATATTTATATAGTTTTCCTGCCTTATGTTTTCCTCTGAATCCCAAATCGCATCAATACCGTTCGGGTTCATTGCATATGTATATAAATAACAAATGCACGCTTAAATCAGGAATCATATTATTTACAAACTGTATGGCATTAACAAGATCTTATCACAATAATGCAAATAGAGTCATTGATAGTTCCCGCATGTTGTCTGTTGTATGTTTTCTTTACACGAGGTGGATGAGAATTGCTTCAAATATCTCAAAAATCAATAGAGACAACAATAATCAATTGGTATGGTCCTATTTCATCAGCATAATTATATAATATAAACTTAATTCTAATTTAATCAGAACAAAATTGAAGTAAATATTAACTACAAGTGAAATTGTGGCTTAGGTATAGTTGATAAACGTTACTACAATCTATTTGGGATTAGTTTATTCGCACGTGACTAGAGGAATTGGGTGAGTGTTATTTTCTTCACATGTTGTTCTGTTTTTACTTCCTGGTCTGTTAATAGTATTCCTGGAACAAATTACAACACAGCCTACACCAAAGCTCACTCAAGAAGGGAAAAATATTCTCGAAGATATTAAAATGGCAGGTCAAGATTTGATAGAAATTAAAATAGTATTTGATAATTTTAAAAGGACAGTAGTCTAGTTTTCATGAACAATTATGAAATAATAATATTACGTAGTTCTCATGAACAAATGAGGTGTTAACTACGAAGCAGGTCAAAGTACATGTATATTTTTACTTGGCACGTTAACACTCGCATATTTGTTGAGCATGACAAACTGTGTTGATCAAAAAAGTATATTGTACGGATCAAGTTAACTGCTTCCAAATAGTATAAAGTCATTGCTAGAAAGCTTTTGAATATAACTCGTCATGCTTGAATAATTTAATCTCGATGGTATGTATGTTTTACATTGATGGGGTGGGTGGTTAATATCGTGGGCAGAGATTGCCTGTCAAAGTGATTTCAACAACATTGTATGACCTTTTCATTTTGGACACATTTCAAACTCGCAACGTTTAGGGAAATCGCACGATTGACCGTCGTAATCTTGTTCTTTTGTTTCCATCTTTTCTAGGTAATGATAGTTACTGGCTAGTTAATCTTTTGTATATTTAACCAATGACATCGTAACAGACTTCAGATATCAGTTTATCCACATTTGGAAACCGATGGTACATATTTGGAGATAATATGATGATTATATAGTTGTAAAAGATCCCGTTTAACACAAGATTCACCTTTCCATGATTACTGCTGATGAGCAATCCTCCATCTCTGTCTCTATCTCTGAAGGTATGAGCAGCGTGAAACCCAATACAAAAACAACTTCATAAACATAGATTTTGTAATTGCAACTGCAAATAAGAAGCAAATTTTTAAAAAGATACCTCGCTTAGAGTACATATCTCCTAGCCATCGAATCTTCCCGCTGAAGGTGATTGAGTTACAGGTCATAATGGATACATCATAAATAAATCTTCAAATCTATAGTTGGTGCTCATAAGGACAATAAGCTCAATATTTATATAGTTTTCCTGCCTTGTGTTTTCCTCTGAATCCCAAATCGCATCAATACCGTTCGGGTTCATTGCATATGTATATAAATAACAAATACACACTTAACTCAGGAATCATATTATTTAAAAACTGTATGGCATTAACAAGATCTTATCACAATAATGCAAATAGAGTCATTGATAGTTCCCGCATGTTGTCTGTTGTATGTTTTCTTTACACGAGGTGGATGAGTATTACTTCAAACATCTCAAAAATCAATAGAGACAACAATAATCAATTGGTATGGTCCTATTTCATCAGCATAATTATATAATATTAACTTAATTCTAATTTAATCAGAACCAAAATGAAGTAAATATTGACTACAAGTGAAATTGTGGCTTAGGTATAGTTGATAAATCCTTACTACAGTTTATCTGGGATTAGTTTATTTGCACCTGACTAGAGGAATTTGGTTAGTGTTATTTTCTTCACATGTTGTTCTGTTTTTACTTCCTGGTCTGTTAATAGCATTCCTGGAACAAATTACAACACAGCCTACACAAGAGCTCACTCAAGAAGGGAAAAATATTCTCGAAGATATTAAATAGGTAGGTCAAGATTTGATAGAAATTAAAATAGTATTTGATAATTTTGAAAGGACAGTAGTCTAGTTTTCATGAACAATTATGAAATAATACTATTACGTAGTTCTCATGAACAAATGAGGTGTTAACTACGAGGCAGGTCAAAGTACATGTATATTTTTACTTGGCACGTTAGCACTCGCATATTTGTTGAGGATGAGAAACTGTGTTGATCAAAAAAGTATATTGTATGGATCAAGTTAGCTGCTTCCAAATAGTATAAAGTCATTGCTAGAAAGCTTTTGAATATAATTCGTCATGCTTGAATAATTTAATCTCGATGGTATGTATGTTTTACATTGACGGGGTGGGTGGTTAACAGCGTGGGCAGAGATTGCCTATCAAAGTGATTTCAACAACATTTTATGACCTTTTAATTTTGGACACATTTCAAACTCGCAACGTTTAGGGCCATTGCACGATTGACCGTCGTAATCTTGTTCTTTTGTTTCCATCTTTTCTAGGTAATGATAATTACTGGCTAGTTAATCTTTTGTATATTTAACCAATGACATCGTAACAGACATCAAATATCAGTTTATCCACATTTGGAAACCGATGGTACATATTTGGAGATAATATGATGATTATATAGTTGTAAAAGATCCCGTTTAACACAAGATTCACCTTTCCATGATTACTACTGATGAGCAATCCTCCATCTCTGTCTCTATCTCTGAAGGTATGAGCAGCGTGAAACCCAATACAAAAACAACTTCATAAACATAGATTTTGTAATTGCAACTGCAAATAAGAAGCAAATTTTTAAAAAGATACCTCGCTTAGAGTACATATCTCCTAGCCATCGAATCTTCCCGCTGAAGGTGATTGAGTTACAGGTCATAATGGATACATCATAAATAAATCTTCAAATCTATAGTTGGTGCTCATAAGGACAATAAGCTCAATATTTATATAGTTTTCCTGCCTTGTGTTTTCCTCTGAATCCCAAATCGCATCAATACCGTTCGGGTTCATTGCATATGTATATAAATAACAAATACACACTTAACTCAGGAATCATATTATTTAAAAACTGTATGGCATTAACAAGATCTTATCACAATAATGCAAATAGAGTCATTGATAGTTCCCGCATGTTGTCTGTTGTATGTTTTCTTTACACGAGGTGGATGAGTATTACTTCAAATATCTCAAAAATCAATAGAGACAACAATAATCAATTGGTATGGTCCTATTTCATCAGCATAATTATATAATATTAACTTAATTCTAATTTAATCAGAACCAAAATGAAGTAAATATTGACTACAAGTGAAATTGTGGCTTAGGTATAGTTGATAAATCCTTACTACAGTCTATCTGGGATTAGTTTATTTGCACCTGACTAGAGGAATTGGGTTAGTGTTATTTTCTTCACATGTTGTTCTGTTTTTACTTCCTGGTCTGTTAATAGCATTCCTGGAACAAATTACAACACAGCCTACACAAGAGCTCACTCAAGAAGGGAAAAATATTCTCGAAGATATTAAAATGGTAGGTCAAGATTTGATAGAAATTAAAATAGTATTTGATAATTTTGAAAGGACAGTAGTCTAGTTTTCATGAACAATTATGAAATAATACTATTACGTAGTTCTCATGAACAAATGAGGTGTTAACTACGAGGCAGGTCAAAGTACATGTATATTTTTACTTGGCACGTTAGCACTCGCATATTTGTTGAGGATGAGAAACTGTGTTGATCAAAAAAGTATATTGTATGGATCAAGTTAGCTGCTTCCAAATAGTATAAAGTCATTGCTAGAAAGCTTTTGAATATAATTCGTCATGCTTGAATAATTTAATCTCGATGGTATGTATGTTTTACATTGACGGGGTGGGTGGTTAACAGCGTGGGCAGAGATTGCCTATCAAAGTGATTTCAACAACATTTTATGACCTTTTAATTTTGGACACATTTCAAACTCGCAACGTTTAGGGCCATTGCACGATTGACCGTCGTAATCTTGTTCTTTTGTTTCCATCTTTTCTAGGTAATGATAATTACTGGCTAGTTAATCTTTTGTATATTTAACCAATGACATCGTAACAGACATCAAATATCAGTTTATCCACATTTGGAAACCGATGGTACATATTTGGAGATAATATGATGATTATATAGTTGTAAAAGATCCCGTTTAACACAAGATTCACCTTTCCATGATTACTACTGATGAGCAGTCCTCCCTCTCTCTCTCTATCTCTGAAGGTATGAGCAGCGTGAAACCCAATACAAAAACAACTTCATAAGCATAGATTTTGTAATTGCAACTGCAAATAAGAAGCAAATTTTTAAAAAGATACCTCGCTTAGAGTACATATCTCCTAGCCATCGAATCTTCCCGCTGAAGGTGATTGAGTTACAGGTCATAATGGATACATCATAAATACATCTTCAAATCTATAGTTGGTGCTCATAAGGACAATAAGCTCAATATTTATATAGTTTTCCTGCCTTGTGTTTTCCTCTGAATCCCAAATCGCATCAATACCGTTCGGGTTCATTGCATATGTATATAAATAACAAATACACACTTAACTCAGGAATCATGTTATTTAAAAACTGTATGGCATTAACAAGATCTTATCACAATAATGCAAATAGAGTCATTGATAGTTCCCGCATGTTGTCTGTTGTATGTTTTCTTTACACGAGGTGGATGAGTATTACTTCAAATATCTCAAAAATCAATAGAGACAACAATAATCAATTGGTATGGTCCTATTTCATCAGCATAATTATATAATATTAACTTAATTCTAATTTAATCAGAACAAAATTGAAGTAAATATTAACTACAAGTGAAATTGTGGCTTAGGTATAGTTGATAAACGTTACTACAATCTATTTGGGATTAGTTTATTCGCACGTGACTAGAGGAATTGGGTGAGTGTTATTTTCTTCACATGTTGTTCTGTTTTTACTTCCTGGTCTGTTAATAGTATTCCTGGAACAAATTACAACACAGCCTACAGAAAATGGTAGGTCAAGTATATTGTACGGATCAAGTTAACTGCTTCCAAATAGTATAAAGTCATTGCTAGAAAGCTTTTGAATATAATTCGTCATGCTTGAATAATTTAATCTCGATGGTATGTATGTTTTACATTGATGGGGTGGGTGGTTAACAGCGTGGGCAGAGATTGCCTGTCAAAGTGATTTCAACAACATTTTATGACCTTTTAATTTTGGACACATTTCAAACTCGCAACGTTTAGGGCCATTGCACGATTGACCGTCGTAATCTTGTTCTTTTGTTTCCATCTTTTCTAGGTAATGATAGTTACTGGCTAGTTAATCTTTTGTATATTTAACCAATGACATCGTAACAGACTTCAGATATCAGTTTATCCACATTTGGAAACCGATGGTACATATTTGGAGATAATATAATTATTATATAGTTGTCAAAGATCCCGTTTAATACAAGATTCACCTTTCCATGATTACTACTGATGAGCAGTCCTCCCTCTCTCTCTCTATCTCTGAAGGTATGAGCAGCGTGAAACCCAATACAAAAACAACTTCATAAACATAGATTTTGTAATTGCAACTGCAAATAAGAAGCAAATTTTTAAAAAGATACCTCGCTTAGAGTACATATCTCCTAGCCATCGAATCTTCCCGCTGAAGGTGATTGAGTTACAGGTCATAATGGATACATCATAAATACATCTTCAAATCTATAGTTGGTGCTCATAAGGACAATAAGCTCAATATTTATATAGTTTTCCTGCCTTGTGTTTTCCTCTGAATCCCAAATCGCATCAATACCGTTCGGGTTCATTGCATATGTATATAAATAACAAATACACACTTAACTCAGGAATCATATTATTTAAAAACTGTATGGCATTAACAAGACCTTATCACAATAATGCAAAGAGAGTCATTGATAGTTCCCGCATGTTGTCTGTTGTATGTTTTCTTTACACGAGGTGGATGAGTATTACTTCAAACATCTCAAAAATCAATAGAGACAACAATAATCAATTGGTATGGTCCTATTTCATCAGCATAATTATATAATGTTAACTTAATTCTAATTTAATCAGAACCAAAATGAAGTAAATATTGACTACAAGTGAAATTGTGGCTTAGGTATAGTTGATAAACGTTACTACAATCTATTTGGGATTAATTTATTCGCACGTGACTAGAGGAATTGGGTTAGTGTTATTTTCTTCACATGTTGTTCTGTTTTTACTTCCTGGTCTGTTAATAGTATTCCTGGAACAAATTACAACACAGCCTACAGAAAAGCTCACTCAAGAAGGGAAAAATATTCTCGAAGATATTAAAATGGCAGGTCAAGATTTGATAGAAATTAAAATAGTATTTGATAATTTTGAAAGGACAGTAGTCTAGTTTTCATGAACAATTATGAAATAATAATATTACGTAGTTCTCATGAACAAATGAGGTGTTAACTACGAAGCAGGTCAAAGTACATGTATATTTTTACTTGGCACGTTAACACTCGCATATTTGTTGAGCATGACAAACTGTGTTGATCAAAAAAGTATATTGTACGGATCAAGTTAACTGCTTCCAAATAGTATAAAGTCATTGCTAGAAAGCTTTTGAATATAATTCGTCATGCTTGAATAATTTAATCTCGATGGTATGTATGTTTTACATTGATGGGGTGGGTGGTTAACAGCGTGGGCAGAGATTGCCTGTCAAAGTGATTTCAACAACATTTTATGACCTTTTAATTTTGGACACATTTCAAACTCGCAACGTTTAGGGAAATCGCACGATTGACCGTCGT
This sequence comes from Sinohyriopsis cumingii, assembly GCA_028554795.2. Lineage (NCBI taxonomy): Eukaryota > Metazoa > Mollusca > Bivalvia > Unionida > Unionidae > Sinohyriopsis > Sinohyriopsis cumingii. The sequence continues at coordinate 103,185,872 of CM068838.1, forward strand.
AATCTTGTTCTTTTGTTTCCATCTTTTCTAGGTAATGATAGTTACTGGCTAGTTAATCTTTTGTATATTTAACCAATGACATCGTAACAGACTTCAGATATCAGTTTATCCACATTTGGAAACCGATGGTACATATTTGGAGATAATATAATTATTATATAGTTGTCAAAGATCCCGTTTAATACAAGATTCACCTTTCCATGATTACTACTGATGAGCAGTCCTCCCTCTCTCTCTCTATCTCTGAAGGTATGAGCAGCGTGAAACCCAATACAAAAACAACTTCATAAACATAGATTTTGTAATTGCAACTGCAAATAAGAAGCAAATTTTTAAAAAGATACCTCGCTTAGAGTACATATCTCCTAGCCATCGAATCTTCCCGCTGAAGGTGATTGAGTTACAGGTCATAATGGATACATCATAAATAAATCTTCAAATCTATAGTTGGTGCTCATAAGGACAATAAGCTCAATATTTATATAGTTTTCCTGCCTTGTGTTTTCCTCTGAATCCCAAATCGCATCAATACCGTTCGGGTTCATTGCATATGTATATAAATAACAAATACACACTTAACTCAGGAATCATGTTATTTAAAAACTGTATGGCATTAACAAGACCTTATCACAATAATGCAAAGAGAGTCATTGATAGTTCCCGCATGTTGTCTGTTGTATGTTTTCTTTACACGAGGTGGATGAGTATTACTTCAAACATCTCAAAAATCAATAGAGACAACAATAATCAATTGGTATGGTCCTATTTCATCAGCATAATTATATAATGTTAACTTAATTCTAATTTAATCAGAACCAAAATGAAGTAAATATTGACTACAAGTGAAATTGTGGCTTAGGTATAGTTGATAAATCCTTACTACAGACTATTTGGGATTAATTTATTCGCACGTGACTAGAGGAATTGGGTGAGTGTTATTTTCTTCACACGTTGTTCTGTTTTTACTTCCTGGTCTGTTAATAGTATTCCTGGAACAAATTATAACACAGCCTACACCAAAGCTCACTCAAGAAGGGAAAAATATTCTCGAAGATATTAAAATGGTAGGTCAAAATTTGATAGAAATTAAAATAGTATTTGATAATTTTGAAAGGACAGTAGTCTAGTTTTCATGAACAATTATGAAATAATACTATTACGTAGTTCTCATGAACAAATGAGGTGTTAACAACGAGGCAGGTCAAAGTACATGTATATTTTTACTTGGCACGTTAGCACTCGCATATTTGTTGAGGATGACAAACTGTGTTGATCAAAAAAGTATATTGTATGGATCAAGTTAGCTGCTTCCAAATAGTATAAAGTCATTGCTAGAAAGCTTTTGAATATAACTCGTCATGCTTGAATAATTTAATCTCGATGGTATGTATGTTTTACATTGACGGGGTGGGTGGTTATCAGCGTGGGCAGAGATTGCCTATCAAAGTGATTTCAACAACATTTTATGACCTTTTAATTTTGGACACATTTCAAACTCGCAACGTTTAGGGCCATTGCACGATTGACCGTCGTAATCTTGTTCTTTTGTTTCCATCTTTTCTAGGTAATGATAATTACTGGCTATTTAATCTTTTGTATATTTAACCAATGACATCGTAACAGACATCAAATATCAGTTTATCCACATTTGGAAACCGATGGTACATATTTGGAGATAATATGATGATTATATAGTTGTAAAAGATCCCGTTTAACACAAGATTCACCTTTCCATGATTACTACTGATGAGCAATCCTCCATCTCTGTCTCTATCTCTGAAGGTATGAGCAGCGTGAAACCCAATACAAAAACAACTTCATAAACATAGATTTTGTAATTGCAACTGCAAATAAGAAGCAAATTTTTAAAAAGATACCTCGCTTAGAGTACATATCTCCTAGCCATCGAATCTTCCCGCTGAAGGTGATTGAGTTACAGGTCATAATGGATACATCATAAATAAATCTTCAAATCTATAGTTGGTGCTCATAAGGACAATAAGCTCAATATTTATATAGTTTTCCTGCCTTGTGTTTTCCTCTGAATCCCAAATCGCATCAATACCGTTCGGGTTCATTGCATATGTATATAAATAACAAATACACACTTAACTCAGGAATCATATTATTTAAAAACTGTATGGCATTAACAAGATCTTATCACAATAATGCAAATAGAGTCATTGATAGTTCCCGCATGTTGTCTGTTGTATGTTTTCTTTACACGAGGTGGATGAGTATTACTTCAAACATCTCAAAAATCAATAGAGACAACAATAATCAATTGGTATGGTCCTATTTCATCAGCATAATTATATAATGTTAACTTAATTCTAATTTAATCAGAACCAAAATGAAGTAAATATTGACTACAAGTGAAATTGTGGCTTACGTATAGTTGATAAATCCTTACTACAGTCTATCTGGGATTAGTTTATTTGCACCTGACTAGAGGAATTTGGTTAGTGTTATTTTCTTCACATGTTGTTCTGTTTTTACTTCCTGGTCTGTTAATAGCATTCCTGGAACAAATTACAACACAGCCTACACAAGAGCTCACTCAAGAAGGGAAAAATATTCTCGAAGATATTAAATAGGTAGGTCAAGATTTGATAGAAGTTAAAATAGTATTTGATAATTTTGAAAGGACAGTAGTCTAGTTTTCATGAACAATTATGAAATAATACTATTACGTAGTTCTCATGAACAAATGAGGTGTTAACTACGAGGCAGGTCAAAGTACATGTATATTTTTACTTGGCACGTTAGCACTCGCATATTTGTTGAGGATGACAAACTGTGTTGATCAAAAAAGTATATTGTATGGATCAAGTTAGCTGCTTCCAAATAGTATAAAGTCATTGCTAGAAAGCTTTTGAATATAATTCGTCATGCTTGAATAATTTAATCTCGATGGTATGTATGTTTTACATTGACGGGGTGGGTGGTTAACAGCGTGGGCAGAGATTGCCTATCAAAGTGATTTCAACAACATTTTATGACCTTTTAATTTTGGACACATTTCAAACTCGCAACGTTTAGGGCCATTGCACGATTGACCGTCGTAATCTTGTTCTTTTGTTTCCATCTTTTCTAGGTAATGATAATTACTGGCTAGTTAATCTTTTGTATATTTAACCAATGACATCGTAACAGACATCAAATATCAGTTTATCCACATTTGGAAACCGATGGTACATATTTGGAGATAATATGATGATTATATAGTTGTAAAAGATCCCGTTTAACACAAGATTCACCTTTCCATGATTACTACTGATGAGCAATCCTCCATCTCTGTCTCTATCTCTGAAGGTATGAGCAGCGTGAAACCCAATACAAAAACAACTTCATAAACATAGATTTTGTAATTGCAACTGCAAATAAGAAGCAAATTTTTAAAAAGATACCTCGCTTAGAGTACATATCTCCTAGCCATCGAATCTTCCCGCTGAAGGTGATTGAGTTACAGGTCATAATGGATACATCATAAATACATCTTCAAATCTATAGTTGGTGCTCATAAGGACAATAAGCTCAATATTTATATAGTTTTCCTGCCTTATGTTTTCCTCTGAATCCCAAATCGCATCAATACCGTTCGGGTTCATTGCATATGTATATAAATAACAAATGCACGCTTAAATCAGGAATCATATTATTTACAAACTGTATGGCATTAACAAGATCTTATCACAATAATGCAAATAGAGTCATTGATAGTTCCCGCATGTTGTCTGTTGTATCTTTTTCTTTACACGAGGTGGATGAGAATTGCTTCAAATATCTCAAAAATCAATAGAGACAACAATAATCAATTGGTATGGTCCTATTTCATCAGCATAATTATATAATATAAACTTAATTCTAATTTAATCAGAACAAAATTGAAGTAAATATTAACTACAATTGAAATTGTGGCTTAGGTATAGTTGATAAACGTTACTACAATCTATTTGGGATTAGTTTATTCGCACGTGACTAGAGGAATTGGGTTAGTGTTATTTTCTTCACATGTTGTTCTGTTTTTACTTCCTGGTCTGTTAATAGTATTGATGGAACAAATTACAACACAGCCTACACCAAAGCTCACTCAAGAAGGGAAAAATATTCTCGAAGATATTAAAATGGCAGGTCAAGATTTGATAGAAATTAAAATAGTATTTGATAATTTTAAAAGGACAGTAGTCTAGTTTTCATGAACAATTATGAAATAATAATATTACGTAGTTCTCATGAACAAATGAGGTGTTAACTACGAAGCAGGTCAAAGTACATGTATATTTTTACTTGGCACGTTAACACTCGCATATTTGTTGAGCATGACAAACTGTGTTGATCAAAAAAGTATATTGTACGGATCAAGTTAACTGCTTCCAAATAGTATAAAGTCATTGCTAGAAAGCTTTTGAATATAACTCGTCATGCTTGAATAATTTAATCTCGATGGTATGTATGTTTTACATTGATGGGGTGGGTGGTTAATAGCGTGGGCAGAGATTGCCTGTCAAAGTGATTTCAACAACATTTTATGACCTTTTCATTTTGGACACATTTCAAACTCGCAACGTTTAGGGAAATCGCACGATTGACCGTCGTAATCTTGTTCTTTTGTTTCCATCTTTTCTAGGTAATGATAGTTACTGGCTAGTTAATCTTTTGTATATTTAACCAATGACATCGTAACAGACTTCAGATATCAGTTTATCCACATTTGGAAACCGATGGTACATATTTGGAGATAATATAATTATTATATAGTTGTAAAAGATCCCGTTTAACACAAGATTCACCTTTCCATGATTACTGCTGATGAGCAATCCTCCATCTCTGTCTCTATCTCTGAAGGTATGAGCAGCGTGAAACCCAATACAAAAACAACTTCATAAACATAGATTTTGTAATTGCAACTGCAAATAAGAAGCAAATTTTTAAAAAGATACCTCGCTTAGAGTACATATCTCCTAGCCATCGAATCTTCCCGCTGAAGGTGATTGAGTTACAGGTCATAATGGATACATCATAAATAAATCTTCAAATCTATAGTTGGTGCTCATAAGGACAATAAGCTCAATATTTATATAGTTTTCCTGCCTTATGTTTTCCTCTGAATCCCAAATCGCATCAATACCGTTCGGGTTCATTGCATATGTATATAAATAACAAATACACACTTAACTCAGGAATCATATTATTTAAAAACTGTATGGCATTAACAAGATCTTATCACAATAATGCAAATAGAGTCATTGATAGTTCCCGCATGTTGTCTGTTGTATGTTTTCTTTACACGAGGTGGATGAGTATTACTTCAAACATCTCAAAAATCAATAGAGACAACAATAATCAATTGGTATGGTCCTATTTCATCAGCATAATTATATAATATTAACTTAATTCTAATTTAATCAGAACCAAAATGAAGTAAATATTGACTACAAGTGAAATTGTGGCTTAGGTATAGTTGATAAATCCTTACTACAGTCTATCTGGGATTATTTTATTTGCACCTGACTAGAGGAATTTGGTTAGTGTTATTTTCTTCACACGTTGTTCTGTTTTTACTTCCTGGTCTGTTAATAGCATTCCTGGAACAAATTACAACACAGCCTACACAAGAGCTCACTCAAGAAGGGAAAGATATTCTCGAAGATATTAAATAGGTAGGTAAAGATTTGATAGAAATTAAAATAGTATTTGATAATTTTGAAAGGACAGTAGTCTAGTTTTCATGAACAATTATGAAATAATACTATTACGTAGTTCTCATGAACAAATGAGGTGTTAACTACGAGGCAGGTCAAAGTACATGTATATTTTTACTTGGCACGTTAGCACTCGCATATTTGTTGAGGATGACAAACTGTGTTGATCAAAAAAGTATATTGTATGGATCAAGTTAGCTGCTTCCAAATAGTATAAAGTCATTGCTAGAAAGCTTTTGAATATAATTCGTCATGCTTGAATAATTTAATCTCGATGGTATGTATGTTTTACATTGACGGGGTGGGTGGTTAACAGCGTGGGCAGAGATTGCCTATCAAAGTGATTTCAACAACATTTTATGACCTTTTAATTTTGGACACATTTCAAACTCGCAACGTTTAGGGCCATTGCACGATTGACCGTCGTAATCTTGTTCTTTTGTTTCCATCTTTTCTAGGTAATGATAATTACTGGCTAGTTAATCTTTTGTATATTTAACCAATGACATCGTAACAGACATCAAATATCAGTTTATCCACATTTGGAAACCGATGGTACATATTTGGAGATAATATGATGATTATATAGTTGTAAAAGATCCCGTTTAACACAAGATTCACCTTTCCATGATTACTACTGATGAGCAATCCTCCATCTCTGTCTCTATCTCTGAAGGTATGAGCAGCGTGAAACCCAATACAAAAACAACTTCATAAACATAGATTTTGTAATTGCAACTGCAAATAAGAAGCAAATTTTTAAAAAGATACCTCGCTTAGAGTACATATCTCCTAGCCATCGAATCTTCCCGCTGAAGGTGATTGAGTTACAGGTCATAATGGATACATCATAAATACATCTTCAAATCTATAGTTGGTGCTCATAAGGACAATAAGCTCAATATTTATATAGTTTTCCTGCCTTGTGTTTTCCTCTGAATCCCAAATCGCATCAATACCGTTCGGGTTCATTGCATATGTATATAAATAACAAATACACACTTAACTCAGGAATCATGTTATTTAAAAACTGTATGGCATTAACAAGATCTTATCACAATAATGCAAATAGAGTCATTGATAGTTCCCGCATGTTGTCTGTTGTATGTTTTCTTTACACGAGGTGGATGAGTATTACTTCAAATATCTCAAAAATCAATAGAGACAACAATAATCAATTGGTATGGTCCTATTTCATCAGCATAATTATATAATATTAACTTAATTCTAATTTAATCAGAACCAAAATGAAGTAAATATTGACTACAAGTGAAATTGTGGCTTAGGTATAGTTGATAAATCCTTACTACAGTCTATCTGGGATTAGTTTATTTGCACCTGACTAGAGGAATTGGGTTAGTGTTATTTTCTTCACATGTTGTTCTGTTTTTACTTCCTGGTCTGTTAATAGCATTCCTGGAACAAATTACAACACAGCCTACACAAGAGCTCACTCAAGAAGGGAAAAATATTCTCGAAGATATTAAAATGGTAGGTCAAGATTTGATAGAAATTAAAATAGTATTTGATAATTTTGAAAGGACAGTAGTCTAGTTTTCATGAACAATTATGAAATAATACTATTACGTAGTTCTCATGAACAAATGAGGTGTTAACTACGAGGCAGGTCAAAGTACATGTATATTTTTACTTGGCACGTTAGCACTCGCATATTTGTTGAGGATGAGAAACTGTGTTGATCAAAAAAGTATATTGTATGGATCAAGTTAGCTGCTTCCAAATAGTATAAAGTCATTGCTAGAAAGCTTTTGAATATAATTCGTCATGCTTGAATAATTTAATCTCGATGGTATGTATGTTTTACATTGACGGGGTGGGTGGTTAACAGCGTGGGCAGAGATTGCCTATCAAAGTGATTTCAACAACATTTTATGACCTTTTAATTTTGGACACATTTCAAACTCGCAACGTTTAGGGCCATTGCACGATTGACCGTCGTAATCTTGTTCTTTTGTTTCCATCTTTTCTAGGTAATGATAATTACTGGCTAGTTAATCTTTTGTATATTTAACCAATGACATCGTAACAGACATCAAATATCAGTTTATCCACATTTGGAAACCGATGGTACATATTTGGAGATAATATGATGATTATATAGTTGTAAAAGATCCCGTTTAACACAAGATTCACCTTTCCATGATTACTACTGATGAGCAATCCTCCATCTCTGTCTCTATCTCTGAAGGTATGAGCAGCGTGAAACCCAATACAAAAACAACTTCATAAACATAGATTTTGTAATTGCAACTGCAAATAAGAAGCAAATTTTTAAAAAGATACCTCGCTTAGAGTACATATCTCCTAGCCATCGAATCTTCCCGCTGAAGGTGATTGAGTTACAGGTCATAATGGATACATCATAAATAAATCTTCAAATCTATAGTTGGTGCTCATAAGGACAATAAGCTCAATATTTATATAGTTTTCCTGCCTTATGTTTTCCTCTGAATCCCAAATCGCATCAATACCGTTCGGGTTCATTGCATATGTATATAAATAACAAATGCACGCTTAAATCAGGAATCATATTATTTACAAACTGTATGGCATTAACAAGATCTTATCACAATAATGCAAATAGAGTCATTGATAGTTCCCGCATGTTGTCTGTTGTATGTTTTCTTTACACGAGGTGGATGAGTATTACTTCAAATATCTCAAAAATCAATAGAGACAACAATAATCAATTGGTATGGTCCTATTTCATCAGCATAATTATATAATATAAACTTAATTCTAATTTAATCAGAACAAAATTGAAGTAAATATTAACTACAAGTGAAATTGTGGCTTAGGTATAGTTGATAAACGTTACTACAATCTATTTGGGATTAGTTTATTCGCACGTGACTAGAGGAATTGGGTGAGTGTTATTTTCTTCACATGTTGTTCTGTTTTTACTTCCTGGTCTGTTAATAGTATTCCTGGAACAAATTACAACACAGCCTACAGAAAAGCTCACTCAAGAAGGGAAAAATATTCTCGAAGATATTAAAATGGCAGGTCAAGATTTGATAGAAATTAAAATAGTATTTGATAATTTTGAAAGGACAGTAGTCTAGTTTTCATGAACAATTATGAAATAATAATATTACGTAGTTCTCATGAACAAATGAGGTGTTAACTACGAAGCAGGTCAAAGTACATGTATATTTTTACTTGGCACGTTAACACTCGCATATTTGTTGAGCATGACAAACTGTGTTGATCAAAAAAGTATATTGTACGGATCAAGTTAACTGCTTCCAAATAGTATAAAGTCATTGCTAGAAGGCTTTTGAATATAATTCGTCATGCTTGAATAATTTAATCTCGATGGTATGTATGTTTTACATTGATGGGGTGGGTGGTTAACAGCGTGGGCAGAGATTGCCTGTCAAAGTGATTTCAACAACATTTTATGACCTTTTAATTTTGGACACATTTCAAACTCGCAACGTTTAGGGAAATCGCACGATTGACCGTCGTAATCTTGTTCTTTTGTTTCCAACTTTTCTAGGTAATGATAGTTACTGGCTAGTTAATCTTTTGTATATTTAACCAATGACATCGTAACAGACTTCAGATATCAGTTTATCCACATTTGGAAACCGATGGTACATATTTGGAGATAATATAATTATTATATAGTTGTCAAAGATCCCGTTTAATACATGATTCACCTTTCCATGATTACTACTGATGAGCAGTCCTCCCTCTCTCTCTCTATCTCTGAAGGTATGAGCAGCGTGAAACCCAATACAAAAACAACTTCATAAACATAGATTTTGTAATTGCAACTGCAAATAAGAAGCAATTTTTTAAAAAGATACCTCGCTTAGAGTACATATCTCCTAGCCATCGAATCTTCCCGCTGAAGGTGATTGAGTTACAGGTCATAATGGATACATCATAAATAAATCTTCAAATCTATAGTTGGTGCTCATAAGGACAATAAGCTCAATATTTATATAGTTTTCCTGCCTTGTGTTTTCCTCTGAATCCCAAATCGCATCAATACCGTTCGGGTTCATTGCATATGTATATAAATAACAAATACACACTTAACTCAGGAATCATGTTATTTAAAAACTGTATGGCATTAACAAGATCTTATCACAATAATGCAAATAGAGTCATTGATAGTTCCCGCATGTTGTCTGTTGTATGTTTTCTTTACACGAGGTGGATGAGTATTACTTCAAATATCTCAAAAATCAATAGAGACAACAATAATCAATTGGTATGGTCCTATTTCATCAGCATAATTATATAATATTAACTTAATTCTAATTTAATCAGAACCAAAATGAAGTAAATATTGACTACAAGTGAAATTGTGGCTTAGGTATAGTTGATAAATCCTTACTACAGTCTATCTGGGATTAGTTTATTTGCACCTGACTAGAGGAATTGGGTTAGTGTTATTTTCTTCACATGTTGTTCTGTTTTTACTTCCTGGTCTGTTAATAGCATTCCTGGAACAAATTACAACACAGCCTACACAAGAGCTCACTCAAGAAGGGAAAAATATTCTCGAAGATATTAAAATGGTAGGTCAAGATTTGATAGAAATTAAAATAGTATTTGATAATTTTGAAAGGACAGTAGTCTAGTTTTCATGAACAATTATGAAATAATACTATTACGTAGTTCTCATGAACAAATGAGGTGTTAACTACGAGGCAGGTCAAAGTACATGTATATTTTTACTTGGCACGTTAGCACTCGCATATTTGTTGAGGATGAGAAACTGTGTTGATCAAAAAAGTATATTGTATGGATCAAGTTAGCTGCTTCCAAATAGTATAAAGTCATTGCTAGAAAGCTTTTGAATATAATTCGTCATGCTTGAATAATTTAATCTCGATGGTATGTATGTTTTACATTGACGGGGTGGGTGGTTAACAGCGTGGGCAGAGATTGCCTATCAAAGTGATTTCAACAACATTTTATGACCTTTTAATTTTGGACACATTTCAAACTCGCAACGTTTAGGGCCATTGCACGATTGACCGTCGTAATCTTGTTCTTTTGTTTCCATCTTTTCTAGGTAATGATAATTACTGGCTAGTTAATCTTTTGTATATTTAACCAATGACATCGTAACAGACATCAAATATCAGTTTATCCACATTTGGAAACCGATGGTACATATTTGGAGATAATATGATGATTATATAGTTGTAAAAGATCCCGTTTAACACAAGATTCACCTTTCCATGATTACTACTGATGAGCAATCCTCCATCTCTGTCTCTATCTCTGAAGGTATGAGCAGCGTGAAACCCAATACAAAAACAACTTCATAAACATAGATTTTGTAATTGCAACTGCAAATAAGAAGCAAATTTTTAAAAAGATACCTCGCTTAGAGTACATATCTCCTAGCCATCGAATCTTCCCGCTGAAGGTGATTGAGTTACAGGTCATAATGGATACATCATAAATAAATCTTCAAATCTATAGTTGGTGCTCATAAGGACAATAAGCTCAATATTTATATAGTTTTCCTGCCTTATGTTTTCCTCTGAATCCCAAATCGCATCAATACCGTTCGGGTTCATTGCATATGTATATAAATAACAAATGCACGCTTAAATCAGGAATCATATTATTTACAAACTGTATGGCATTAACAAGATCTTATCACAATAATGCAAATAGAGTCATTGATAGTTCCCGCATGTTGTCTGTTGTATGTTTTCTTTACACGAGGTGGATGAGTATTACTTCAAATATCTCAAAAATCAATAGAGACAACAATAATCAATTGGTATGGTCCTATTTCATCAGCATAATTATATAATATAAACTTAATTCTAATTTAATCAGAACAAAATTGAAGTAAATATTAACTACAAGTGAAATTGTGGCTTAGGTATAGTTGATAAACGTTACTACAATCTATTTGGGATTAGTTTATTCGCACGTGACTAGAGGAATTGGGTGAGTGTTATTTTCTTCACATGTTGTTCTGTTTTTACTTCCTGGTCTGTTAATAGTATTCCTGGAACAAATTACAACACAGCCTACAGAAAAGCTCACTCAAGAAGGGAAAAATATTCTCGAAGATATTAAAATGGCAGGTCAAGATTTGATAGAAATTAAAATAGTATTTGATAATTTTGAAAGGACAGTAGTCTAGTTTTCATGAACAATTATGAAATAATAATATTACGTAGTTCTCATGAACAAATGAGGTGTTAACTACGAAGCAGGTCAAAGTACATGTATATTTTTACTTGGCACGTTAACACTCGCATATTTGTTGAGCATGACAAACTGTGTTGATCAAAAAAGTATATTGTACGGATCAAGTTAACTGCTTCCAAATAGTATAAAGTCATTGCTAGAAGGCTTTTGAATATAATTCGTCATGCTTGAATAATTTAATCTCGATGGTATGTATGTTTTACATTGATGGGGTGGGTGGTTAACAGCGTGGGCAGAGATTGCCTGTCAAAGTGATTTCAACAACATTTTATGACCTTTTAATTTTGGACACATTTCAAACTCGCAACGTTTAGGGAAATCGCACGATTGACCGTCGTAATCTTGTTCTTTTGTTTCCAACTTTTCTAGGTAATGATAGTTACTGGCTAGTTAATCTTTTGTATATTTAACCAATGACATCGTAACAGACTTCAGATATCAGTTTATCCACATTTGGAAACCGATGGTACATATTTGGAGATAATATAATTATTATATAGTTGTCAAAGATCCCGTTTAATACATGATTCACCTTTCCATGATTACTACTGATGAGCAGTCCTCCCTCTCTCTCTCTATCTCTGAAGGTATGAGCAGCGTGAAACCCAATACAAAAACAACTTCATAAACATAGATTTTGTAATTGCAACTGCAAATAAGAAGCAATTTTTTAAAAAGATACCTCGCTTAGAGTACATATCTCCTAGCCATCGAATCTTCCCGCTGAAGGTGATTGAGTTACAGGTCATAATGGATACATCATAAATAAATCTTCAAATCTATAGTTGGTGCTCATAAGGACAATAAGCTCAATATTTATATAGTTTTCCTGCCTTGTGTTTTCCTCTGAATCCCAAATCGCATCAATACCGTTCGGGTTCATTGCATATGTATATAAATAACAAATACACACTTAACTCAGGAATCATATTATTTAAAAACTGTATGGCATTAACAAGACCTTATCACAATAATGCAAAGAGAGTCATTGATAGTTCCCGCATGTTGTCTGTTGTATGTTTTCTTTACACGAGGTGGATGAGTATTACTTCAAACATCTCAAAAATCAATAGAGACAACAATAATCAATTGGTATGGTCCTATTTCATCAGCATAATTATATAATGTTAACTTAATTCTAATTTAATCAGAACCAAAATGAAGTAAATATTGACTACAAGTGAAATTGTGGCTTAGGTATAGTTGATAAATCCTTACTACAGACTATTTGGGATTAGTTTATTCGCACGTGACTAGAGGAATTGGGTGAGTGTTATTTTCTTCACACGTTGTTCTGTTTTTACTTCCTGGTCTGTTAATAGTATTCCTGGAACAAATTATAACACAGCCTACACCAAAGCTCACTCAAGAAGGGAAAAATATTCTCGAAGATATTAAAATGGTAGGTCAAAATTTGATAGAAATTAAAATAGTATTTGATAATTTTGAAAGGACAGTAGTCTAGTTTTCATGAACAATTATGAAATAATACTATTACGTAGTTCTCATGAACAAATGAGGTGTTAACAACGAGGCAGGTCAAAGTACATGTATATTTCTACTTGGCACGTTAGCACTCGCATATTTGTTGAGGATGACAAACTGTGTTGATCAAAAAAGTATATTGTATGGATCAAGTTAGCTGCTTCCAAATAGTATAAAGTCATTGCTAGAAAGCTTTTGAATATAACTCGTCATGCTTGAATAATTTAATCTCGATGGTATGTATGTTTTACATTGACGGGGTGGGTGGTTATCAGCGTGGGCAGAGATTGCCTATCAAAGTGATTTCAACAACATTTTATGACCTTTTAATTTTGGACACATTTCAAACTCGCAACGTTTAGGGCCATTGCACGATTGACCGTCGTAATCTTGTTCTTTTGTTTCCATCTTTTCTAGGTAATGATAATTACTGGCTATTTAATCTTTTGTATATTTAACCAATGACATCGTAACAGACATCAAATATCAGTTTATCCACATTTGGAAACCGATGGTACATATTTGGAGATAATATGATGATTATATAGTTGTAAAAGATCCCGTTTAACACAAGATTCACCTTTCCATGATTACTACTGATGAGCAATCCTCCATCTCTGTCTCTATCTCTGAAGGTATGAGCAGCGTGAAACCCAATACAAAAACAACTTCATAAACATAGATTTTGTAATTGCAACTGCAAATAAGAAGCAAATTTTTAAAAAGATACCTCGCTTAGAGTACATATCTCCTAGCCATCGAATCTTCCCGCTGAAGGTGATTGAGTTACAGGTCATAATGGATACATCATAAATAAATCTTCAAATCTATAGTTGGTGCTCATAAGGACAATAAGCTCAATATTTATATAGTTTTCCTGCCTTGTGTTTTCCTCTGAATCCCAAATCGCATCAATACCGTTCGGGTTCATTGCATATGTATATAAATAACAAATACACACTTAACTCAGGAATCATATTATTTAAAAACTGTATGGCATTAACAAGATCTTATCACAATAATGCAAATAGAGTCATTGATAGTTCCCGCATGTTGTCTGTTGTATGTTTTCTTTACACGAGGTGGATGAGTATTACTTCAAACATCTCAAAAATCAATAGAGACAACAATAATCAATTGGTATGGTCCTATTTCATCAGCATAATTATATAATATTAACTTAATTCTAATTTAATCAGAACCAAAATGAAGTAAATATTGACTACAAGTGAAATTGTGGCTTAGGTATAGTTGATAAATCCTTACTACAGTCTATCTGGGATTAGTTTATTTGCACCTGACTAGAGGAATTTGGTTAGTGTTATTTTCTTCACATGTTGTTCTGTTTTTACTTCCTGGTCTGTTAATAGCATTCCTGGAACAAATTACAACACAGCCTACACCAAAGCTCACTCAAGAAGGGAAAAATATTCTCGAAGATATTAAAATGGCAGGTCAAGATTTGATAGAAATTAAAATAGTATTTGATAATTTTGAAAGGACAGTAGTCTAGTTTTCATGAACAATTATGAAATAATACTATTACGTAGTTCTCATGAACAAATGAGGTGTTAACTACGAAGCAGGTCAAAGTACATGTATATTTTTACTTGGCACGTTAACACTCGCATATTTGTTGAGCATGACAAACTGTGTTGATCAAAAAAGTATATTGTACGGATCAAGTTAACTGCTTCCAAATAGTATAAAGTCATTGCTAGAAAGCTTTTGAATATAACTCGTCATGCTTGAATAATTTAATCTCGATGGTATGTATGTTTTACATTGATGGGGTGGGTGGTTAACAGCGTGGGCAGAGATTGCCTGTCAAAGTGATTTCAACAACATTTTATGACCTTTTCATTTTGGACACATTTCAAACTCGCAACGTTTAGGGAAATCGCACGATTGACCGTCGTAATCTTGTTCTTTTGTTTCCATCTTTTCTAGATAATGATAGTTACTGGCTTGTTAATCTTTTGTATATTTAACCAATGACATCGTAACAGACTTCAGATATCAGTTTATCCACATTTGGAAACCGATGGTACATATTTGGAGATAATATAATTATTATATAGTTGTCAAAGATCCCGTTTAATACAAGATTCACCTTTCCATGATTACTACTGATGAGCAGTCCTCCCTCTCTCTCTCTATCTCTGAAGGTATGAGCAGCGTGAAACCCAATACAAAAACAACTTCATAAACATAGATTTTGTAATTGCAACTGCAAATAAGAAGCAAATTTCTTAAAAGATACCTCGCTTAGAGTACATATCTCCTAGCCATCGAATCTTCCCGCTGAAGGTGATTGAGTTACAGGTCATAATGGATACATCATAAATAAATCTTCAAATCTACAGTTGGTGCTCATAAGGACAATAAGCTCAATATTTATATAGTTTTCCTGCCTTGTGTTTTCCTCTGAATCCCAAATCGCATCAATACCGTTCGGGTTCATTGCATATGTATATAAATAACAAATACACACTTAACTCAGGAATCATGTTATTTAAAAACTGTATGGCATTAACAAGATCTTATCACAATAATGCAAATAGAGTCATTGATAGTTCCCGCATGTTGTCTGTTGTATGTTTTCTTTACACGAGGTGGATGAGTATTACTTCAAATATCTCAAAAATCAATAGAGACAACAATAATCAATTGGTATGGTCCTATTTCATCAGCATAATTATATAATATTAACTTAATTCTAATTTAATCAGAACCAAAATGAAGTAAATATTGACTACAAGTGAAATTGTGGCTTAGGTATAGTTGATAAATCCTTACTACAGTCTATCTGGGATTAGTTTATTTGCACCTGACTAGAGGAATTGGGTTAGTGTTATTTTCTTCACATGTTGTTCTGTTTTTACTTCCTGGTCTGTTAATAGCATTCCTGGAACAAATTACAACACAGCCTACACAAGAGCTCACTCAAGAAGGGAAAAATATTCTCGAAGATATTAAAATGGTAGGTCAAGATTTGATAGAAATTAAAATAGTATTTGATAATTTTGAAAGGACAGTAGTCTAGTTTTCATGAACAATTATGAAATAATACTATTACGTAGTTCTCATGAACAAATGAGGTGTTAACTACGAGGCAGGTCAAAGTACATGTATATTTTTACTTGGCACGTTAGCACTCGCATATTTGTTGAGGATGAGAAACTGTGTTGATCAAAAAAGTATATTGTATGGATCAAGTTAGCTGCTTCCAAATAGTATAAAGTCATTGCTAGAAAGCTTTTGAATATAATTCGTCATGCTTGAATAATTTAATCTCGATGGTATGTATGTTTTACATTGACGGGGTGGGTGGTTAACAGCGTGGGCAGAGATTGCCTATCAAAGTGATTTCAACAACATTTTATGACCTTTTAATTTTGGACACATTTCAAACTCGCAACGTTTAGGGCCATTGCACGATTGACCGTCGTAATCTTGTTCTTTTGTTTCCATCTTTTCTAGGTAATGATAATTACTGGCTAGTTAATCTTTTGTATATTTAACCAATGACATCGTAACAGACATCAAATATCAGTTTATCCACATTTGGAAACCGATGGTACATATTTGGAGATAATATGATGATTATATAGTTGTAAAAGATCCCGTTTAACACAAGATTCACCTTTCCATGATTACTACTGATGAGCAATCCTCCATCTCTGTCTCTATCTCTGAAGGTATGAGCAGCGTGAAACCCAATACAAAAACAACTTCATAAACATAGATTTTGTAATTGCAACTGCAAATAAGAAGCAAATTTTTAAAAAGATACCTCGCTTAGAGTACATATCTCCTAGCCATCGAATCTTCCCGCTGAAGGTGATTGAGTTACAGGTCATAATGGATACATCATAAATACATCTTCAAATCTATAGTTGGTGCTCATAAGGACAATAAGCTCAATATTTATATAGTTTTCCTGCCTTGTGTTTTCCTCTGAATCCCAAATCGCATCAATACCGTTCGGGTTCATTGCATATGTATATAAATAACAAATACACACTTAACTCAGGAATCATGTTATTTAAAAACTGTATGGCATTAACAAGATCTTATCACAATAATGCAAATAGAGTCATTGATAGTTCCCGCATGTTGTCTGTTGTATGTTTTCTTTACACGAGGTGGATGAGTATTACTTCAAATATCTCAAAAATCAATAGAGACAACAATAATCAATTGGTATGGTCCTATTTCATCAGCATAATTATATAATATTAACTTAATTCTAATTTAATCAGAACCAAAATGAAGTAAATATTGACTACAAGTGAAATTGTGGCTTAGGTATAGTTGATAAATCCTTACTACAGTCTATCTGGGATTAGTTTATTTGCACCTGACTAGAGGAATTGGGTTAGTGTTATTTTCTTCACATGTTGTTCTGTTTTTACTTCCTGGTCTGTTAATAGCATTCCTGGAACAAATTACAACACAGCCTACACAAGAGCTCACTCAAGAAGGGAAAAATATTCTCGAAGATATTAAAATGGTAGGTCAAAATTTGATAGAAATTAAAATAGTATTTGATAATTTTGAAAGGACAGTAGTCTAGTTTTCATGAACAATTATGAAATAATACTATTACGTAGTTCTCATGAACAAATGAGGTGTTAACTACGAGGCAGGTCAAAGTACATGTATATTTTTACTTGGCACGTTAGCACTCGCATATTTGTTGAGGATGAGAAACTGTGTTGATCAAAAAAGTATATTGTATGGATCAAGTTAGCTGCTTCCAAATAGTATAAAGTCATTGCTAGAAAGCTTTTGAATATAATTCGTCATGCTTGAATAATTTAATCTCGATGGTATGTATGTTTTACATTGACGGGGTGGGTGGTTAACAGCGTGGGCAGAGATTGCCTATCAAAGTGATTTCAACAACATTTTATGACCTTTTAATTTTGGACACATTTCAAACTCGCAACGTTTAGGGCCATTGCACGATTGACCGTCGTAATCTTGTTCTTTTGTTTCCATCTTTTCTAGGTAATGATAATTACTGGCTAGTTAATCTTTTGTATATTTAACCAATGACATCGTAACAGACATCAAATATCAGTTTATCCACATTTGGAAACCGATGGTACATATTTGGAGATAATATGATGATTATATAGTTGTAAAAGATCCCGTTTAACACAAGATTCACCTTTCCATGATTACTACTGATGAGCAATCCTCCATCTCTGTCTCTATCTCTGAAGGTATGAGCAGCGTGAAACCCAATACAAAAACAACTTCATAAACATAGATTTTGTAATTGCAACTGCAAATAAGAAGCAAATTTTTAAAAAGATACCTCGCTTAGAGTACATATCTCCTAGCCATCGAATCTTCCCGCTGAAGGTGATTGAGTTACAGGTCATAATGGATACATCATAAATAAATCTTCAAATCTATAGTTGGTGCTCATAAGGACAATAAGCTCAATATTTATATAGTTTTCCTGCCTTATGTTTTCCTCTGAATCCCAAATCGCATCAATACCGTTCGGGTTCATTGCATATGTATATAAATAACAAATGCACGCTTAAATCAGGAATCATATTATTTACAAACTGTATGGCATTAACAAGATCTTATCACAATAATGCAAATAGAGTCATTGATAGTTCCCGCATGTTGTCTGTTGTATGTTTTCTTTACACGAGGTGGATGAGTATTACTTCAAATATCTCAAAAATCAATAGAGACAACAATAATCAATTGGTATGGTCCTATTTCATCAGCATAATTATATAATATAAACTTAATTCTAATTTAATCAGAACAAAATTGAAGTAAATATTAACTACAAGTGAAATTGTGGCTTAGGTATAGTTGATAAACGTTACTACAATCTATTTGGGATTAGTTTATTCGCACGTGACTAGAGGAATTGGGTGAGTGTTATTTTCTTCACATGTTGTTCTGTTTTTACTTCCTGGTCTGTTAATAGTATTCCTGGAACAAATTACAACACAGCCTACACCAAAGCTCACTCAAGAAGGGAAAAATATTCTCGAAGATATTAAAATGGTAGGTCAAGATTTGATAGAAATTAAAATAGTATTTGATAATTTTGAAAGGACAGTAGTCTAGTTTTCATGAACAATTATGAAATAATACTATTACGTAGTTCTCATGAACAAATGAGGTGTTAACTACGAGGCAGGTCAAAGTACATGTATATTTTTACTTGGCACGTTAGCACTCGCATATTTGTTGAGCATGACAAACTGTGTTGATCAAAAAAGTATATTGTATGGATCAAGTTAACTGCTTCCAAATAGTATAAAGTCATTGCTAGAAAGCTTTTGAATATAACTCGTCAGTAGTGAATGGGCATACTAGAGCCTCAGTGGGAATTAGCATTACAGACCCCCCCCCCCCCACCGGGAACATATAGCCTCAATGGAAATTTAACATGGAGAAAAATCGTGGGAACATATAGCCTCAATGAAATTTAACATGGAGAAAAATCGTGGGACGATATAGCCTCAAGAGGAATTGAACATGGGAATAGGGGACTGTATGGCGTCAAAGGAATTTAAACAGGGTTGGACTGTATAGCGTGAAGGGAAATTGAACATGGGATTTTTTTTGTTTTTTTTTAAATTTAAAAAAAATAAAAAAATGAAAAAAGGGGTAGGCAATTGAAAGTCATTCTATTTTCGAGAAATGTGGGTGGCCCTTGGGTTTATGTTAATATTAATATTAACATAGATGGCATCTGTCACATCTTCTTCTTCTTCTTAAACTCCTTCTAACTGCAGGTCCATAAACAAGTACCCTCATGAGACATCCTTGTCTTTCTATGTAAACTCTTCTCATCCATAGACTAGTATCTGTCCTATCAACAAGAGTCCACTTGGACCGGACATACATGAGCATGTCCGTCCTAAACATCATTAAAGACACAAGGGTGGATGATTCGACAGTGGTCCACATAGTGAGGCGACAAGAACAAGTTAAATCAATGCAGTGAACTGCGCTTATTTATAGGTAGAGGTAGGATTGAAACGGATTGAGTTCATTCACCAATCCGATCACGCGTTACAAAATTCAGTCAGCCCGCATCCAATCCGAAGAGAACAGTCTGTGACGTCACGTGGTCTATATAGATTCGTTAGCGCTTGTGTGCAGTCAATCTATGCGACAGTGATTCAACATGACGGAAACTCAGAAAACGATCCATTGGGGTGCACCAGCAAGGGAACCCGGACTTACTTTCAGAAGAGGTAAATTGGGATTTTGTGGATTTTCTTACCTCGCAAGAATTTGTTCCGGAACCTTCGTTACCTTCTTCATTACCGCAAGTGGAGAATTTCAGACAGAGACAGAAAGAAGAATTGGAGAAATTTATACAACGACAAAAGGAAGCGGAACAGGCTTTTCTCCTACAGCAACAGCAACAAGAAGAAGAGGTAAGAAAAAAACAACAACAAGAAGAAGTAGCAGCAGCAGCAAAGAAACAAAAGGGTGAAAATCAAACGGTCACGGTACTGTTGGACATTTTAGCGGAGTTAAGAAGTCTGAAACAATTGTATCAGACTTCTTTATTACGACCGAAGAGAATACGACCTTCCCGAGCTAAACATGTTAATCCTGTGACTAAGCCTACCGTACCACCCTTAGTGATTTCAACCCAATCATCATCATCAACATTACGCAGTCCAGAAGTAGGCCTTGGCCGTGGCAAAGGCTTAAGGCAGTTAAAGTTGATTGCTTAAACTCACCCCTACACCAAAAAAGGCCCTTTTCAGGGCCACCCACATTTCTCGAAAAGAGATAGCCTTTCAATTTGCCAATAACTCAAAAAAAAAAAAAAAAAACCAACCATTTTACCCCCATAGTACGTGTCTTTGTATGAGTGCGTGAGTGTACGTTCTTATTTTAAAATCAAAACTCAAAGACACTTACCTTATATAATTAATTTATTCTTTTATCCATTGTTACAATCCAATTCACAATTCACATCAGAACACTTTAATGAAAGTTCATTGACTTCTTCTTTCTCCTTGTTTAGTCTCTCTGTTTTTTAAATTTCTTCACCGTCACAGGCTTTTCCTCTTCTTCCTCCTTACTTTCTTCCCTTCTTCTTTTCTTCTCCTGTTTCTTTTTCTTCACCTGTCTGCTTTCTTCCTCTGCAGAATCCCTCTCTTCTTCCCAATAATCCCTCTCTTCTTCTGAAGAATCCCTCTTTTCTTCTGACTCCTCTTGTTTCTTTTTTGGGCAATCTGGAGACCAGTGTCCTTTTTCTTGACAATAATAACAGGTATCTTGACTTCTGTCTTTTTTAGCCCCTTTTTATCTTTTTTGAAGGTCTGGACACTCGGAAGACCAATGCCCTTTCTTCTG
This sequence comes from Sinohyriopsis cumingii, assembly GCA_028554795.2. NCBI lineage: Eukaryota > Metazoa > Mollusca > Bivalvia > Unionida > Unionidae > Sinohyriopsis > Sinohyriopsis cumingii. Next base: position 103,207,651 of record CM068838.1, read on the forward strand.
ACAGATATAGCAAGTATCTTGACTTTTTTCTCGAAAGGAAGGAGAGTAGTCCGTCGGCTGGTCTGAAGAGAATTTTCTAATGACCCCTCGAAAAGCTCTGATGAAACGTTCGATTTGGCTAGTCTCTTCCATCGTTGTGCTCGGTTTGAGAGTGAAATGAATAGTGAAAGGACAAGACACACACCCTTTTATATACGCTGGTCTGCCAGGACTGTAAATTAGTCCATGGTGTTCAAACTTGAGTCATTTGACGTTTTGCTATCAAGATGAAACGATCCTATTCATTCGAGAAGAAAGAAGAAAGTAAGAGGCAGAAACGTGATCTATCGCCTCGTACCAGAGCTGAAATCTTGACACAAATTCATGCCAGTGATTTTGAAGAGGACATGAGTGAACCAGAATCCGAACCCCTCGCAAAGCTCTGATGAAACGTTCGATTTGGCTAGTCTCTTCCATCGTTGTGCTCGGTTTGAGAGTGAAATGAATAGTGAAAGGACAAGACACACACCCTTTTTATATACGCTGGTCTGCCAGGACTATAAATTAGTCCATGGTGTTTAAACTTGAGTCATTTGATGTTTTCCTATCCAGATGAAACGATCCTATTCATTCGAGAAGAAAGAAGAAAGTAAGAGGCAGAAACGTGATCTATCGCCTCGTACCAGAGCTGAAATCTTGGCACAAATTCATGCCAGTGATTTTGAAGAGGACATGAGTGAACCAGAATCCGAACCCTCTAAACCAAGTTCGTCACCCTTAGTCAACCCTGAAAAATACTATTCCATTCGAGAGACGGAAAAGCGCTCCTCTAGAAAATTTAGAACCACGACTTACATATACACAGTGAAGTGTAAAGATTTCAAGGCTGAAGTGCCGTTAGAGAAAGCAGAAGTGTTTATCACTGGGGTGTGGGATTCTTTGCTCACCGCACTCAAGCGACAATGTCAACCCAAAGAAGACGATCGCTTGAGACTTTCCATACAACATGACGGTTTGAAATCCCCTGTTTGGATCGAGTTTAGCACCCCTGCAGAATTGACCGCTTCCAAAGTCATGGACAAGATTCAACACGTGCAACAATCTAATGACCAGTTTGACATCACCGATGGAAAAGCCACATTGGACATGACCCACGTCTCTCCTCCTCAAGGGACCAGACGCAAAAAGATGTTATTGGAGAACGAGTTTCGCAGCATTAAGCGTAGCCTCGTCCAAATTCACAACATTCAAGACCAGATGTGTTTAGCTCGACCCATCGTGGTGGGACGAACCTATGCCAACAAGAACGACACGACAGAATGGAAAAGAGCCTGGAAAACTATTCGACAATCGGACCGAGCCAAACAACGAAACGAAGCAGAACTCCTGTTGCAACAAGCTGACCTATCCAAAGACACACCCTGTGGCATTCCTGAGATGCAAAAATTGCAAGATGCCCTAGCTCCACGATACACCTTGAAAGTACACCCTCAAGAAGTGCGCGGACCTCTGTTGTTTCGAGGCCAAGACTTTAAGGACGGAAAATACATTCATGTCTATTATCACGATGACCATTTCGATAAAATTACCACTATCACCGGTTTCCTGGGATACGGTTATTACTGTGAGAAATGTGACCATGGTTATAATAATCGAGAGCAACACAAACATTGCGGATCGAAATGCTCAGGATGTTTGGCCTCTCCACCCTGTCTGAGCGAAGGACCAGTGCCTTGTTCAACTTGTCTGCGCACGTTTGTCAGCCCTGCCTGTTACCAACAACATCTGAAGACGCAAGGTTCACAGCAGAAATGTGCTTGTCAACTCCTGAGATTGTGCCCTACGTGTGGACAAGGCATACGTACCAATAGTACAAAGGCACACGTATGTTCAGGAAAAAGAAATGTCACATTTGTCATCACATCGTGGATTTGAAACACCAATGCTACGTGCAAAAATACCAACCCTAACCAGAGAAAGAGGATGGTCACGAGAAGAAAGGCAATTTCATCTTTTTCGATTTCGAATGCATGCAAGAGACTGGCATTCACATTCCTAATTTCTGCGTGGCTCATCGAGCGTGCGAGAAGTGTATTCAAGAACCTATCTTCAGTCATTGCCCTCACTGCAGCAAGATTCCTGGAGGACGTGAAAACATTTTTCGGGGACCGAACACGTTAGCCGATTTTGCCCAATGGGTCTTAGACCCCATCGACAAGACGTGGAGCCAAGAGGACATCGAACGTTACGGAGATTGTCATCGTCATGCCACGGTGATGGCTCACAATTTCTCCGGATACGATGGACAGTTTCTTCTCAGATGCTATACGGAACAAGGCACCGAGCGTCCTAAAGTGACTTTGAACGGAGCCAAAATCATTTTCATGCAAGTGGGACAAGTACAGTTTAAAGATTCAATGAGCTATTTGGCCATGCCTTTGAGTCGAATGCCTAAAACGTTTGGAATGACAGAAATGGCTAAAGGGTACTTTCCACACTTTTTCAATACGGAAGCCAATCAACACGCTGTTCTACCCCATTTACCTGAGGCTCACTATTACGACCCCGACAACATGCGTACCGAACAACGAGAAGCTTTCTACGCTTGGTACCAGGCTCACGCCTCGGACCCTTTCGACTTTCAGGAAGAAATGCTAAAGTATTGTTGTTCCGACGTGGACATTTTACGGTGTTGCTGTGGAAAATTTCGAGAACTGTTCATGGAACACGGAGGGGTCGATCCTTTGAAAGAAGCTTGCACCATTGCCAAAGCGTGTTCCTAGTGTATCGACAATGATTCATGCCTGAAAACACCGTAGCTGTCATCAGCCCTCAAACGACCCACTATGTCAAACGTCAATACTCGGTCAAAGCCCTACGCTGGTTACATTACTTGTGCGACAAGGAAGACAAGTGGATTCAGCATGCCCGCAACGGAGGGGGCGAAAAGACCATCGGAACGTATTCGGTCGATGGCTGGGTCTAAGAAAACCCCAAGCTCGTGTACGAGTTTAACGGTTGCTTATTTCACGGATGTCCCGTCTGTTACCCTGACCGTAGCACTAAAAATCAGTTTTTACAACGAACCATGGAAGACTTGTACCAGGACACTTGTCAGCGGCGCCTAAAGTTGGAACAGGAAGGATACCAAGTGGTGGAAATGTGGGAACACGAGTACGATCACCGTATGAAAACAGATCCCGAGTTTAAACGCCTCGTGGAAAGTTACCAGTTCATGGACCCGCTGAACCCGAGGGATAGTTTGTACGGAGGAAGGACCAATGCCACCTGTTTGCTGTACCACGCCGACGAAGAGAAAGGAGAAGAAATCAAATACTTGGAAGTGTTCGCTGTATCCCTACGTGTGCAAATATTGTCGCTTTCCTGTAGGGCACCCGCAATTGTTCACGGAACACATCGACCTAAAAAACATTCGACAATACGAAGGCTTGATCAAGTGTAAAGTTTTGCCTCCGACGAACCTATACCATCCCGTGTTACCTCACCATTGTCAAGGCAAACTGATGTTTCCATTGTGCCGTACTTGTGCCGAAACGTACAACCAAGACCAGCCTTGCCATCACACCCAGGAAGAACGTGCCTTGACGGGAACCTGGGTCAGCGTAGAATTGTTCAAAGCTCTGGACATGGAATACCAACTGTTAGAAGTGTACGAAATTTGTCACTTTCTCAAGACACAACAGCACCACAAGGGTGACCCCAGTCAGAAAGGCATTTTCGCCGACTACGTGGATGCCTTTTTGAAACTGAAGCAAGAAGCCAGCGGCTATCCGTCCTGGTGTCACACTTCCGAAGACCAAATACAATTCAAAGAGAAATACTATGAACAAGAAGGCATCTCTTTAGACCACATCGAGAAAAACGAAGGCAAGCGATCGTTTGCCAAAGTGATGTTAAATTGCTTGTGGGGTAAAATGGCACAACGACCGTGTTTACCCAAGACAGAATATTTGACAGAACCTTCCCGCTACTTCCAGATGATTCACGACAAAACCAAATACATGAAACACGTGGACGTCGTTCGCGAGGATTTGATCTTGGTCAATTACGAAGAAGATCTGGACTTTGTACAAGACGACCCTTTTGGAAATGTCATCATTGCGGCTTACGTGACAGCTCATTCTCGCTTAAAATTGTACGAAGCTTTAGAACTGTTAGGGGAACGCGTCCTGTACTTTGACACGGACAGTTGCATTTACATCCATCACCCGAGTCAACAGCACCATGACATCGAAGGAGACCGTTTAGGAGCCTGGACAGACGAACATCCCGACGACAAGATTCGAAGTTTCGTCAGTGGCGGTCCCAAAAATTACGGCTACGAATACCGGGACAAACAAGGAGAAGTGCACACGACGTGCAAAGTGAAAGGACTGACTCTGAATTATCGTACCAGTCGTGTGGTGAACTTTGGGGTATTGAAAGAAGCTTTGCAATCGGGAGAGGATGGAAACTTTAAAGTGACCACCTACCAACCGAACAAGATTGTACGTTTACCCACTCACCACATCGTCAGACGACCCTAGGAAAAAGTCTATCAAATCGTGTACCAGAAGCGAGTTCGACTTCCCAATCATTTCACCTTACCGTATGGACACGTCGGTATTGGTCTGTATATAAAAAGGAACCCTAGGCAAGATCGATAGTTCATTGTAACTACCAAGACCGAGCGAACAAGATGAATACTTTCAGACAAACACAAAACAAGTTGTTTAGAGAGGCACAATTCAAGTGTGGGGCTTCTGAAGTGGAATGCGATTGTGAGCCTTGCGATGGGTGCGATGCTGTTCGTTGTGATCTTAGCGATTCCGTAAAGCATCATGGGAACTTTAGTGTCACTACCCCTATCATGGAAAGGGATGCTGTGCGTGTCAAACCTGAGGGATGCGAAAGTGATGCCGCTCGTCCTCTTGGACATTTTACTGGGTTTCGTTTTAAAGGGGAATGTTCACCTTCACGTCTACCCCCCCCCCCCCACTGATGTCATCCAGCCCTGAGCAAACTCCTGTTCATGTCACCCAACCCTCATCGAAACGAACCTGTGAAAGACGAATATTCGTTTCCTGTGCGTTTGTCGGAATACTGCTACTTTGAAAATCGTCTTCAATTGTTCAAAGGAAAATGGCCTAAGTATCTGGTAGGACCGACCCCCGAAGAATTAGCCAGAGCCGGATTTTTCTACTTGGGCGAAGGAGATAAAGTCAGGTGCTTCAATTGCGGTGTGTCACTTCACCACCGGGAACCGCAAGATTCGGCCTACGTAGAACATGCTCGATGGTCACCGAATTGTCATTACTTACCCTTAGTGGGACCGAGACATTAAAGTAACTTACCATGTCGTTGACGAAGAAGAAACCAGTTTGGCTAGGAGTCAAATGTTGGACATCACCGAGACCAGTGTTTAAACTTCATTTCAAAAACGATATTGAATCATTACCTAAAGAACTGCAAGAGAAGATTTACAAGGAAGTTTGGCAGGGACTTGCCAGAGTGAAATCTCAATGGGTCACTGTAGAACTTTTGTGCCGAGAAATTCACAAGAGGAAAGTGAAAAAAGTCAACCAGTGTGTTAGATTTCTTTGGGTCAAGTGTGCATTCGTCCTATTGTATTACTCTAGACCGTTTACATCAAAAGAGTTCAGTGACATTCTTGGACGTTACCCTGAATGGCAGTGGTCAGAAATTACTCACTATGTGGATTACTTTTGCTCTAGGAGAAGATTGTGAATTGTAGGGACTGGCCTATTCATGGATACTTTACAAGAGAACATTCGTGCTTTGCTTGTGGAATTGAGAGAACGCATTTACCGAGAGCTGGTCAAAATACAAGTCAAACGTAAAGAACAATTGCATCCGTTACGTCACCAGATCTTTAACCACTGTACCTGAATGGTCTAAGAGAACTGATTCGTCAGAAATTGTTTCAGTGGTCAGACCTTGTTCAATACTTCCAGGCCCCCGATGATCCACGTGTTGATCATTTTGGTTACTTCGAGGTTCACCTAGTGCAACACATTGAGAAAGACAAGATAAAGGATTACCGACATATTTTACGTGGAATCTACTAAGCGGAAGAGGAAACTTCTAAACGAAGTCTGACGTTTCGGTTACAGTATGCAACATTTAGATTCCACACTGGAGAACGAAGATGTCTGACTAGAAAGTACGTGTATTCTTTCCGAAACAAAGAGACTATAAAAACAGGCTGCCATGCCACGACTTATGTCGTATGTAATCCAACAGATTCCATGGAAGGAACTCAATGACCATATTCAAACCGTGGATCATTACCATAGATTATTACAAGAGCTGTATCCATTCAATTTGGGTCGACAAGTGGTGTGTGTCTTAGTGACTTGTTTTCTGGGATTTCGTTTACCAGCCGATTCCTTGTGGACTCTTTACGAACAGTACTTACCACCTCAATGGCCTTAAATGGTCACGAAAAACTCCTTTTGCTCAAAGCCTTGCGTTTTCATCTGGATACTTCTCGACCTCAACAGGAAAAAAAGATTCGTCAACTTTTAGCTACCCAAGACGTGTATGACGATGTGTGTGTAGCTTGTGACTTACATCCCCATTCGACAGATGTCCGTGCCTGGAAAGAATGGGGTTTTGAGGCTTGGACCCAAGAAGTGGCCCAGTATGCACGAGAGTTGTTCATGGAAAAAAGTTACTTTTCAACCTGTGTTAGTGACGGTGCCAGAAGAATCCGTCACCCAGGACGGGACTGTCGTGGACAGGCCTGAAAGACCCTTTCGGGAGGACATTTGTGTGACCTTAGCCCCTACTATAGAACTGGTCAGAACATTACCCAAAACATGTTGTACAGACACTTGTGTTTATTCCACGTTAATAGTTATCATGTGCCTTTTATCCTTGTACTTAAGCCTTTGGCTTTTATGTATTTTTGTCTTTCGTATTCATGTTTGAAACATTCAATAAACGTGTTCTGAAAAAAAGTATATAAACTCTTGACTTGTTTGATTTTTCGTGTCACAAGTGACATTTCTCACACTATGGCTACCTCTGCTGTCTCTGCTCCCTCTTCCTCTACTGTCAAAGTCATCGACGAACACTTAGATCGTGCCAGTTGGGAGGCTTTGTATCTTCGCCATCCCTTTAACATGCTCATTGCTGGACTTAGCGGTTCAGGCAAAACCGAATTCGTCAAACGTTTGATCGAACATAAACATCATTTGATCGATCGGCCACCTCAACGGATCGTGTGGTGTTACAAAGAGTGGCAATCGGCGTACAGCCTCTTGCGAGAAAGTCAAGGCGATTCCATCGTGTTTGTGGAAGGCATTCCTAAAGAAGACGACGGCATCGTCTCTGACTCCCGTCAAACAAATTTGGTCATTTTCGACGACATGTTAGGAGAAGACGAAGAATAAATTAAAGTGTGGTTCACGCGCAAAGGGCATCACCGTAATGCCAGTGTCGTTTACATCACCCAAAATTTGTTTCAACAAAGTAAAGCCCATCGCACCATCAGTCTCAATGCGCAATACGTGGTCTTGTTTAAAAGCCCTCGAGATAAATCGCAAGTGCAAGTCTTAGCCAAACAGTTAGGAACGCCTTGGCTGACTCAGGCGTACGACGATGCCACTCAAACGCCACACGCCTATTTACTCGTCGATTTGAAACCGACAACCCCCGAGGATTTGCGATTTCATACCCACTTGTTTCACCACTGGTGTCAAGACGGAGGGCCTGTCCTGTACACGTCTCCGTCCTCGATTTAATTTCACTCCACAAAAAAATCTATAAAAACCTCAGACCCTTTTCGTCTGTCTCGCACAACGTCAACATGACGTCCCTTCAGTCACATCTTCCAGTCAAAGTGATTCGTGCCTTTTATGGTATCAGTAGAGAAAAAAATCCACAAATACGAGCTCGTGTCTTAGAAGCTAGTCTCAAAGAAGTCTTACGATGGTTCACGGTGACGGCACGTCAATTACTCCAAGGAATCATTCAGATTCCTCATCAAACCAAACGCTTTTTCGACGAAACAAAGTCGCTTTGGTCCAACTGGCCGATCCCCGCATCGACACTCAAACCAAAAAACAAATCATTTTGAAACCTGGAGGGAGCGGTACTCTAGGAGGGGTCATCATTCGCTCTCTCTTAAGATGGGATCCTAATGCCCCCAAAGTTATACCCAAGAAAAAAGTCCAACGAAGCCCCAAGAAGAAAAAGAAAAAGACCAGGTCCCCAAGAAGAAGAACTTCTCCAGTGGCGGGACCCTCCTCTTACCAGACACCACCCCGGAAAAAGAAAAGAAGCCCCCAGAAAAAGAAAAGTCCACAAAAGAAAACTAGTCGCAAGAGAGGAACTTCGGCCAGGACGCAACTTTACACTCGCAAACCACGACTTGCCACGGCGGTGACCGCGTCTCCGGCAGCCTCACGTTCATCCACTTCTCCGTTGATGACACCAAGAACTGAAGAGTACTTGGAGACGTTGATCACACCAAGAACTTCTCCGTTGATGACCCCAAAAAGAACTTCCCCAGCGGCAGGACCCTCCAATTTAGTGGCAGTGGCTGCTGTTCACAAAGTACCTTCTCCCAAAATCAAAGTCCAAGAAAGATCGGGCATGTTACAAAGTTTACTGGATTTGTCCAAGCAAGAACTGGCTCGATTTAGTCCGTTACGTACCCCTGCACGACGTGTCATGCCTGTCATCAAACTGATACGACGTAAAGACAATCAGTGGCGACGCGTTCCAGTATAAAAAAAGGTGTGTGACCAAGTAGGGTATCAGTGTTTTTTTGGTGCTCCTGAAGACTCAAAGATGTCACCCTCCAGAAAACCCCATGGAAAGAAAAGGAAAGGACTGCCTCCTCGTTTAGTCAAACATGGGGACATGTTATCTGTCCTGTCCAAAGCTTCTCCACCTCTACGAAAAAAACTCATTCAATCGGCCTCCAAAGAGGTCATCGATACCGTGTGCGAATGTTGTTTGAACGTCTTGAAAGGCACGATCCCTTTGTCCAAACACCAGAAACAATGCTTAGGCAAACATCGTCACGTTCTTCGCCAAATGGTTCAAAAGAAAATTCCCATTCGTCAAAAGAAGAAGATGTTGGTCCAACGTGGAGGCATTTTACCCCTCTTGTTAGGACCCTTACTGAAAGGAGTCTTGGGAACCATGTTGGGAGGACTAGTGGGAGCAAGATAAAAAGGCCCTCGGAAGTCCCAAGATCTCAGAATCGACCCTTGACAACTCCATGGAAGGACGAAAACTAGCTTTAGTGCCTTACAAACGATGGATGGAATACCATCGTTGGCAAGAACAACGCACCCCGCATTTACCTCCCAATCCCCATTTGAGCGAGATGTCCCAGTTACAACACCAATTGCAGTCCTTGATGGATCGCCAAGATTTGTCCGAAACAGGAAAATCGCAACATTACGGTCAACTCTTGCAACGACTGCAACTTTTTCACCAGAAAGCTTTAGACGAAACAGCTCTACCCACTCTGAAAGATTTTCAGACCTTGATGAAAAGTCCAGCACCATCACCAGTACCAGTACCAGTACCACCACTACCAGTGACCAAGGCAGAAAAAGGAGAAGAAGAAGAAGAAGAAGAAGAAGAAGAAGAAGAAGAAGAAGAAGAAGAAGAAGAAGAAGAAGAAGAAGAAGAAGAAGAAGGGTTTCAAACTCCACCAGAAAAAGTACGCAAGTTAACAACACCACCTACCTCCATAATTGGATGGATTAAAAAGATGATGGCCACCCCTTCTTCATCACAAGAGAAAAAGAAAGTGAAGACAGAAGTGAAGAAGAAGTGAAACAAGACCCGATATCCCCCGCTCAGACATCCTCCTCTTCAACACCTATTGCTGGTCGCACACGCAAAGCATTGCAATCCAAGAAAATACCCCAAGAGAAAAAGAGTAGCATCCTCCAAGAATGGGTGTCTTATTAAGACACCAACCAACACAAAAAAATGGAAAAAGTCTTAGCCAGCATTTACTACGATACCTCCCATCCTGCAGGTTACGCAGGAGTTCAAAAATTGTATCGTGCTGCCAAAACGCGACTGAAAAGTCTCCGTTTACCTCAAGTGCAACGATGGTTACAAGAACAAGCTACCTACACTTTACACAAACCCATTCGACGCAAGTTTGCCAGAAGTCGCACCCGAGTGGAAGGCATCGATCATCAATGGCAAGCCGATTTAGCCGATGTCTCTCATTTGGCCAGCTACAATCGTGGCTACAAATATTTGTTTTGTGTCATCGACGTCTTTTCCAAATTTGCCTGGGTCGTGCCCTTGACTTCCAAATCGAGCAGCGAGTTAGTGCGAGCCCTGCAACGGGTGTTGAAACAAAGTGGTCTTCACCCTCTTCGATGGCAAACGGACAAAGGTACCGAATTTCTGAACCAAGCTTTCCAAAAAGAATTAAAGAAACGTGACATTCATTTTTTTACCACCGAGAATCCCGAAACCAAAGCCAGCATCGTGGAACGTTTTCAACGCACTTTGAAAGAACGCATGTGGAAATATTTTACGCATCACCACACTCTGAAGTACATCGACATCTTACCGCACCTGGTACAAGCGTACAACCAATCTTCCCATCGAAGCATCGGACGTGCCCCGCAAGACGTGACTCTCGACAACGAAGTGCTGGTGTTTGAGCGCCTGTTTGGTACGTCCCCGACGAGGGCTGTCCCCAAGAAAAGTGGAGAGTTGACCGTAGGAGATTGGGTGCGCATTGGCAAAACCAAACGCACTTTCGACAACGGTTACTTACCTAACTGGACGACCGAATTGTTTCGCGTCACTGGACGAGTGCATGGCCGTCATCCTGCCGTCTACAAATTGGAAGACATGAACGGAGAAGTGCTCAAAGGAACGTTTTATTTGCCCGAGTTACAACGTGTCACCAAAAGAGAAGACGACGTGTACGACATCGAAAGCATTCTCGAACGCAGAACCCGTAAAGTGGGCAAACGACGTGTCAAAGAAGTCAAAGTACGTTGGAAAGGATATCCACCCAGTTTTGATTCTTGGATCGACGCTTCGCAAGTCATCGACTATAAAAAGAAGTGACCATCATGCCCTTTCACACAGACGCAGCTACGTCGACCACTCCTTCACCTAGTTCTTCTGTGCAAGATTTACAAAAACAACCTTTGTGGGTGTGGTGTGGAGAACGTGTGCCTAAAACGCAAATCGTCTTTTTCTGCCAAATCTTCGTGATGTATTGTGTCATCGGGGCAGCCATCGCCAATTTGAGTTTGCAACAAGGAGACAAACAATTGTGGACCATTTTATTGAGCAGCTGCATTGGTTACCTGCTTCCTAATCCCTCCCTGAAATTCTCCTCGAACGGGAACCACGGGAACCTTGTGTCCAGTGCCAGTGTCAGTCACCAGTCGAACAACAACCACAACCAGAACCCCATTTTGGGCGGAGACACGCCTCTGACGTCCAGTAACCCCTCGGACAGCCACAGAACTCTGGAATTATGAGTCACCAAAACCAATTTTACTTAACCTTACCCAGTGACAGTTCCATGGAGGTGTTTCCCAAGAACACGTTGTGCTGTTACACGGCCAAATTACCTCAAGGCATCCAGTTAGATCACGAAGCCCATTGGGAAGTGGCTTTAGTGGAAATCATTCACCCTACTCAAGTCCACAATGCCCTTGCCAATTAAAATATTTTTACGGTGGAAGTTCATGACGAACAAATACAACAGCACTTGGATAAGAATGTCAAATATGATCACGAAACCTATAATGACAGAACTAAAACGTCGACCTACCAATTGTTCATTCCCCCAGGCTATTATTTTAGTGGTCAACATTTGGTCAGCACCATAAACTCCAGGTTTAATGTCGTGTTTCTGAAAGCTTTGGAAAGTGTCAAAAAAAGTGTCACCCTGGAATACCACAAAACAGCTCGTCGCTTCTTCATGAAATTTCCTGAGGGGGGTAAAATCCTGTCTTTCTTATTTTGTCCTGAATTGTTTGACATGTTGGGCATGAACATGAAGCTGAGGAAGATAGTAGAACAAAAACCTGAATTACCAGTCATTTACGACAACGAGTCTTTTGCCAAGTTTTTTTCTGCCCCGGTAGAACTGAACCAAGGACTGAATTTGATGTTTGTGTACTCCGATGTGGTGGAGTATAACGTGGTGGGACACAACTCTGTGCCGTTACTGCGTGTCATTCCTTTCAAAGTGGATTCTGCCACGAACGCTGACGAGGAAGGTGGAAACACTTATCATGTCCACCGCGAATTTGTCCATCCTTACTATTTGCCTGTCAGCAAGTCGTATTTGGACACGGTCAACATTGCTATAAAAGGAGATTTGGGACAAAATATTCCATTCACCAAAGGAAAAGTCACGGTGAAACTCCATTTTCGAAAACGGTTCTCTCACGACTCGTAAGTCATGTATCCAGTGTACCGAGGGGTTGCTCGACAGAGAGGACACGGTTTAGAAGATATGTTAAAATCGGCTTTTCGTTCGGTGGCCCCGGTGTTGAAACCGATGGTGACACGCGGATTGCACGCCTTGAAAGATGCGGCACTGACGCAAGGCAAAGAATTTCTCCAAAATGTCATCATCGACAAACAAAACCCCAAAGAAGCCTTCATGAGGGCAGGCAAAAATGTCTTGCTGCAAACTGGTAAAGACCTTTTAGGCCGACGCGAAACACCTATAAATGCCCTGCACGCTACCGAGTCAGGCATTCAGCAAGGACAAGGCAGAAAGAGACGACGAAGAAAACACCCTTTCGAAAGACTTCACACGTCTAAAGCGAGAAAGACCAAGAAAAGAAGAACCGTTCGAGACTTAGACGTTTTCGATTATTGAGAAAGAACAGAACAAAATGATGCACCGAGAGTCTTGCGCTTGTTCCAAGTCGGAACTGGATCTGTTTGCCATGCCACCCACCATGATGACCATGCAAGAATCCCAGTGGGTGGAATTTCACCCCGTCTTCTCTTTGACAGCCTCAGCTCCCATCGAGTTTGACATCAAGGGACAGCCCGAAGATTACATCGATCTGAGTAGCAGTTACTTGTACCTGAAAGTCAAAGTTGTCGATGAGGATAATACGACCCTAGATGGCGATGAGGTAATAGCTCCCGTCAACAATTTCATGCATTCCTTGTTCAGTGGAGTGGACTTGTACTTGAATAACAAACTAGTCAGTAGCAGCATGGATACTTACCCTTATCGAGCGTACCTGGAAAATCTCTTGACGTACGGAATAGATGCCAAGAACACTCATCTCAATGCCTGTGTGGTATGGGAAGCTGACGATGCAGACCAGTTTGAAGAATTCGAAATTAATACAACCAAAGAACACAATGCGGGATTTGTAGAACGAAGAGACAGAATCATGGGAGCCATCAAAAGTTTAGAACTGATGGATCGTTTACATCTGGACATGTGGTTGCAAGAAAAGTATTTGCTGAACGGGGTGGATGTTCGCCTGAGACTGAATCGTAGTAGTGCCGCTTTCCATTTGATAGGTAATACTGCTTGCAAAACTGTCATCGAGGAAGCCAGGGTCTACGTACGACGCGTGGAAGTGTTACCTAAAGTGGGAAACTACATCAGTCAGACGTTGAGCAGAACGACCGCTAAGTATCCCATACGACGTGTGGAAGTGAAAACGTTCACCATTCCTAGGGGACAGAAATCCATGATCGAAGATCATCTGTTCCAAGGGCAGCTACCCAAACGTTTGATTGTTGGTATCGTCGAAAATGAAGCCTTCAACGGAGCTTTGGCTAAAAATCCTTTCTACTTCCGACACTTTGGCGTGTCCAAGATCAAAGTCAGTCGCGATGGCAAGACCTTGTGTACCCGACCTTTCGAACCTGAATTTGAGAAGAAGAATTACTTGAGATCGTACTTGTCCCTGTACGAAGCTACCGGACAGTTAGGAACCAACACCAGTCACGGCATTACGTACGACGATTACAAAGGAGGCTACGCTTTGTGGGCTTTCGATTTCACTCCAGACCAAGGTAGCGACGAGGGACATTTCCACCCTATAAAATCCGGCCAGATTCGAGTGGAAATTCAGTTTGCAAACCGAGACCCTGATGTAACGGTGAACGTCATCCTGTATGCAGAATTTGATAATACCATAGAAATCAACAGTTTAAGAGAAGTCATTCTAGACTATTAGAAGTCATGGAAGACTGTTATCCCTCTTTACCTAGTGGAGAAACTTTGAAGATGAAATGTGAGGAAACTGTGGAAGAAGAATCCCAAAACAAAGACGAAGAAGATATCATGATAAAGTCGAGATGGCCAGAACAAGAAGCCCATTTAGTCTGCTGTTTTCCCAAACACTTGGTCGAAAAAATGACGGAATTGATCAAGAAAAATTGCTATGGATGTCAAAACGATCATCCCAGTCAAATTCAACACGATAAATGCCTGATGTTGAGTCAAGAAGAAAAATTGGACGAGTATCTGGACGAGGCTTGGAGTCTCATCTCGGACGAAGACGTGTTGCACCAGTGGTATAAAGACTTGCGTGAACATTCTTGTCCACCATTAACCACTCAAGAGATCCATCGTATCGAAACTCTCCTGAATCAGAGTGAGGAGACGAAACGAAGAAACGGTTATTTGTCAGACATTTTCAAGCAAAAAGTCAGGATCTAATTGATGACATATTGTTACCTGTGAAGAAAAGAAAAACAACACACAAATGGATACCTGGGAACTTTATTACCTTTTGAACCACAGTTCGTACACGGCTTCTTGGAATCCTGTCGTCTGTGCTAAAGATGAACTCCCTCATCGCAAACCTCAAGACCATCTAGCTTACGTAATCAACACGGACGACAGTCATCTCCCAGGAACCCACTGGGTAGCCGTCTACTTTCCTCAAGAAGGATGTGTGGAATATTTCGATTTGTACGGATTGCCCCCTTTGGAAGACGATATCATCGACTTTATGAGAAGAAATGCTCAAACCACCCGATTCAATAATGTGAAATTACAAGGCACATATTCCTTGGTGTGTGGACAGTACTGTGTGTATTTTCTGCATCATCGCAGCCTGGGCTATTCCTTAGAACATTTAGTAACTCATTTCGATCCTCGTTCTTCTGCTAGAAACGATGTGAAAGTAGATCGATGGTTTTGTGACCATTATGCTTATCTATTGTCTCAAGTTAGGAAACGTAGTGTCCATCAATGGCCTAATGACTTCCAACAGTGGAAATCACAATTTCATTCACAACGTTGTCAGCCCTGTTTAAAGTAGAATGTGAATTGAAAAAAAATGTTTTTGATTTGAAAAAAAATGTTTGATGTTATAATGTTGGATTATTGTTAAAATACGTTAGAGTTGTTGTTGGTTAGTGTTAAGTGATTTTTGAATAAAAAAATGTTGTGTTTTGAAAACAAATGCCTTTGTCTTTTGTTTGGCTATAAGAATGTTTGATTGATGCTCTTTAACTTCTTACTATCCCTCTCATGACACTCATTGAACGTTGCGGCTCGGAAACCGTGGAGGGATGTTTTCCTTCACGTCCGCGCTTTGACTTTAAGAACCGGGGTAGTTTCCAGTCTAACCATCCATTGTCGACTCATCCTCCTACGAAGATGTGCTCCAAACTAGCTAAGCTAAACGAAGCCTACGTGAATTTGCATAGGGTCAGACACAGTCTGATACCAAAGCCAGAAGAGATAGAGAATGTGAGAATGTTAAAAGTCACTGAAGACCTGATAGAAGAGCTCTTCAGAGAAGAAGTGAACAGGGAGAAAGAAGAATGGACAGAGAAGTACAGACTTCAGAGACAGCAGCAACAACAACAACAATAACAACAGCAGCAGCAGCAACCTGAACCTGACAGAGGCTTTGTCGATTGTCATATCGACACCAAAGAGTTCTTCTTCTCTTTCCGAAGAAGCAGACCTATCGTCAGAAAGTCTATCCTCAGAGGACATCGCATTCTTAGAAATTAAAAGATTGCCATAGCAAACAAAAAAACAGCCATTTTCAGGGCTACCCCAATACTCTAGAAAAGAAATAACAATCGATTTGCCAATGTGTGTAGGTAGAGTAGTGTGAATATAAACACTAACTCCTTTTTTATAGTGTGAGGGTATGTGTTTGTGTATAGGATTGTGCGTTTGTAAGTGCTCACGTACGTTGGTGTGGATAGTAAATTAAGATCATGTCTTTTTATACTGTTAGAGGTGAAGGGAGAATTTATTTGGGGTTTGATTACTTTGAGTATGTGGATAGTATATTGAAGTGATTAATGAAAATTTTTTTAGAATAGTGATGTGTAGTATAAAAAAGTGAGTGAGTGTTTCTTTTAGGTCGGCGCGTTGTTTTTAGTCATGATCTAGGTAAGATCAATTTTATGTTTTTAGGGGGATGTTTTCCCTCACGTCCGCGCTTTCACTATAAATTGAAACTCGCTGGGCAGTCTAGCTACCCTGTTCATTCCTTGACAAAACAATGAATACCAGAATTGTGAAACTGCTAGAACTCCAGATGCACATGTAATATGCCAGGCGCATACTAAATGAACTGGCCGCGGAGGCCATTGTCGAAGAAGCAAGGATGAAAGAGGAGGAGGAAAGAAGAAAAAAAGAAGAGGAGGAGAGAAGAAACAAAGAAGAGGAGAGAGGAAATTTCAGAATCCTAGAGACAGAAAATTGGGATTCTGAAGCCACATATCCCGCCTCTGCACTCCCAAGAAGAAAGGTGAAAGGAGACTGGGGAAGAAGATTCGTGTGTGGCGCCAGGCCAGGAAGGTGCCATCATTAGATAGGTGCATCTGGAGTTCAAAAAAAAAGCAAACCAACAGCCCTTTTAAGGGCTACCCAATACTCTAGAAAAGAAATAACAATCAATTTGTCATTGTGTGTAGGTAGAGTAGTGTGAACATAAACACTGACTCTTTTTAGTGTGAGGGTATGTGTTTGTGTGTTTGTAAGAGCTCAGGTATGTTAGTGTGAATAGTAGATTATGGGTTCGTTTATTGGTTCTTATCGTATATGAACAGTATAGTTAGGGTTATGTAAAAGCTCAAGTACGATTGTGTGGATAGTAGATTATGGATTTGGTTTTAATGATTTGCGTGTGTAAATAGTAGATTTGGGGATTGTTTATTGATGGTTCACGTATGTGGATAGTAGATCATATGAAATGAGAAAAGTAGGGGATGTTTTCCTTCACGTCCGCGCGTTGTTTGGTCATGATCTAGGTAAGATCAATTTTATGTTTCAGGGGGATGTTTTCCTTCACATCCGCGCTTTTCGTATAAGAACCCACAGTATTCGTCGTTCAAACCATTCTACAGAGAAGATGGCTTCAAACCACGTGGATAAAATGCAAAAATTACAAGACGTCCTGGACAATTTGGACATGATGGAACAAATGCTAGTGAGACACAATGAAGACCACTATTCCAATAGTCCCCAGCGAGTAAAGATGGAAATTAATAACTTAAGAAAAGTAAAGGACATAATAAGTGGTGTGATGAAAGAGATAAAGGAGGAGAAGGAGGATGAAGAGGAAACGATATGGATAAGAGAATGGAATGAAAAAATTGAAAAAGAAGAAGAAAATGAGAAGAGGAAGAAAGAAGAGGAGGAGAAGAAAGAAGAGGAGGAAAAAAAAAGGAGAGAAAGAATGTAGGAGAGAAAATAAGAAGTTGGTGGAGAAAAAGAAGAAATTATAAGCAGAAGAAGAAACCAAAGGCCCTTTTCAGGGCCACGCACATTTCTCGAAAAGAGAATGACTTTCAATTGCCTACCACTTTTATCATTTTGTTTATTTTTTTTAATTTAAAAAAAAATCCCATGTTCAATTTCCCTTGACGCTATATAGTCCCACCCTGTTTAAATTCCTATGACGCTATACAGTCCCCTATTCCCATGTTCAATTCCTCTTGAGGCTATATCGTCCCACGATTTTTCTCCATGTTAAATTCCCTTGAGGCTATATGTTCCCACGATTTTTCTCCATGGTAAATTTCCATTGAGGCTATATGTTCCCAGGGAGGGTCTCTAATGCTAATTCCCACTGAGGCTCTAGTATCCCCATTCACTACTCTCGTCATGCTTGAATAATTTAACCTCGATGGTATGTATGTTTTACATTGATGGGGTGGGTGGTTAACAGCGTGGGCAGAGATTGCCTATCAAAGTGATTTCAACAACATTTTATGACCTTTTAATTTTGGACACATTTCAAACTCGCAACGTTTAGGGCCATTGCACGATTGACCGACGTAATCTTGTTCTTTTGTTTCCATCTTTTCTAGGTAATGATAGTTACTGGCTAGTTAATCTTTTGTATATTTAACCAATGACATCGTAACAGACGTCAGATATCAGTTTATCCACATTTGGAAACCGATGGTACATATTTGGAGATAATATGATGATTATATAGTTGTAAAAGATTCCGTTTAACACAAGATTCACCTTTCCATGATTACTACTGATGAGCAATCCTCCCACTCTCTCTATCTCTGAAGGTATGAGCAGCGTAAAACCCATTACAAAAACAACTTCATAAACATAGATTTTGTAATTGCAACTGCAAATAAGAAGCAAATTTTTGAAAAGATACCTCGCTTGGAGTACATATCTCCTAGCCATCGAATCTTCCCGCTGAAGGTGATTGAGTTACAGGTCATAATGGATACATCATAAATAAATCTTCAAATCTATAGTTGGTGCTCATAAGGACAATAAGCTCAATATTTATAAAGTTTTCCTGCCTTATATTTTCCTCTGAATCCCAAATCGCATCAATACCGTTCGGGTTCATTGCATATGTATATAAATAACAAATACACACTTAACTCAGGAATCATATTATTTAAAAACTGTATGGCATTAACAAGACCTTATCACAATAATGCAAATAGAGTCATTGATAGTTCCCGCATGTTGTCTGTTGTATGTTTTCTTTACACGAGGTGGATGAGTATTACTTCAAATATCTCAAAAATCAATAGAGACAACAATAATCAATTGGTATGGTCCTATTTCATCAGCATAATTATATAATATTAACTTAATTCTAATTTAATCAGAACCAAAATGAAGTAAATATTAACTACAAGTGAAATTGTGGCTTAGGTATTGTTGTTAAATCCTTGCTACAGTTTATTTGGGATTAGTTTATTCGCACGTGATTAGAGGAATTTGGTTAGTGTTATTTTCTTCACATGTTGTTCTGTTTTTACTTCCTGGTTTATTAACAGTATTCCTGGAACAAATTATAACACAGCCTACACCAAAGCTCACTCAAGAAGGGAAAAATATTCTCGAAGATATTAAAATGGTAGGTCAAAATTTGATAGAAATTAAAATAGTGTTTGACAATTTTGAAAGGACAGTTGTCTAGTTTTCATGACCAATTATGAAATAATAATATTACGTAGTTCTCATGAACAAATGAGGTGTTAACTACGAAGCAGGTCAAAGTACATGTATATTTTTACTTGGCACGTTAGCACTCGCATATTTGTTGAGGATGACAAACTGTTGATGAAAAAAGTATAATGTATGGATCAAGTTAACTGCTTCCAAATAGTATAAAGTCATTGCAAAAAGCTTTTGAATATAACTCGTCATGCTTGAATAATTTAATCTCGATGGTATGTATGTTTTACATTGACGGGGTGGGTGGTTAACAGCGTGGGCAGAGATTGCCTGTCAAAGTGATTTCAACAACATTTTATGACCTTTTAATTTTGGACACATTTCAAACTCGCAACGTTAAGGGCCATTGCACAACTGATCGTCGTAATCTTGTTCTTTTGTTTCCATCTTTTCTAGGTAATGATAATTACTGGCTAGTTAATCTTTTGTATATTTAACCAATGACATCGTAACAGACATCAAATATCAGTTTATCCACATTTGGAAACCGATGGTAGATATTTGGAGATAATATAATGCTTTTATAGTTGTAAAAGATTCCGTTTAATACAAGATTCACCTTTCCATGATTACTACTGATGAGCAATCCTCCATCTCTCTCTCTATCTCTGAATGTATGAGCAGCGTGAAACCCAATACAAAAACAACTTCATAAACATAGATTTTGTAATTGCAACTGCAAATAAGAAGCAAATTTTTGAAAAGATACCTCGCTTGGAGTACATATCTCCTAGCCATCGAATCTTCCCGCTGAAGGTGATTGAGTTACAGGTCATAATGGATACATCATAAATAAATCTTCAAATCTATAGTTGGTGCTCATAAGGACAATAAGCTCAATATTTATATAGTTTTCCTGCTTTATATTTTCCTCTGAATCCCAAATCGCATCAATACCGTTCCGGTTCATTGCATATGTATATAAATAACAAACACACGCTTAAATCAGGAATCATATTATTTACAAACTGTATGGCATTAACAAGATCTTATCACAATAATGCAAATAGAGTCATTGATAGTTCCCGCATGTTGTCTGTTGTATGTTTTCTTTACACGAGGTGGATGAGTATTACTTCAAATATCTCAAAAATCAATAGAGACAACAATAATCAATTGGTATGGTCCTATTTCATCAGCATAATTATATAATATAAATTTAATTCTAATTTAATCAGAACAAAATTGAAGTAAATATTAACTACAAGTGAAATTGTGGCTTAGGTATAGTTGATAAACGTTACTACAGTCTTTTTGGGATTAGTTTATTCGCACGTGACTAGAGCCATTTCGTTAGTGTTATTTTCTTCACATGTTGTTCTGTTTTTACCTCCTGGTCTGTTAATAGTATTCCTGGAACAAATTACAACACAGCCTACAGAAAAGCTCACTCAAGAAGGGAAAAATATTCTCGAAGATATTAAAATGGTAGGTCAAAATTTGATAGAAATTAAAATAGTATTTGATAATTTTGAAAGGACAGTAGTCTAGTTTTCATGACCAATTATGAAATA
Organism: Sinohyriopsis cumingii; assembly: GCA_028554795.2. Taxonomy (NCBI): domain Eukaryota; kingdom Metazoa; phylum Mollusca; class Bivalvia; order Unionida; family Unionidae; genus Sinohyriopsis; species Sinohyriopsis cumingii. Next base: position 103,228,588 of record CM068838.1, read on the forward strand.
ATAATATTACGTAGTTCTCATGAACAAATGAGGTGTTAACTACGAAGCAGGTCAAAGTACATGTATATTTTTACTTGGCACGTTAGCACTCGCATATTTGTTGAGCTTGACAAACTGTGTTGATGACAAAAGTATATTGTATGGATCAAGTTAACTGCTTCCAAATAGTATAAAGTCATTGCTAGAAAGCTTTTGAATATAACTCGTCATGCTTGAATAATTTAATCTCGATGGTATGTATGTTTTACATTGACGGGGTGGGTGGTTAACAGCGTGGGCAGAGATTGCCTGTCAAAGTGATTTCAACAACATTATATGACCTTTTAATTTTGGACACATTTCAAACTCGCAACGTTTAGGGCCATTGCACGATTGACCGTCGTAATCTTGTTCTTTTGTTTCCATTTTTTCTAGGTAATGATAGTTACTGGCTAGTTAATCTTTTGTATATTTAACCAATGACATCGTAACAGACTTCAGATATCAGTTTATCCACATTGGAAACCAATGGTACATATTTGGAGATAATATAATGATTATATAGTTATCAAAGATCCCGTTTAATACAAGATTCACCTTTCCATGATTACTACTGATGAGCAGTCCTCCCTCTCTCTCTCTCTATCTCTGAAGGTATGAGCAGCGTGAAACCCATTACAAAAACAACTTCATAAACATAGATTTTGTAATTGCAACTGCAAATAAGAAGCAAATTTTTAAAAAGATACCTCGCTTAGAGTACATATCTCCTAGCCATCGAATCTTCCCGCTGAAGGTGATTGAGTTACATGTCATAATGGATACATCATAAATAAATCTTCAAATCTATAGTTGGTACTCATAAGGACAATAAGCTCAATATTTATATATTTTTCCTGCTTTATATTTTCCTCTGAATCCCAAATCGCATCAATACCGTTCCGGTGCATTGCATATGTTTATAAATAACAAATACACGCATGACTCATGAATCAATTATGTCGGAACTGTATGGTATTAACATGATGTTAGCACAGTGATATAAACAGAATCATTGTTAGTTCCAACATGATGAGCAGCCGGAAGGGCGAACAGACCACATGGTTGAAATATAATTTGCTTAAAACAAAACATCATACAAAAAAAATAAAGTCACCGGTTATTCTTTGTATGTACTTTATTTACATATATGAGGTCGCGCCCTTCCTGCTGATATTAATTAAAAAAGTTATGGTTATAATAAAATGGTACATCCGGAATCTTATAGTGCAATAATAGCTCGAAAACGCTTAGAAGCAATCAAAACATTTCTACCTGTTATAGATTAATTTAGAGAAAACTTACGAGCGCAGCAGGAAGCAAAAGTTGAGTACGAAGAAGACACTAAAAAATAGAACAACAACAATCTTCTTCACCGCAGCAAAAATATTCACCTCTGCAGCGATTATATGCCCGACAACGTACTAAAATGAAGACAAAATTGAGGAGTTTAAAAAAGACAGAGAACAGATGTTGGCAAGAAAAGATGATGATGATCCTCCGAGCGCTGTAGGAAGTGGTTTCCTGATTACATCAGGAGAAAATATTTATGTTTGTCCTGATAATATCATCAATGACGTGTCACGGTTAGAAGTTCTTATCGAGATAAACGTGCCGGAAATACTTCACCAGAAATAAATATTGAAGCAACTGATATTTGTCGGCGATTATTTGAAGGTGGTATCATGGATATTGGTATTTACCGAGAACGTATCGATGAATAAGATGATGATTAGTTGTCACCAGGATTAGATAAATGGTAAATAAAATAATAATGATCATGTACAATAGGCATGATAGACCCGTACAGGTCAGAGCGGTAAACTCACGATTACTAATCTACAGAGCAACTTACGGAGATGGACTTGGTGATGTTGTTCAAGGCTTATTTAGAAGATTAGCTCCAAAAGTCGCACCTGTTGTAAAACAATTATCTATGAAAACTATTGATGTCGTTCGTGGAAACGCTCCTGGTGCAATTGTCAATGTTGCTGGTAAGGCGTCTTCGGCAATCAAAGATAGGCTAGAACGATTAATGCGACGAAAATCACAACCAGTAAAATTACCAAGCACTACAGATATGCCTGCAGATGTCAGCAAGATAATAAGTCAAGCCGCAAATAAAAAAAACTAGCAGCCTTGATGGATCAAGAATCTGATGAAGTACAAAGAAAGATTGCTGCAAATTTGATAGCAGGAAGTGGACTTCGTGTTCGTCGATAATTGATTTAAATCGAAGATATATAATAAAATGTTTAAACGTATATCTGACTCAGCATTTAAAATGATGAACCGATCCTCAAAGATGAATCGGTACGTGATTATCAGTTTTATTCCTGTGATGCAAGACAACCAAATCAACGGGGACGTATCGAACTTCAAGTTCAGGATACAAGTAGATATTTCTTACCCGCTGAGGCATTTTTTGAAGTATAAGATGAACTTGTAAAGGCGGATGGTACTGCATACGATGCCAATGCACGAGTTGGTTTTGTCAACAGCGGGATCAAGACATTATTTGATAGCGCCACATACATTATTGAAGGAAGAAATATCGAATCGATTCAGAAGGATGTCGATGTTGCTACAACAATGATTGGTCTAGCAAGATGTTCTGATGATTAAACAAGATCAGCTGGTCCAACAATGATGTTTGCTAAAGATATTACCAACTACGCCGATCATATTCAACATATTAGGTTACAAACACCACGAAATACTGCATCTGATTCACAGACAGATGACCCTAGATACGAAGATAGACCAGGTGCTGCTTTTGATATTCTAAAAAGTATTAGTGAAAATTTCAACTTGGGATTTGCAACACGCCGAGCAATGTTGTTAGGATGTAGACATTTTTCGTGTACGATTCCGCTGTCTCACATCTTCGGATTTTGCAGTTATGTTAGAAACGTCATATTTGGAGTTAGACACACATTTGTACTCGTAAGAAAAGGTGGTGATAGTGATGCGATCTGGTGAGGGGGTGGTGTTGTTGATGATGATGGTAGAGTTAATATAACAAAGCTCTCATTATGGATGCCGGTATTAACTCCATCGGTCACAGAAGAACAGAAATTATTGTCTTTTATGGATCAAGGCGGTAAATCATTGCTATCATTGCTAACAGTAACCACAGATGCTGTTCAAAGTACCATTAAAGGTATATTTACATGGCATATAGCATCACAACAAGGCGTTTCTGCGCCACGACATATTTTTATTGCGCTGCAAAATAATAAACGGTTAAATAGTCAGGAACGTTCACATATGATATTTGACGATTTCGGTGTTAGCGAGGTTTCGTTGAGAATAAATGGACAACAAGAACCATCCGAAGATATATCATTAAGTTTTGCACATAATCATGAGGCACGCGCATATCATCGCTTGATGACATTTATGGGACGTGATCTAAACATAGACACAGGGCTGCAAATATCACAGTTAGATTTTAGAAGACTGTATCCGATAATTTTTTGTCGCTGGAGCATCTTGATCTATCTAAACAATCTGGCACTGATATACACTTCCGAGCTCATGTCAATACCCCGCCAGAACTCGCGGCTGATCCACCAGTTATTTATGGTACTTACAGAGCAATCGCTGTTATACTTAGTGACAAAAACGTGTTACTTGAAGGTGGTAGCGGTCAAATGAGAATCGTTGATACACCAGTGGAAAATCTATAATCATTATTTGGAACGTGGCAAGTATTTATCATAAACATGTCATACAGTCATGTTAACGTAACTCTGACTCCTGGTCAGGTGAAAAGGTTACAATCAAATTCAACAAAAACCTGCGGAACAAAAATAACGTTGAAACAAGATCAGATTTCTAGTGGTGGTCCAAATAAACTGTCGTTAACAAAAAATCAGATTAAACACTTCAATAAAGCACTGAAATCAAAAACTGGAGTTGAGCTTGTTCTTTATCTCAGTGCCATTAAAGATATGGTTAAAACAGGTGGTATTTTTTCACTTCTTGCAGCAATACCAACGTTAATAGCTGCTGCCGCTCCAGCCGTAGCAAAAGCAGTCGCGTTAGGTGCTGTTGGAACCGCCGCTGGAATGGCTCGAAAGAAGGCAACAGGAAAGGGATATAAAAAAGGGAAGGGGTCTAAGATTACCTGGATCTCGTTGAGGAAGAGGTCTAAGGCTTCCAGGATCACTTCGCTAGATGCTCAAGCATCACATTTTGATTTACCCGATGCTGCTAAACGATTAAAAAAATAAATCTTGAGAGGGTCTTTTATGCTAGATCATTACCGAAACAACAAAACAATGTTGAAACAGGTATTATTAATCTTGACTCGAATTCAGGATCTGGTATTCATTGGGTATCATACGCGGTTGATCCACGTGGAATCGTTTATTTTGATTCATACGGGTTAGCTCCATCGAGTGAGTTTATCAAGTATGTTGCACCACTTCACGCGCAAGTTTGGTATTCAACGGTACCCACACAAACAATGACAGATCCGCCAATATGTGGCCGTGAAGTAATTAATGTACTTAACGCTATATCAAAATTATCCAAACCGCCACATAAGGTCGTGCATGATTATACAAGCAACGTATTCGTTTTAAACAGATCTTAAATTATAATGGTTGATATTTACGGAAGAATATCTTCTTCTACCGGCGTTAAAAAAAGGAAAGATGACATTGATCTGTCGAAGTACGCGACTAAAGATTAACTCGCTGATATTATGAATCTTGCTAGAGTTGACCCAGATGAGGTTGTTATTTTTCAGGATCGATATGGTAAACTAACAACTAGCAATATCAAATGGAATGATATAGTTCGACGAGTACTTGGTGCGGTCACGGATAATATTCATGTGTTTTCTGACAGCGGAAAAGTTAGGGATTCAGGTGTATCGTTTATAACTATCAGAGATGAAATTACAAAAAGCGTTGCTAATGGCGTGCAAAAATACCGATGACACAATGACGGTAGAACTCAGCATGAACAGGACGAAAAATAGTAGTTTTAAGAGATCCAACATCCGACAAAGACGCAGCAGCGAAAATATATGTTGCCGTCAACTAAAGCACCGTAGTTGGTAAATTATCCACGTTGCGGGCCTAGTATGACGTTCACGTAAACGCGTTTACAAATCTCCGTATAAATTTTAGAAAACTTAACGAAACCGCAGATGATGGAATTATATCTAATTGAAATGATTAAAATATACAACTACGCTGGTATTAAAGGTACAAGTATTAATAATGACATCAGTAGAGCTACTCCAGCAGATCGTGACAAACACAACCCCGCACAAGACCACGATGATCTCAGTAAGTTCTACTAATCCTGAATTTAGCATCAATTTTCCAACTGCAATTCCAGTAAAAGAAATCGCACTAGCACACTTATGAGTATATTATAGTTGGCCAAATATCAGATCGAAACCATTTGATGGTACACCAGCAAATAATTCACTTGTATTTCCTAATGAAAAGAAACCGCATGGAACACCTGACTGGAATGTTGTTGGATACTCACTGGAAGTTATGAGATTGAACAAATCAATGAAGAATTTCAGCGCAGAATAAAAAAATATCACCGGAAAAGAATACAAAATATATCGATTAACGTTCATGAACCAACGCTGTCTTCTGCAATCGAAATACACTTGCCTGATAACGTCGTTGATATTTATCAATCTTCGATCAGAAATGTCTCAGGTTGGCCTGAAATCCTACCACTGTACCGCCACTGTTACCAGAACCAAAAAAGTCTGATTATGTCACGGACAAGCAATCATACCTCGATATTGAACCATCATACAAACAGTCTCTACGTTGGATAAAAATGTTCCCTATATGCTAATATTTTTTACTTTACCAACAAGGAGGATATTCGTTGGATGTTTGTTTTTGATGTAGTTGAAGTAGGAGAAAAAATAAGGAGAAAGGTTACATCTATTTATCTAAGTCAAATTATTGAATATTTTGAAGAATTAATCAAGAACATAAAACACAACTACAGCGACTACGACAAAGTTTCCAAGATCATCTTTTTGATATATCAAATTCACGTAGTGAAATCGTCAAACACATAGAAATATTATATCAACTCGTATCCGACATGGAATATCTTCACCAGCAAATGATTCAGTCAATAATTAATAATAAGTCAGATAACAAACAAAAGTCTTTAACTCAATACTCGTTAACAGAAGCGTCGCTGCCAAATTATAAATTTCCCGGGTATAATGCAGACGAACTAAAAAAAAATCAGTCAATGATGTGATCGAGGAAAACTCCAATGATATACTTGATGCATGGAGAAAAACACCACCACCGGCAACTGTTCTTAAATACAATAATGATCCTTACGGAGGCGGGAGACATGTATCCCCAGGAATCGTTAATATAACATCGACAATAGCGGTTAATCTAGTTTGTGATGTGATCGATGGCAGTTATCAAATAGATCTTGGAAAATCAAATCAGGCTCAACAAGGATATATTTTATACACGTTCACACCACAAGTTTCCCCTGGAAGTTTAATCGTGCAAGAACCAACTAATCCTGTTTATCTGCGGTGTCATACTAATATGTTAACACGAATAAATTTTAAGTTCATTGACCACCCCGGACGCTTAATTGATCTGCGTTGGGAAGAATTAACTGTGAATCTGTATCTAAAATCGTAGATTTTTGTCGTAATGATCTTTGATCAGAAATATTGTATTTATTCTGAAATATTTCATTTTTATCAGAAATATTTTATTCATTCTGAAATATTGTATTTATTCTGAAATATTTTATTTATTCTGAAAAATTTTAATTTTATCAGAAATATTTTATTTATTCTGATCACTTTTTTTTAATTCTGAAATTTTTGGGTAGTTAGGTAGTCAAAATTAACAAAATCAATCACTTTTATGATTCTGATGCTGTGGTTGGTACTCAAAATTATACAAATCGATCAGTTTGTTAATTCTGATGGGTAGTTATGTAGTCAAAATTATAAAAATCGACCAGTTTTGCAAAAAAATACTATAAAAAATATTTTTCAGAATTTTTTTTTTAATTCTGAAATTGATGGAGTGATTGCTACTCAAACTTAACAAAATCAATCAATTTTGTAATTGTGATGGGTGGTTGGTACTCAAAATTAACAAAATCAATTTTGTGATTCTGATGGGGTAGTTGGTATTCAAAATTAACAAAATCAATCAAATTTGCAAAAAAAATAACTTATTATTATTCTGAAATATTTTTTGTTTCATGAGAAATATTTTATTTTATCAGAAATATCTATTATTGTTCTGAAATTGATGGGGTGATTGGTACTCAAAATTATACAAATGGATCCGTTTGTTAATTCTGATGGGGTGGATGGTACTCAAAATTATACAAATCGATCAGATTCTATGGAAAAAATATTTCAGAATAAAAAAATATAAAATATTTCAGAATAATAAAATTTAAAATATTTCAGAATAAACAAAACATTTCAGAATAAACAAAATATTTCAGAATTTGAAAAATATTTCAGAATTAAAAATATTTCAGAAAATTATAATATTTCAGAATAGAAAAAATATTTCAGAATAAATTAAATATTACACGTACTCATGTTCGGTAACGAAGTTACTTTGGATCGTTTCACGATCTAACATAACTTTTCTTAATTGTCTTACACGACCATTAATCGTTTTCTTTGCCTCGTATTCACAAAATAAACCCAATGTAATTTTTTTCTACGGCGGCAAAGAGACGGACAAATTCCTTGACCTAATCATATTTTACTGCAGCTAGTAACTGGAATATCGCGGCCTGAACTGGTTTTATAAACTTATATTCAGACGACAGTGTAAAACAACCATCAATTTTACGTTGTTCTAAAATATCAGAATCAGAAATAACCTTTTCAGGATTCAGTTCATCAGATATGTTAATACCGTCTTTTTCTATTTTTTTTATAGCAAAAATTACATCATTGATATTTTCATGGTTCATTATTTAGTATATATAAGAAAAAATATATCCCCAACCTGTGGTCGAGTGTTCTAGCAGGTTCAGGAGGATGTTTCAAGGACAGCACAACATTTATAATGAATTAATGAATGACGACACAACATATAATCCCCTTATGAACCTCTAGTCGATTGTTTTAGCGAGCTCAGAGGATACACAACACAACATATAATCCCCTTATGAACCCCTAGTAGAGTATTCTAGCTAGTTCAAAGGGCACATGAAACACCAACCCCCCATGCGAGCCCCTAGTCGAGTGTTCTAGCGAGCTCAAGAGGGCGTGTTTCAAGGAAAACACAACATGTATATGAATGAATGAATGAATGAATGAATGAATGAATGAAGGGCAGTACAAACATAAATTTTAATTGAGGACGGCACAACATACAACCTTAGTTAACGGCGCAGTACATATAGAAGCATATTTACAGCATTGTATTTACATATTTACATGATTGTATTTACATATTTACATAATTGTATTTACATATTTACAAGGACGACACAACACGTAGTATTTACATATTTACAAGGACAGTACAATAATATACGGGGCCATTGTCTACGCTTCGAGGGCTGGCGGGGCACAAATTAATTACAAAAATCGCTAATAGCGTAACCACCGACGGTTGTCAGTCGTGGGATTCAATCCTGGGACCTCGAGCATCACGGTCCGATACGTTATCAACTGAGCTATCGAAACATCTGACAATTATACGCTTCAAAAATTATTATATAGTTACCTACAGATCGGTTTCTGAATAGATTGTGAGCTACTTATATTTCAACATTAAAAAGGCGGTTTCTGAATAGATTGTAAAATATCTGCATTAAAATAGCGGTTTCTGAATAGATTGTAAATATGTCTGCACTAAAACAGCGGTTTCTGCCTTGAAAAAATAGTCTTTTATTATAATAACGAAAGTATCCTAAAATTGAGTTGATTTCACCAGAACTCTAATCACTGCGCCAACAAATATTGTATAGTTACCTACGGATCGGTTTCTGAACACACTGTACATATATAAATGTAACAGCGTGTTCTGCCTCGATTTTTCTCGTAAAAGATTGCAAATATCTGCACTCAAACAGCCTGTTCTGCCTTGATAAAATCGAGTCTGAAAAGAATATATGTACATCTCCTATCATGGCGCCGTTTATCGGTTTAAATATGTTTGCATTATAACAGCGGTTTCTGAACAGATTGTAAATATCTGCAGTAAAACAGCGTGTTCTGCCTCGATTTCTCGTAACAGATGTAAAAATAACTCGCTATATTGTACGATGTAAAATACGTTTATTTTTATATTTTGTATGTTAGAGACCATAAATATCCATCTACCTGTTATATCATTGATATTAATTACGACGTAGATGGTTAATTGACTAATTACGACCATAAAAATCAGAAATCTACGGAGAAATATATATTTACAGAATTATCTCCATTTCGCTGAAGTCGAAAAATAAGTAGTATACGAGTGGAAAATGCTGGCTCCCCAAAAATAAAATTAAATAAATGGTTAATAAATATAATTGGGTAATTACTTGCTAAAGACGATAGTTTATCTCCATTATTGATATTGGAAGGTGATTTTCTGTTTATGCTTTTTTGAGAAAGCGGATTTGGTTATGTTTTCTGCTACAGAATGTATTGAAAACCTTTTAACATCAAAATATTTGCCAGTTGCATACAGTGATTGAAATATTATTTCTTCGCCAGTCTATAAATATATAGATACTACTGCTTTGGCGCTCTTATCGTTACAGCCGGTGTTTCCAAAACTACAATTCTGACATTGCGTGACAACTCTCAGATTAGATAAAGAATTATTTTGAGGGTATGCGTCAATATGATCGATCACAACACCATCTTTGATCACCCCAAAGAAACACTAGTATACAAATCGTTGACAAAGATATATATATATATATATATATATATATATATATATATATATATATATATATATACATATATTATTTTCACTAATGCCGAACATGAGATAACCACGTTTATTAACAAAACCAACTGTTTTTTCAATCGACAGTGTATAATCATACCATCACGATTTGCTTCGTATTTCGTTAGTATAGGATGCTTTACAAATTCTTGGTCTGTGTGGTTAGCAATAATTTGCTCCACATAGGTAATATTATTTGTTTAAATCATAATTTGTCTGAAAACTTAGATAATCCTCTACGGATTTTATAGCGTTGTTACTGTCATTATTTTTTATCATAACATCTTTTAAGCTCGCGATATTTTTTCCACCACAATTTCCACATAACTGTGTTTTGCTTCGTACTCCGACACCACATCGCAGACACTGTATTGGTCCTAAGCTTCCACCACGAAAGCTCTGCAAATGTTGTCCGCAGAATTCCCTTTTACAGGATTTATTACAAGGAGTCAATGAACCGATCATCAATCATTTGCATCGAGACATTGTATATATAATATTTTAATTTAAATACTTGTTTGAAATATAATATGGATGAGTTTGAGAGATTATCCAGGATCAAGCCTTCTAAAGATAAATTTAATCTCGACAGGATATCCAGTGACCTATCGATGCGAGATCTGGTTGATCCGAAAAATTAAAGTTTGATTAATAAAATTCACGACGCCAAGAAAGAATTTCACGCAGATGGTGAATCTCATGTCTGGTCAACGTTCAAGATTATACACAACAAATATATCATCGACGCTATGATGCATGTCAAACGAACAGCAACTATCATTAACCACCTTGATAATCGAAGGTATCTTTTCAGAATAAAATTTGTCGTGCTAACAGAAACAGATGATTGGTTTATCAGTGACAAATATCATTGTGTCCACAATAATAAAAAAACTGTCGTACTAAGTAAAGATTCCAAACCAGGTCTATTCACTGGCATTGACAAACCTTATTATGAACAAGCATATCCTGTGACCGCGATTATTTATGGAATCTATCTGAGAAATGAAAAACCTAGCGTTGATAATCTGAAGCCGATGAAATTTCCAAAAAATAAACTGTGTAGCTGAACAAGTAACAGAACAGTTTACCGTTTCGACTCGTAGAAGCGGTTTAACGGATAAAAGACCTAAAATAATAAACGAGTGGGAGAAATGGTTAAAGATACCTGGGCGTCTATCAAAGATGTCGCTGAGTTAGGAAAAAAATTAAAATTCCCAATAACCGTAGTGACGATAACGGGCGAGATTTTGTAAGACTCAAAATATAAATCGAAAGGAGCTTCGATTAAATTTATTGATCATAACTCACACGCGTGGACTAACGCAGTAACAATATTTCCACGAGATCGAACTGTTAAATACTATCGCGGAGATATGTTCAATTTTATTAACGAAATAAGTAAAAACGATCCTGTGTCAGTATGGTTGTTTCAAAATTCTGAAAACGACGAAACAGATATGGAAGAAAAAAATAAATTGATCAGTTTGTAAGACCGAATGGTGTTATTTATCGAACAGATCTTCTCCACGAGAAAATAAAAATTCTTGCGCTGCAATATACTAATAATACTGACGAACTATTGAGTAACTGTTTTTCTGTTCCGTCAGTTGCGGCTCATTTTGCTAGAAAGAAATATTCGTGGAAACCAACTAGATTTGATTTTCTCAATGATATAATATCGAACTGAGTCGAATACGGGCAAGGTTGACTATGGAATACGATCATAAAGATGTTATTTCAGTTGATATGGTTGCATGTTATCCAGGAAGTTTTTTCTTATACGGAGATTGTTCTATATACGTTAGAAGATTACGCGAGTATCGATAAATGGACCATTACCGGATTTTGACCTGACTGGATTTGCTTGTGTCGAATCATTCGAGTTTGCTAAAGATCTTCATACGAATTGTTATGTTTGGTTCGGTAGGCATTTTTCAGAAAAAATGCTTGAATGTAAGATATTAATATCGCTGATTGTAAGTGAAGCAATTATATCATATCGAAAACAAATCGAAGTTTGGTTACCACAGCAAAAGGAATATTCCAATGATGAAAACCCCTATTAAACAGATTACGAGAATAAAATCGCAAAAGATCCTGGCAGAAAAAAGAATTGGCAAGTTCACCCAAGGAGGATCATATGATCATAAAAGACACTGTACAAGATTGATCATGGACGATACTGAGTTAGATTTTATAATCGATGATGCAACGAATAAAAGCACGTTGATAAGTCGAGAAATAGCTTTCTTGCCAATTGGAAATAAACTAGGTACAATTTTGAGCTATATGGACGGTGAGTCACCTCAATATACTCATATAAGTTCATCAATGTTAGCGTACGTTTCGATAAATTTATTATCGATGATAAATAAGGTTTCTGAGTTTGCTGTCAGAGTCGCTACAGATTCGCTACAGATTCGTTTTATATCAATAAAAAATATTCAGGACTGTTAGAAAAATTAAATATAGACACTTCAGAATTCAGATATGACCGTGCTAACACCTACACACAGACTCGCGCGAGAAATGAAACAACGAGGAGTACAATCATGTACTTATCACAGCTTTTTTTAGGTTCAAAGGTGACGCATGGACTCCTGATCGAATAGGAGAAAAAAATATTCCGAGGATTATCGTTTAGGATGAAATATGAACAGTATCATCAAAAACATTAAAAACATTTCTGATTGGTTATTAACAAGAAATACTGCTGTGATAATGTGCGGCGATCATGGTCAACCTGCACCTATAGTTGGACCATCTCCACATGATTGGCTGAAAAATTTGATTACTATGAAGAAATAATTAATGATCATAGAGCACTTGATGCAGAATTAAAGGAATTAAAAAATTAATCAGACTACAACCGAATGCAATTCAATGTGAAGTAATGCGTGAAGTGATCTCAGAAACACCCATGAACGACTTTTTACAAACGTGGAGACCAGACTATTTGATAGCTGCAAGTAGAAAGATAGTTCGTGATATACTCAACGGGAGTTGTTTCAGTTACAATGAGAGAAATTTTCAACCTTGCCAGTTCTGTTGTGGTATCAACCAGCAGATACGCGACGGCAAAATTGACGTTGATATACCAGGACAGGGGAAACAGAATCTTGTGCTGAATGATATTGTTGCAGTTGATGTCAATGTTGTTGACGATGCTCTGCGCTCAGATAAATCCCCGTGGACGCTTGGATACGCGATGACGATTCATTCATCTCAAGGATTAGCAATTACTTATACAGCTGTTTGGATCGTTGATGATCGTATCGAATGGTCGAACTTAGTTTATCTTGCAGTGTCTCGAGTTAGAAAAATATCTCAAATGCGGAGAATCGTCATGGACTCGTCAGCGATCAATGATGACCTCGACGGTGATATAATAAGAAAAAAATTATTCGGTTATAAACAAAGTGACAAAAAAACAACAACGCGATTTTGATCTTGATATTGATTTTATTAATGCGCTGAAACAACAACAGAATAATCATTGTGCAAGTTGTAATTGTATAATTTTATGGCGGTGTCTGAAAAATGATCCAAGACAATTCACCGTAGATAGAAAAAAATAATCTTGGTCATACACGAGAAAATATCTTGTTGACCTGTTTTTAGTGTAATCGACGTCAGGGTGATGCCACCAGTGCTAGTTAAGTGATTTGGGTGGTAATTGTGTGTCATCGGGAATTATTTGTAATGTTTCACGTACAAATCCACGTTGAGGAGCAGTTGAATCCCGTCTATAGATTGCGGGTCTACAGCAGATCTTGTTACGCTAGATATCTTGTCCGTCGTAATACTGCAAATAGGATCAGTCGCTATTTTTTACCATCTTCAACTTCACCTGGGTTCATATAAATACTTTACAGTAGTATTACCTAATACTGCTTGTGTTGAAAAATCACGTTGTTGTATTGGTATATGGATTTTTTTTGTAACTGCATGAAAAGGTTTCATATTGGCTGTTCGAGTAATCTCATTATTTATTGCAGTTATCACATTTGGTAATCTTGCCACCCATTCGCGAGATCTTTTATCTTGAATAAATTCCTTCGCGTATTAATAACCAAATAACCGCTCAGCGAATGTTCGATTAAATCGTTCAACAATTTCCTCATCACGATGAACTGCAGCATGTCTTCGTCGTATTTTGACATTATGTTGTTTCATCAACGATGATACTGGACCAAGAAATTCTTTGCCAGGATCAACTTGTAATAATCGTGTCCATCGTAAACCACCTCGCTGATAAATTCGTTCAAACACATCGGCTATTTCAGATGCTGTTTTAGTTGATAGCGGTTCTGCATCTTTGTATCTACTTGCAACATCAACAACAGTTAGCGCGTATTTGTATGTTATTTTGACGTCGACCAATTTTAACGGTATCATGTGGTAGAAATATTATATCAGCATGATGAACTTCATTAGGAACACTAACATCAAAATGTGCAAATCGAATTTGATTAGGTAGCGGTAAATAAATTTGCCATATTGCTTGTTTGGATAACCACACTTTAGCAGTAGAATACTTGACTTTTGCTGCATCAGCAAGTTTACTAATTGCTGATTTACCCCTCCAGTATCCAATTGGGGAATAATAAATCGATTCCATTTGTATATTACATCCCCCTAGAGCTAATTTACCTTTCATCGCGGATCTTACTTAGCAATTAGCTAATGACTGTCTTATATTTTTATTTTTTACGAAATTTAATGAATGAATCAATTTCACATCTGCAATATGTCTGTCATGTAGGTGTTTGCTTTTATAAGCTACATCATGAACATGACACGCTTCATCAACAGCGTTTATTGGTTCTTCGCCTGGTTCTGGTTGATCCTGATTATCAAGCCTGATATCAAGTAGAGTACCAGGGCCACAGTAATTATATCCTGGAAGATGTTTTTCTCCAGAGTATTTAGCCCATGGAGTTCCTGGGAACTTTTACATTAATTTAGCAATATCACCACCATCTTTGTTAAGTAAAAACGAAAACGTTTTATGTTGCATAATGCACATTTTCCACCATATGCTATTCTCGCAGTTTTTGTTGTAACCGTGGATAGATCATTAGTTGAGGTTTTAGTTCTACAGCGTAAACAATATAGATTCATGTATTTATATAATATGGATATAATTGATTTCTCAGCGACTCGAAAACGAGAACCTGTGAAACACCATCCTGCGTTACCGAACTCAATTAGGATGATAATACTAGGACTATCTGGAAGTGAAAACACATAGTTGTTACTTAATCTTATAATGATATTGCTAAAATGGTATTTGGTAGCACCGTCTGTAGATGATCAGCGATGTTATGATGTGCTTAAAGATTTTAATGAAAACGCAAGATTATTGGATAAAGATAAAGATGTTATCGAGTTTATAACCGATATTGATGAAGGGCCATCTGTTGATTCCATAGACGGATTTATTAATAATTTAGTTGTATACGATGATGTGATGATGAACAAACAATCAAATCCAGCTAGGATTTTTTCCTGTTGTAGACATAACAACACTGATGTGATTTATGTTACTCAGCGATACACACAAATACCAAAAGTAATTAGATACAATTGCAATATTTTACTTGTGTTTAATGGAGTTGATACACATACGTTGCGAAATATTCATCAAACTTAGTGTGGCGGTGACATGGATATAAATAAATTTAGAAACATTTTTTCACGAGCGCAAGCTACTCCGCATGGATTTATAACAATATATTTACATGATCCTCGAACAAGATATAGAATCGGACTTGATAAAATATTTGGATAAATTAATAGCAACAGGAAGGGCGCGACCTCATATATATAAACAAAGTACATACTTTTTGTCGTATGATGTTTTGTTTTAAGCAAATTATATTTCAACCAAGTAGTCTGTTCGCCCTTCCTGCTGCTTGGTGTCTGTTGTATTTTCAATTTAACTGCTTCCAAATAGTTTAAGGTCATTGCTGTAAAGCTCGCACTATTTGATGTAAAAGGTGTGTTCGTTTTACATTGACGGGGTGGGTGGTTTCGGGCGTGGGCAGCTAGTAGCTTAGGTATTTCAACAACATTGTGGGACGTTTTAATTTTGGACCCATCTCGAACTGTTAACGTTTACGGCCATTGCCCGATTATCCATTCTAATCGTTTACGTTTATTCACCTATTCTTCGCGCCAGTTGGTTGATAGACTGTACTGACAACATTATTAAACATCCTTTACGCAACGACCGTTAAATAGAGAATCCTTTCGTTCTGCTTTTAACCCGTCAGTCTGCACTTTAAATGATTATTTTTGTAAAATGTAGTTACCCACTTACAAAAATGAATTTCTGATCGAAAGTGTCTTAATAAATGTTCCATATATATAATATATGTATATATTATTGCGCCTCGGTTGTCTTAAACTATGTAACAAAAAGCAAATACCATCAGGATTTGAAAAATTCAACAAAGAATTTAATTTCATAGGATGCAAAGTAAACATTTATGAAGAATGCATAGTATTGTTGTTGTTGTTGTTATTGTTGTAGGGCTTATAGCAATTTTTCAGCACACGATAGGCTTTACATTTCAGCCAGTATTAATGGTGGAGGAAGAACCCGGGAAAACCCCGGAAAGAACCACCGACCAACGAGAAGCTACTGGCAAGCTTTCTCACATACCCACATTAGCCGAATCTGAGACTCGAACCCACATAGACAGAGGTGAGATGGCAGTGATCCGTAACGGATAGCACTTTAGACCACTCGGCCACTCGGGGCCCCCATAGTGTTATGAATTAAATCACAAATTGTACTAAAATGCATGTGTGTTTGTTTGTTTGATTGTATTTTAACGGCGCATCATTGTTAGGCTATTTAGCGCCAAACAGTGCTATATGTATAATCTTTTAAAGTTACAAAAAGTCTTATATCGACCAACGATAGAAAAAAAATGGTTGAAATGAAAACGATAAGATGGTAGCGGTGAAAAATAAAACTTCCCGATCAACGGATGATGTAAATGGTTTATGTTAATGAAGAATGATGAAAAGGTATTGAAAAAGGGACTATATATGTTGCATAATAGTGCACAAGGTGATAGCATAACAGTTAGAGTTTATAGTAAATATTCACTACTTTCAGGAACTCTATAATACAAGTATGTTTATTGTATCAAAACGTTCCTTCATGTCATGCACATTGTAATACTGATCGCGCTTAGGTTGCAGGTCAAAACACTATATCATAAAAGTGCTTAACAGTGAATGGTTCATTACACGAATCGCACACTGGTGGGTCTTCACCTTTAAGTATGTTGCAGTGGGTAATATAAGTATGGCCAATTCGGATTCTTGCAATGACTATTTCCTCCCTACGCATGGTTATGTAGGAGGGAGTCCATTTTCCTAGAGTTGTCTTGATTGCATGAAGTTTGTTAGTCACTGCATTATTCCATGATGCCTGCCATTTATGCACAAAGACTTTTTGACCCTAGGTTTAAAATTTAGTATACGGTATTTCAAAATCAGATGGCTATTGAGTAAGGGCCATTTTAGCTACGCGATCAGCTTTTTCATTACCTTTAATATCAATATGGCTAGGTAACAAATCGTATATTATATTGTGGGAGACACTCAGCTCGGTATTTTCGACGAGTATGTTTTTTAATAATGGATTCTCCAGTTTTCTGTTGTGTAGTGACTAGAGTACTGATAGCGAGTTGGAGAAGAGGATACTGTTTAAAATATGTTTATTTTCTATATGTTGCAGAGCAAGGTCTATTGCTCTGATTTCGGCTGAAAAAATTGATGTTCCATTTGGTAAGCGAACTTGCGTTGTGTGATTTCCACAAACAAAGGCTGCAGAAGCCTTTTCCTCATCCTTTGATCCATCGGTGTAAATTTTTGTGTAGTTGTTAAATTCGGTGAGGAGTTCACGGTAAGAGTTGTGGAAGACAGAAAGATTTGTTTCGGATTTTTTCCATCGTCTAGCGTAAAAAGTACTTTTCGTTGTTTAAGTTGCCAGGGTGGTGTTTCGGAGATGGACGTTTTCTGAATTTTAGAACGATCCATTTTTTACTGTCAAGGCTGGATGATATTCTAATGACAACGGAAGGTATGGCGTTTGGTTTATTTTCGTATAAGGTTTTGTATTTGGGTTGAAAAACAGCCTAAAAAGCAGGATTCAGAGGGTTTGATCTTAATGTGAGAACATAATGTGCGGAAAGCATTCCTCTACGATGCAATAACGGTGGTTCGTTCGCTTCAGCTAGTAGGCTTTCACACGGGGATGTTTTAAATGCTCCCAGATCCAGCTTATTCCCTGATGATGATTTGGATCAAGCATTTTAAGATATGATTTTCTGGTTGAACCATACACAACGCAATCATAGTCCAGTTTGGAGCGTATATACGTTCTATATAAATTGAGTGTGACTTTTCTATCAGCACCCCAGTCAGTGTGCGCTGCTACTTTATGTAGATCGAGAGATTTTAAGCATTTAGCTTTTAAGTTCTTTAGGTGTGGAATAAAGGTCAGTTTTCTGTCAAAGATTATACCTAAAAATTTGGTTTCCTCAACAACTGGAATAGGAGTTCCGTCCAACGTGAGGTTAGGTTCATCGTAATGTTTTCGTAACTGACAGAAATGCATGCATACTGTTTTGGATTTCGAGAATTTTAAACCGTCTGCAGTGGCCCAATTTTGAATCTTGTTTTTATTTTGCTGTAGTTGTCTGTATGCATGTGCTTTGATCGATAACGTATTAGAAAATCATCAACGGATAACGAGCAATCCACACGAGGAGCCAAACACTTGGTGATGTTATTAATTTTGATGTTGAAAAGCGTCACAGATAAATTACTGCCCTGGGGCATACCCATCTCTTGCTCGTGCAGATCTGAGAGGGTAGAGCCCACTCGTACTTTGAATTATCTGTCTGAAAGAGGGCAGACGGCCTTTTAGACCTAGATCTGCAGGTCATTTAGTATCCCGTACTTCCATGTCGTGTCATAGACCTTTTCTAAATCAAAGAAAACCTCTACTAAATGTTATTTCTGGATAAATGCATCGCGAATAAATATTTCCAGTCTAACCAGATGATCATTGGTGCTACGGCCATATCGAAAGCCACTTTGGAAAGGAGATATTAAATTGTTAGTTTCCAAGTACCATACAAGCCGAAAATCGATCATTCGTACCATTGTTTTTGCACACACAGCTGGTGGGTGCAATAGGTCGGTAGCTGTTGGGATCTTCGCTATCTTTACCTGGTTAGGGAACTGGTATTACAGTTGCTCTTTCAAAATTGTTGGTACATTACCAGTAATCCATTAATCACTGAAGAGTTTCAAAAGAGATGTTAGTGACGATTCTGGAAGGTTTTGAACTAAAATTGTTATTGTTCAATTTCAGATGTCGGAGAGGATTTTGTTTTCTCTTTCCGTTGATTTTGCGTATAGTGTCCCAAACTTTCTTAATAGAGGAAAGAGAGTTTAAAAAAGAAACATATAGCAGCAGGCAGGGCGAACAGACCAGACTCGTTTTCCATATAAAAAGCTCTACAGAAAACTTTGTTCGAAGAAGGGCTGATTTACCAAAATAAATGCTTCCACGATGATTAAAAATCGCCATAATATCCGAAACACACTATAGGTCAGCCCCCCCCCCCCCCCCCCGCTGCTGTCTTTGTAATCTTTTTTTGTATCCAAATACTTTGTCAAGGCCAATTCGATATCTTGTTCGAGGATCATGCAAATTTACAGTTATAAATCAGTGAGGAGCAGCTTGAGCATGACTAAAGAAATTTCTGACTATTTCTTAGAGTGTGTGTATCTATGCCGTTAAAAACAGCTAAAATATTGCAATTATCTCTAATTACTTTTGGTATCTGCGTGTACCTCTGAGTTACATAAATAACATCAGTGTTTTTGTGTCTGCCTCGGGAAAATATTCTTGCAGGATTGGGGCCGATTTTTGATTTTTGAGAACTTTATTGATCGCGAATGATTCTTTAAAAATCTGAAATAAATTTAGGACACTTCGCCCTGCCTGCTGCTATTGAAACAAATCCATAACGAGGCTAAATGTCCGCTGATGACATCACTGAAAAACAAAACAAATCGCATCGAGGCTAAAAAATCCATCTTGAGGCATTAATTTCATGACATAATTAGATCATTTTGGGTTATGGGGAAATGCACGATATTCCTATAATAATAATATTTTATCGCGCATTTCCCCACATCATAAATGTCAAGATGATGACGATCAGATTTTTGTTTTCTGATTTATAAAGTCATCTATTGATGGCTGGGTATTTCGTCGAGTAAAGTATTCAGGAGATCTTGTTATGTAATAACAACATGAAGAACGATAATCTTTTCCACCACAATCTTGGTATATCTTAATTTTACCTCGCAATCCCTGTTGGCAAATTATACATGGTTGAGGCCCTAAATAGCCTTTTCTGATTAAATTATTATGATACCAACAGTATTCGCCGCGGCAATTTTGCCCACAAATTTCTACTGATTTTAAAGGTAGCCAGACGCATTTGTTCATGATATATATATATATATATATATATATATATATATATATATATATTATTTACGTTAAAATTTATTTTTTAATTAGAAATATATCTTTAAGTCCGTATACTATAGGATGGGTGAAAAAAATGTTATGTTGGTGATTTAACCTGAATAATTGATATTGTTCTATAAAAATCTAATTCATGGCTGTAACATTTTATACAGGTTTAATATTAGGATCACCATTAAAACAGTTGAACATGTATTTTCGTAAGGGTTTATGTTATTTGTATTCCCAAATACATAGTCTACCACTCATATTACACGTTTTATGTTATAATTTTAGTAATATGTTTCTAATTATAACTAACATAGTATATTGTAAACATTATGAAAGATTCCATTTGGTAATAGTTTTATTAGAAAATGCTAATAGCGACCTGAGGTCAAGTAGAGAACTATATTATCTTGTCATGGGAAAATATATACATAAGTGCTTTAAGATTTAACAAAATCAGTTTATATTATTCCGTGACCATTTTATCATTGGGGCTGAAATTTATATTTGTATTTCTTCTCTGGAAATATAAAAGTGCTATGATAACATTCTTGGTAATAGAGACTTCACTTTATAGTGAAATTTCAATAAGGATTAAATCTTCGATTATATTATTGTGATTCAACAAAAGATTGTTGATACATCAACACTGTTCCAACCAACACAGACACATCAACACTTTCGGCGTTAGATTTAGTTTGGAATTCCACGGATGTTAATGCAGGTGTATTATTAGGACTTGTGTCTGTAATTCGAGGATTATTTTCGGATTTAACTCGCAGTGCCGTCAATTATTTGTATTTTCACCTTGTATGCTAGGGAAATAAATTTATTTCATTTTACAAAACTTTTAGTTTTGCACTATTTACGATTACTATATTTTAAGACCAGTGAGTCTTAATAGCCTGGCAGAGGGAAGTAAAATCAACTTTGCCATATACAGTCTTTAAAAGTGTAATTTGATAGAGATAACTCTGTCACACACAGTGAGGATGTAAATGGTGGAATGCAATCTGTAGTGACTCTGGTTTAACCTTAATCTTAGGCATTAAGAAATGTTATACAGTCTGGACTCTAAACTGTATTATATATAACAGTTGTAAAAGAGTTAACGAAACAGCTATTCCATGAATATGTAATCCAGTTTACTGATGTTCCAACGCGAAGGAATAAAGTCTATAAGAACGTTTATATTGTAGATTCTCCATTTGTGAATCAGCATCTATATGGAATGAGTCCTTTCAAACAGGAATATTTGACAAAAGAAATTCAGTATTCTGTGAAGATTCATTTAAAATTCCAAGTAATACGTTATACTTCAATTATCCATGTATTCTTCCAAAGAAAAAGTCTGGATTTGCAGCTCCAGATGGACTTGATCAGTTTAAAGTTATACCCTTGCAATGAAAAGATGTCCAGCAACATTCCAAAATTTGATGAATTTGTTAACATCTGGTCTGGATAATTGAAACGCATACATGGTTGACATCAACTACAACCATACCTACTAAGACCACTTTGAAACCATTTGTACATCGGCTCAATGATGCAGATTGGATGGTTAATATAGGTAGAAGTGAACTAGCCGTGGACAAGTTGAACACTTATAAGTTAATATCAAGTCTCTCTCTGTATTCCCAGTTACTGTTAGAAGAACGAAACATATTCGATACTTAGTTATTACTGGATGTTGTCCATAGTATTTCCAAAAAGTCTTCCATAAATCCAAAGCCTCTGACAAATTCATTTTGGAAAGAAATTAAAGTGTTGTTGGTCTGAGAAATGTCCGGAATATTGTGACAAGTTAGTGACCATACCTAAAATTGCACCTGTTCTTTCCGCAGTCAAATTTAGCCAATTATCTAAAATATATGTTGATGCAAGTGATGTAGTGATTGATGGGATAGTATTTCAAGGAGATACGAATTGTGTTGATTATCCAATGTTTCGGAACATAATCAAGCAAAGGTACATTATTCCAGAATCCAGAATTAATGTTTGGAATTACATTTTGAGGTGAATAATATTTCAGCTCTTTCTCTGGTAGCTAAATTTAGAAATCACGATATCCATACCTTTCCTAGCTAAAATACACATGAAAAACCTGGAAATTGTTGAGGCTCAGCTTAATCCTGCAAGAATGCAAAATTGATATTACATGTAAATACATCATGGAAAATATAATATGATACACTGTAGCATATGCACTATAACATGTACATAAGTGATATATTGCTTTATTTTGTGTAATTAAGTTTGGTGTCATTAGTAAGAAAACCAAGCTAATGAAAGTCAAATTATTATAGAATTATATGCATATCTAACAAGACAATTGTAATTCATTAGGAACACCTTTGGATAATTAGGAGAATTTGGATTGTAATTTAAACTACTGCAATTGTTGGCGCTATAATTTATATTGTCGGAAATAAATCGCTTGCTGACTTAGCTTACATGATTGGTTTCAGTTTTGTTCTGTTACAAATTATATAAACATACCAATAAGCACTTAACATCAGGTATATATATATGAATAAGAGAGGGTGCCCTATAAGGCAAGACACTTCAAACAATGTATAAATTTAACTACAGTTGAGGTGAACTGCCTCTAACAATGTTACCCTTTATCCCCAGTCTAAGCATATGGTCATTTTAGCAATATTTCCCACAAGTACCCATACTTGCGGTCCACAATTTCCAATCATACTATCATTTACCCACAATGTTAAACGTATGAACCGATTTAACATAGGATTTCTCCCATGACCCAATATCGCCCTAGCATGCTAACCTATGGGCTAATGTTAACTCGTGTACGACTCCCAATCCTCCATACAGCTACTAGTATGAAAATACGTTATTATCTTCTTGCATCTGCTCCTCATGGTGGGTTGAGTTGCGATGGTGTAAGAAGTAAAGACAAATTCGTGGCAGATACAATGCTATGACTTAGATCAGTAACCGAATCCAAATTAATCATACTAACAAAGAAACGTGTTGGTTTTTAAACCGGTGTTTAAAAGTATTATTGATATTACAACGATAAAGGGAGTAAAACCACTTTGTAAATGCAACCGAGCAAGTACTCTCTCTCTCTTTCTCTCTCACACACACACACACACAAACATTCATCGTTCATAATGACTATTTATATCTTTTCTAGGCGGCATCAAAGGAACTAGAGCATATTATTGTTGGAGCCATTGACTTCGGGACTACGTTCTCGAGTTGGGCATTCTCGTTTAAGCATGACTATCAGTCTAATCCAACAAAAATTTACACAAAATCCTGGAACAGTGGGACAAATATTTCTGTTAAGGCACCAACAACAGTTCTCATCCGTCCCGACCAAAAAACATTGGAAGCTTTTGGATACGATGCTGAGGACAAATATGCGCAATTGGTTGCAGATAATCAACATCATGATTGGTACTACTTCAGGAGATTCAAAATGAGCTTGTATGAAGATAAGGTATGAGAACGCCTAAAAAGAGGACGAACATATATATATATATATATATATATATATATATATATATATATATATATATATATAAATATATATATATATATATATATATATATATATATATATATATATATATATATATATATATATATATAAAGAGTACAAATCGTATGTCATATGGCGAATACCAGTCATATCAAGTGCATTGGATCCAGCAAGGGATCACGTTTGTCAGGGATTGATTAAGATAAATGTAATAAACTGACTACGAACCATGCAAAACTAGTATCTAACTTGATAAGCGTGTTCGACTCTTAAATGAGTCTTTCTCAAAGGCAAATACAAAACATAGACAAGACAAACAAATAAAACAGAAAAACCGTTATCTTAGCAAAAGTGTATGTGACCCAGGACTTGCGACGTGTAACAATGTGCGTGGTTGTCATGAGTGAGTGAGCGAGTGATCGATCACGGTGCATGATTCCCGTGCGTCAGGAGTATTACAATCACTTCCCCGCCAAACTAACAAAAAAGCTTCAGGCATTCCTACTCTAGATTGGAGACGGACAACACCTCGAGTTTTGCGAGTTGCGAAGAGCACTGGTCTTTCACGCAAGTGAAAGACAAGGGATTGAATACAATTTTTAAAAAAAACTAACCTTTCGAGTCTGTATTACCTCGAACCATTAATAAATCCCACAATCGACGAGCTAGTTTATTTCAACCCGAAACGATATAGAGCTCACACGTACATGACTATGACTTGTTGCATATGCATGAATATATTTTATATTGACATAGAAATCGATGACCCATAGAGACATCTGTTATTTTATGCAAATTTATGTACGCGCACATTATATCTCCGATACTGTACTGTTATGGTTGTAATTATAGGCTATTGGGTGACTAATAAGCACATATAAGATCTGTAGCATCCAGTATGTCGGAGAAACAGAAAAACTACACAAAAGGATCAATCTTCGTAGACCTGAGTGGATGAAATAGAAGCTGTACAGAAACCCAGTCGCAGGGCAAACCTTCAGTGATATAACACTTAAAGCAATTGCTCATAGCCCCAACTGGACTTCAGAAACCAGGAAAGAAAAGGAATATTACTGGATACGACGCCATAGAACACTGAAACCATGCGGTTTAAACAAAGAAGACTAGAAAAAGACAACCGTTCACAAATAAAATTATCTCTTTGCAGCCGACATGTTTTCTTTTCAATAATTTTCTAAATGTGCTTATTGGTCACCCAGTAGCATATAATAACTAATTTGCGCGTACATACATCTGCATAAAATAACCGATGACGCTATGGCTCATCGATTTCTATGTCAATATAAAATATCTTCCAGTATCCGCAACAAGTCATAGTCATGTGAAGTTTTGCAAATACAACAGATTTTCTGTTTTAGTTGCTTGTCTTGTCCATGTTTTGTGTATGCCTTTGAAAAAGACTCATTAAGAGTCGAAAGCGCTTAGGGTAGTTAGATACTAGTTAAGGAGATAAGTGGAATATGTAATGTCTGTAATATTTGCACACTATCCAGCATCAATGATAAACAAAATGCACGTAATTTAGTCCATTCATTAATTCATAATCTTTTACCTGATTGTCGCCATGTAGTAATTAGCAGTATTAGTTTATTCGCATTTCAAACTAAAGAAAAGCCCTCGATGTAACAAGCAAACAGACTGGTAACTGTTCTTTTCTTTTTCAGTAAATGACCTATTTCAATAAAACAATGTTTCGTCTACCTCCAATTTTTAATGTCTAATGTTATGACTTCTAAAACAAATTAAGTAAATAAAATGGAGGGACTGTTGTATGAATGTGTACAAATATTTACGGACTTTTTATATATTATCAAAGACAGTGAACTACATCACATCTGTTTCTTGAAAACATAGACACGCCCATGCAAATATGAAGACCATATATTTATCAACAAACTTGTGTTCGATTCTAACTGCCAATACATTGACAGTGATTGGGATCCCTTTGCCACAATCAGCTTTGAAATTATAAATTGATGATCAAATTTACTGTTTTATGCATTTTTATATCCTTGATGCCGTTTGTTTTTTAATCGGTAGGTGGGTAAAAACAAACTGGAAAGTGTATTGATATTATAGTTAGCATAATTCCACCAATGAGGCTTATATTACAATATAACCCCAATAAGGATTGCATTATTAAAGATTAAAACTTTTGTACATTGTAATATTTACAATTTTAAAATACGTGCCATGGCAATTATTCCTCATTATTCAAAATATATTCGAACAGCTGTTAGGATTCTTCATCCATTGTAAATGACGTATCAACCATTACAAATCAAAGGAATATCGTTGTGATTGCAGACACTCAGTCGTGTGAAACAGATTGAAGATGAAGAGGGCAAGACACTTTCTGCAATGACGGTCATCAGTCTAGCCATAGGACACTTAAAGAACGACTTATTATCCGTGTGTGCAGGACAGATAACAGGAGGGATGTCTGAAAAAAGCATTTTCTGGGTCATAACTGTTCCAGCTATATGGGACGATAAAGCTAAGCAGTTCATGCGTGAGGCTGCTATAAAGGTTTTGAGTTTGATTTCGTTTGAAAATAATTACATAAGTCTTATGATAAAAGGAAAATACCTAACTTTCATCGTACGTCTACATGTAGTTTGAATATATAAAGAAAACAGAAACCATACCAAGAAATAAAAAACACAATCCCTAACATAATTGATTTTGTAATTGTAAGTCGCTAATACAATGTTTGGAAGCGAACGTTCTTAGCCTTTCCTTAAAAGTTAAAGTAGACATACTTTATTAAAAGCTAAACACAACTACCACTCGCTCGGACATGAAGGTTTTATTGCCCGATTATCCGTCTCTTCTAAATTGAATCTATCCATACTTTCAGAATTGTCAAAAACACCAGACTAAATTAAATAATTGAAACCGTTTTTGCGTTGAAACTAATTTGCATTCTTTTTTATTTCACGTTACTTCACGCCGTTCACTGTAACCCACGTTATTAATACTAGAGAAACTCTTGATCAAAGTTTGCATTCATAGACTTTGCATCAAAACCTTTCGAGTTTAATCGCAGTTGATCTTGGATCTTCGTCTAATATTGTTTCATTTGCTATAATTTTACATATACGACTGTATGAACAAACCCTCTTTTAAATACTTATTATTCAACTTTAGCAAACGGATTGTCCATGTAGCCAGACCTCTCAATTATTTGCTAATACAATAACTCTTTACACCTTAGTAAAAAAGCGTCGTATTCATAAATACTCCCGAAGTTTGAAAACCGAACTGAATAAATAACATAAAATGTAACAATACCTGGGTAACTATGGTCACAAGCTAAGATAAGTTATCCTTGTTGAAGCCATTCAGTTGTATCGAAAATTATCTTTCTTTAGTCAAACGTTTTCAAAGTAATTAAAATAGAACACACAGTGAACACATTCTCCTAGAATCTAAAATTTTGCCGTTGATACGAATATGTAATCAATAGGCCATACGTTTATGGTTCCATTCAGTTTTTCTTCTTTGTGTTTTTCTTGTAGTAAGAGATAAATAAGTTCATTAGGGATTTGGATGATCAAACTTATGTTTGTCTCAAACTATTGTCATATTGATCTGAGCTGTGTTGTTACTACTAACATGTTTCTTTTTGATCACTAAGGGGACGTTGTGGCCATTTTTATGTGGTCGTCTGAATTCATTGTTCCGACTTAATAGTTCATGTGTCTTATCTCGTTTATAAGAACGCGGAACGATATTATAAACTGAATATCCCTAAACACCAGCACTATGTACGTCGTCAAAAAGGGAATTGAAACATAAAATGTTTCAAATAAACATAAATCGTTGGGTTTTTAAGTCTATGTTAGAACGCGAAAACGCACACCTGACAATGCAATAATCGGCAAGTTGTCTTAAATGGTAGGCGCAGTTTAAATGATAAGGAAAAGGGTTTATTTTACAATGAATTACACCAAACAATTTCCAGTTGTATATGCATTGCATATCAGCGCGTCTGATTGATTGATCTGTAACTAAATTCTAAATGGTGATTCCCTGCCCACTTTTTGCGTATGAAACAGTTATGTTCAACAACATGCTGAAATATATTGAAGAGTACCGTTGGATTTTGAACAGATTATTTTTCTTAATGTCGATCAAAGTTTCAGAAGTAAAGTATCATGCTTTGCTATTTCCGACAATTGCATTTACAAGGATTTCGCAATATATTATATTGTTTCTTTAAAGGAACTCCATGCAACGAGGTGTATAACTATAGTAATAATAATAATAATAATAATAATATATTAAAAACTACATGTAATAAAACAAAGTAGTTTCATGTGACATAACCTTTACATTCAAACGTTTCACTTGCATTTTGTCATATTGTGCATGCCTGCAATAAATGCTACGATAAATCATGCATTAGTTTAAATGTAGTAATTTACATGTTTACATGTGTTTTTTCATTACGCATAATATTTTATGAGTTATGCAGGTGAGTATTCTGTAGATGAAATTAAAGTGGACAGTTAATTGTAAATTTAAGTTGTCATTAATAAACCGATGTCATCTTCAGAAATATTAATTTCTATTTTTTTAAATTACCGGTCAGTGTCAAAGTTTCTATTTCTCTGTTTTTGAAGTACATGTGAAAGTAGTTATATATTATAAACGCTGTGACACAGCAATTAGTTGCTCAAAAAATTTAAATTTTTATGATATTTCAAACGTTCACAAATTATACGCATGACTATTTTAAATCAATTACAGGCACATTCATTTTCATTTTTTTTAAAAAATGATATGACTTCATTTTCATAGTGAAATTCCAAACTGTAGGTTGTGTTTCAGGTTCATGTGCTATTAGATACGATTTTAAATATTCAAATGGATACTATGTTTAAGTCGGATGATATGTTTGGTATCCTTGCTTACTTATGATTATCGATTATCATAACGTGCTCTCTTTCTCAGCACCAAGTCGGTGGTATCAGGTGGCCAACCTGAAAATATAGCAACGACAATTTATGGTCCGATTGACAAAATGACAGACCATGCTGAAAAGGTGTTTATTTCCCAGTTACCTGTTCATGGTTACCATACATCCTGGTATAAAAAAAAACAAATCTGCGAACGGAACATAAATCTTTGCCAGTAGGATATGTTCTCGGTGTACTAGCACACCGCAAGTCAAGCAGCGAAATAAACATATGGAGGTAGAATCACCGCCTTGCTATTTACCCCACAAAAAAAAATTTAGCACGACGAAATGAATTAATAACATTATACTAGTAATACATATGATTGGAAAGGATCAAAGCAACTGATCCAAAATGGTGAGGACAACTGGCTGTGGCCAACAGTATGTCAATGAATATTGATAGGTAAACGCCCATCATTTGAAAAAAGACGGCGTTCTTTACCCATATAACCAATGCTGGTTTGGTGCAAGTGGGAAAATTCGAACTACAATGGAAACTCTGGAATCCTCAAAACTGTGTGCATGTAATAAACTGTTCTGTGAGAAATGCTGTCAGAGACCATTTTATTCATTCATTCATTCATTCGTGTGGTCGTTGGGCACAAAACGAGTATTTCACTCACTGGCATACGACTTCCCTGGTAAGGGCCAAATTTAGAACTAATCGACCAGTTTTAGAAGCTGGGAAAGATTCTTCGTGATCAGGGAAGCAAACAGTGATTCTGACACAATTCAGCAGTGACGAAGAAGCAAATCTGGCACTCTAAAGTTGCAAACGGAGGAGAAACCTAAAGGCTAAACGAAAACGTTACATTTTCACAAGTATGGCTGTGGATGCTCGAAGCTGACGCCGGCTCTCGCTGAAGAACAACTATCAAAGACTATAGGTACAGTCAAGGTGATATTAACGTGAACGGTCGCGCGACAGCAAGGTGTTTCTGCGTCCATTCGTAGCGTTTCAGGAGATTGATCGATTAAACTTGGAACAAAACACCCTGTGACGTTTCATAATCTCGGTGTGTCATGGAGACTAAATGGTCATCACGGTCCAACCGAAGAAACTCAGCTAGATTTTGATCATAGTCATGTATCATGTTCTTGTCGCTTGCTTTTGTCCTTATGTTGCGTGCTCATAACGCTGACACATAGCTCCATATATCTCAGAAGGAGTTCACAGTCTTGTATCTTATATGCTACTTTTCATTGGAACATCTGGATTAATTCGGATAAATTGCCGTTGTTGTACATATCTGAGTATGTGCGGACAAGACACGTACAGGTATCGATGACTACAGATTTATTGCGGTTATATTGTCGGACAAACACTGTTTCACGAGTGGAATAGGTGGACTAATGAAGGTCGACAACAAAAAAAAAACATGTAATATTTTCTGAATATTTAGCCAAGTGAGCTAGATCATCACGTGTAGTTGATCATGCGCGTAATTCGCATATAAGTATGCCCAACAACATAAACAACCTGAGTCAATGCCAAATTACAAAAATATGATCAGAAACCGACAGAAACTGTAGAGCAACACTACGATAAGCGGCGTCGCAGTTGCATTCAGCTATACATGGCAGGCCAAATACAGTTGTACTATATGAGCGACATATGATTTATTTTAATAACGCGCGAAAAGCACATTGTGGAGTGCAAATAACATTGTCGGTCTCAGAGGTTTCCGATATGGCCACTATCGCTGAAATATCTGGTTGATTTTCGCTGCAGCACTAGCTGTTTCAGTGGCCGCTGCTTTGGTACTCTTGGGCATGCCAGACACGAAATAGTATAAGACACAACGGGAGGCATGAAACAAAGAATTTTTCAAACCAAAAAGGAAACGTTGCAGGGGCAAAGAAGAACACCATAACATTAGCGAGCAAATAAAACTCCGGGCAGTGAAAATATCTATGTGGAATTTTGATTTGCTGGATACGGTGCGGAACAAAAACAAAAGCAAACTTAAGAGCAGTTACATGCATGATTGTTTACCGGCGGCGACAAATATACGTGAAATAG
The DNA here is from genome assembly GCA_028554795.2 of Sinohyriopsis cumingii. Taxonomy (NCBI): domain Eukaryota; kingdom Metazoa; phylum Mollusca; class Bivalvia; order Unionida; family Unionidae; genus Sinohyriopsis; species Sinohyriopsis cumingii. Next base: position 103,259,680 of record CM068838.1, read on the forward strand.
AGCAGAGGGGGCGAATCGGACATTTTGTCCAATCGTCATTTGGCTTAATTAATACTTTCTGCACTCAGCGGATCCGGTGTCGTCAGCGCCTGGTAAAAAAAAAACGACGTCGTCGTCGGGGGATCGTCCAATCGTCATTTGGTTTAATTAATACCTTCTGCGCGCCGATCTCCAGCGTCGTCAGCGTCCGGTAAATACATCGACGACCGCGTCGATGTCATCGCCCCCTCTGCTGCTATGATCTTACAAACAGAGTGATCACTAACTCCTCCTCTTGTAGATCAATTAGGTTATTTGACTGATCGGTAAGTCTAAAATTAATTCTCGTTAAAAACCGATTATGGCATCGCATATAGACCGGATTAATCGGGTTCTCAACGATAAAGAATCCCGGAGGGGCTGTTGGTGAAAATGAATAAAGGATATACCCCTGTTGAGCTTGATTTGATTGCTTGGTATCTACCTGGTAACTCCCTTCGATAGCATCACACACTAGATTGATTGCTATCACCGATGCGATATTTACGTTGTATGGAGCAATATGCCTACCACCATCTCCGTTATCGTGTCTGAGGATATAAGTTGACGGGCCGAGAAAATCATTAAGAGATTTTCTTAGTTCTGGTGCGTTGTATCCTGGAAACTTGAGATCGGGTAAATCGTCTTCTGTGATATTATACTCGGTTAAAAATTTTTGTTTATTACCATCGCTGTTAGCAGATATTGTCTCAACGATTCGCTTATTAATATATTCCATGTCTGATATAAGTTGGTTTAACACCTCAACGTGTTTTCGTGCTTTTGTTTTCCGTAGCTGTTTTAGTTGTGATTGGTAAATATAATTAATCTCGGTAAACGCACCAGTGATATCATTTAAACTAACTGTGGCCGCGGCGGACAATTTAGGAGTTTCCTTATACGGAAAATACCATTGCATGGTATTCCTGTCTTGAAATATAAACCCGCTGGGTAATAACGCGCCTTTTATAATAGACAAATCAGTTCGATACCGGGGATTAATCTCGTGATACGATTGCGCATTCGTGTGCAAGTCCGCGGAGATTTCATGAGGTGGATTCTCGGGCCAACCTAGTATGGTTCTTATTGAACTGTTATAGATATCAACCATATACCCCGGTGTGCTTATTTCAATCGTCGACGATAACGTCGGTTCATGAACCGTAATAGCGATTTTTGATTCTTTTCCTGTGATTGATTTTACCCTGCGTTGAAATTCTTTATTGATTTGTTCCATTTGGTATGACCCAGTTGGTATTGTGACCTCCTTCCAGTCTGGGGTCCCATCGGGTTTATTTGTCCATGCAAAAACCAGCGAGTTATTAGGTTGTTGTCCGTTAAATGCGTCCGATGGTCCGATGATAATTGTTTGGTCGGCGTAAAATGGGGAAAGTGTGGTATTTATTTTTTTATAGGACTTTCTACACTTTCCCCATACACGGAATTTTGTTGGGGAAAGTGTGGTATTTATTTTTTTATAGGACTTTCCACACTTTCCCCATACACGGAATTTTGTTGGGAAAAGTGTGGTATAGGATTTTCCACGCTACATCTGTCCCGAAGAAATGGGCCGCCCGGGTTTAACCTGACTCAATTGGCGAATTCGGGTTGTTGTTGTTGTTGTTTTACAAAATAAAAAAATTTCCATTGGAATAATGCCCCATCGGCGAATGCTAACCGACGAAGACGTCAGGGAAATCATGCGGCTCCGTGGAAAAACACCAATATCGGAAATAGCTGATCGGTACCGAATCAGCTACCAGCGTATCTACAAACTATGGAAAAACGAACCCGACAACGATATCAGAATGATAGATCTCAGCATCGACGATGAAATAAAACAAATTGTTGACGCACCCAGTGATGCATCGCCGGTGATGAATTCATCCATGGACGCCATCGTGGATAAACAAACCATTCAGGACTTGCAATGGCGGTTAAATAATTTGTCCAACGAGAATAAATCATTGCAACGGCAACTCAGCGCCGCGTTGGTGCAACAGAAACATGCCGCTGATAGTACAGTCGCGTATGATCGTGTGCAACGTGATTATGATCTGCTACAACGGCGTTACGATGATGCGCAACGGCGTTACGATGATGCACAACGGCGTCATGATGATGCGCAACGCAGCGTTGATAGACTCCAAAACGAGCTTAGGAGCGCTCAACGAGAACTTGCTGCAGCGAAACATGATAATGCGCTACTGATTCAGCGAATCGATGATATAACGGATGAATACAACATGTTGGCCGCAACCACGACGCAGACACTCGACACAACCACCGACAGTAAAAAAAAGAAAAAACCTCGTGAGGATAAATTCGTGATGGAGACAGTTCCCGGTGTAATATCTCCCGAGGACATTAAATTCGTGACCCACATGGACAAGGCGTTGCGTTGAACAAAGTGTTATTCCTTTGTAATCGAAATTCCGCCATCGATGCGCTCAACGCGATATTTATTTCCAATACTAGCTAGGACAGCCGCCAGTATTCTATAGTCCTCGCGGCGTCTTTGCTGATATTTCTCCCTCAGACGGGCCCGGGCTTCAGCTTCCCTGTTTTCATGGACATAACATATATGAGTGACGCCATCGGGACCTTTTTCAGTAATTATTCTTCGGCCGGTGCCAGTAGTCCTGTCACGAACTGCGATTCGCGGGTTACGACGCCTGTAATCATGAAGTGCAGCCTCAAATTCTGACATTATTATAATAAGAGTATCTTTTAAATGTTAAAAGATATTATCCCCGCAGGGGGCATACGAGGCGATAAGTTACCACCGCGGCGTCTGGCGACGAAATAAATATTTCGAAGAAAGAAATCATTGAATGAGGCGCCTGATGGAAAATACCTCCGTTGCGTTGTCGCGGCGACGGTGGGTTAGTTTTTAGCGGGCGTCACAAAATTTGGGGAAAGTGTGGAAAATCCTATAAATAAATAATACCACACTTTCCCCAGTGGCTTTCGTGTACGGGGAAAGTGTGATTTCCCCGCCGGCAACGCGGGGGATGTTTGACCGTTTTACCTAGGGGTCGCATGCGAAAACACAAGTCCGACTTGTCTGTGGGACCGTTTGAGGCTTCTACGCGAGCCACAGTCGCGATGAATGGGTCGGTTGTGGCAACGGTCGACGAGGTCATGTTTCATCGATGGGGAAAGTGTGGTATTATTTATTTATAGGAATTTCCACACTTTCCCCATTTTACGCTGGCCAATCTGACCCGTCATATCGAGAAAACCAGCCGTTGACCGACCACACATGAAATCGTAACATTGTAGTGTGCGTGTCCACCGCGATGACGTCCCTACCGGCGAATCCATCGTCGCTGACGGTTGTTAGGTCGTCTACGAGGTCGGATCGGGGCCACTCAGGATAATACAGCGTGTAGTTAGATCGCTCAGCGTGTTTAGTATCATCCGATTGTAATCTTCCACCGAACCCCTTGTAAATCAATTTAATTTTTTCAATGATGTGTCTTGGCGTCAGGGTGCCCTTCCTAAAGAACTTTACGTCCGGAAATATATCGCCGAAATGTTTCAACAGCGCGTTGTACTTGTCAAGTTGATCCGGTTGCGCCAACATCGCTGAAATATTTTTGATCAACTCGCCGCGGTTAACTGGCACACGCGCCGCATCTAATCGATCCGGGACAACATCGGGTAGTCTTAGCGCGTTAAGGACATCGCGAACTATTTCAAGTTGTTGTCGCGGAGTGATTTTATCGGATCGACACGGAGTCGTTATAACAGCGCTACCGTTATTATGTTCATCAACGAGAACCCGCTGGTATCGTTGTAACCGTAAAACGTTCCTATCGAGATGTTCTATCCTGTCGCTGTCCAGTTTGCTTACATCGGTTTGAAATACGTGATTGAGATACATCAATTTTTTCTTGTACGGTTCTAATCGTTCATCAGGGTTATATTGATGGTATTTTCGCGCTATACCATCCCCAGCCGCGGCTATTCTTTCGCCGACCGATGTCTTCAGAAATTCATCTACGGCGGGGTCATCATTAATTTCCGCGTCGATGACGCGTCCTTGTATTCGTCGTTTTTTTTTTCTTCCATGTTTCGTACTCATCTGGTAATTCCCACTCAACTGAATAGCCGGTTCGTTTCATCATTTCAACAAGTCGCCCGGTAAAATAACACTTGGAGTTGTTTTCGTCGATGATTGTACTTATAAAAGCGTACCCGTAGCCGGAATTCACATCGCTGAGATTCGGCGCCCTGAACAACAACTCCGACGACGATAAATTCCTTTCATGTGATTCGATTGCGGAAATAATTCCATCGCGGGTCAGTGGAAGCTCCGTGTGAATCCGTTTTGTTGCCGAATAATGTATTTCCGAAATATTTCTGAATCGATGAATTGCCTGTTTGGTCGCCTCCACGGACCCCAATTCTTCGGAAAACACCGCCATGTACCCGAATCGCGGGTCCACGATGGATACTCCGGCCTCGACGGTATGATTGTAGATCACCACGTCGATGTTTTCAAACGCCGCAGTGGTATCAGCGAAATCTCGCTGTTTTTCGGCCGAGTCAGTGTTCGCGTGATAATATTTTACTCGGTATCGTAAATGCTGTAACACCTTAGCGATGGACTCCACAGAATAATCTCCGCGTCGTTTGTTATGCGTGAAAACCACTGTGGGGATTCCACGCGTCAGCGTTTCTAACAGTCTATTATAGTTATCGCTGTGAGACCGTTCCACAATAAACCTCTTTCCATGATCGGGCTGATACGCGTTAATAATCAACTTCATGTCCTGGCGATTTAAGTGTTTTCTGAATAATTCTAAGTCATCGTTGTTGGCGTCCGCGTCAAGTACAATTACCCGTCTCGCGGATGAAATTAGCCATGTCAGTGCGCCCCAGATCTCTTTGCCGCGACTCGATGAGGCCACCTGTCGGAGAATTCCGTGCCACTCATCCAACAATAATACATCAGGAATCCCCCGGACGCGTACAATCGACTCTATTTGTGAAACGACTCTACGAGGCGTTTTAACGTTGAATATAATATCCCCATGGATATTTTCGTACGTTTCGAGACTATGATCGATGGTGGTTTTTCTAGTGAATGTTTTTCTGTACGAGACGCACAACACAGACTGATCGTCTCGTATTGATTTCCACGCCGACTCTGACTTGCCGAGTCCACAGTGGGATCCGTCCATGTAGTCATCGTTGAAAATAATTTTACATCCCCGGCCGCCTTCATGAACAGGTGGCTCGCAGTAAGTGTAATCGGGAGTCCTCTTGGGAAACTCACCACTGTAGTCTCCGCGGCGATAATTAAAACTCCTTACATACCTTTCGTAGAGGGTTTTATCGTCACTAGCGGCTCCAATATTACGCGGTATTATTATTTTTTGCGTGCTTCTGTAACAACCGATTACAAACTGATCAGAATAAACGCATACAAACGCGTCAATAGCCTTCCCCTCGATGAATCCACCGATCTCATTGTATCCGTGACGTCGCCGGCATATGCTGCAAAATGAGCCCGCAACTCGCCCCAGCGATATCATGTTGCTGAGTTGGTTTGTAGTCCCGGTGATCTGATCGGGCTGTCCGGACAACAACGTGGAAATCTGTCGAATTTGTTCAGCAGTAAGATCATCACACTCGGTGATTTCAGGTTCCGGTTCGGGTTTAAACTGTTCGTAACACGGCTGAATAGAGACCGGACAAGATAGCAGCGTGCCGGTGAATCCAACAGGATAGATTAATCGCTTATCAACGCTGTTTGGTTTTGCCGACCTGGTTCCGGGCAATTTGATGCTATGCAGCCCAGCTTGTGTATCAACATTCCATGTTGGTCTATCCGCGGCGACTTTCTTTAGCAGCGCCCGATGTTCCTCGAAATCCACCGGGATCGTTTTCAACAGGATGTGATAACCGCCGCGGGTTTCAAAAATCAAAACATCGTTGATAGAATCAACTAAATCGTTGAAATACGACAACAACTCGGCCAGCGATGGCGTCTTGGAATCCACGTCGATGGTAGGATATCTACATCGGTGTTTTGGAATGATTTCATTGACCGCGGAATACCCCCGAAATTCCCTTATGTCCGGATCATCTACAAACACGTAAAATTTCCCCATTTGTTGGATGATTACTCCACGAAACTGATAGTCTGCGACGGTGAGAAGGTCAATTGCGGATTTTTTACTGGAAACGCCCCAAGACGGCCCTAAATGCCTTCGGTAGTATTCTCGCACGTCGTGATACGTTTCCGGGGACGTAAAAAATTCATCCGGGGACTCCTCGTAGTAAGATGTTCCGCGCCCCAACGCGTCGATGAAGGTGTTATTGGAATAATTATTATCCATTATACTGTATACTTTTTAATATTTAATTGAATGCTTATTAATAGTTAATAATAATGGTTAATCCGGCGCTTGCTGTCAATAAATGTAAATGGCTTCCCCAGGGATCAAGGGTCACGTGTGGAAAAAAACTGCTACGGTGAGTTTTGCGGGGTACATAATTGTAGATCAAAACAGGGGAGCAAGGACGGTCCTCAGCCCTGTCTCGGATGTGGCAAGGGCGTCCGAGGAAAGGTTAGAATTTGTATCGGTTGTGGAAGCCCCCAGTATCGGTCAGCGGTAGAATACTGTCAACGAAAGAATAAACCGATACCATCCCCGGAAGAGTTTTAAAATTCCTATACCACACTTTCCCCAACAAAATTCCGTATATGGGGAAAGTGTGGAAATTCCTATACCACACTTTCCCCAACAAAATTCCGTATATGGGGAAAGTGTGGTATTTATTTTTTTATAGGAATTTCCACACTTTCCCCACACACGGAATTTTGTTGGGGAAAGTGTGGTATAGGAATTTCCACACACGGAATTTTGTTGGGGGAAGTATGGTATAGGAATTTCCACACACGGAATTTTGTTGGGGGAAGTGTGGTATAGGAATTTCCACACTCGGAATTTTGTTGGGGAAAGTGTGGTATAGGAATTTCCACCATCGTTCAACTGCGTTCTGTTTCCTTTCGAGACTTTTAAAACTCTTCCGGGGATGGTATCGGTTTATTCTTTCGTTGACAGTATTCTACCGCTGACCGATACTGGGGGCTTCCACAACCGATACAAATTCTAACCTTTCCTCGGACGCCCTTGCCACATCCGAGACAGGGCTGAGGACCGTCCTTGCTCCCCTGTTTTGATCTACAATTATGTACCCCGCAAAACTCACCGTAGCAGTTTTTTTCCACACGTGACCCTTGATCCCTGGGGAAGCCATTTACATTTATTGACAGCAAGCGCCGGATTAACCATTATTATTAACTATTAATAAGCATTCAATTAAATATTAAAAAGTATACAGTATAATGGATAATAATTATTCCAATAACACCTTCATCGACGCGTTGGGGCGCGGAACATCTTACTACGAGGAGTCCCCGGATGAATTTTTTACGTCCCCGGAAACGTATCACGACGTACGAGAATACTACCGAAGGCATTTAGGGCCGTCTTGGGGCGTTTCCAGTAAAAAATCCGCAATTGACCTTCTCACCGTCGCAGACTATCAGTTTCGTGGAGTAATCAACCAACAAATGGGGAAATTTTACGTGTTTGTAGATGATCCGGACATAAGGGAATTTCGGGGGTATTCCGCGGTCAATGAAATCATTCCAAAACACCGATGTAGATATCCTACCATCGACGTGGATTCCAAGACGCCATCGCTGGCCGAGTTGTTGTCGTATTTCAACGATTTAGTTGATTCTATCAACGATGTTTTGATTTTTGAAACCAGCGGCGGTTATCACATCCTGTTGAAAACGATCCCGGTGGATTTCGAGGAACATCGGGCGCTGCTAAAGAAAGTCGCCGCGGATAGACCAACATGGAATGTTGATACACAAGCTGGGCTGCATAGCATCAAATTGCCCGGAACCAGGTCGGCAAAACCAAACAGCGTTGATAAGCGATTAATCTATCCTGTTGGATTCACCGGCATGCTGCTATCTTGTCCGGTCTCTATTCAGCCGTGTTACGAACAGTTTAAACCCGAACCGGAACCTGAAATCACCGAGTGTGATGATCTTACTGCTGAACAAATTCGACAGATTTCCACGTTGTTGTCCGGACAGCCCGATCAGATCACCGGGACTACAAACCAACTCAGCAACATGATATCGCTGGGGCGAGTTGCGGGCTCATTTTGCAGCATATGCCGGCGACATCACGGATACAATGAGATCGGTGGATTCATCGAAGGGAAGGCCATTGACGCGTTTGTATGCGTTTATTCTGATCAGTTTGTAATCGGTTGTTACAGAAGCACGCAAAAAATAATAATACCGCGTAATATTGGAGCCGCTAGTGACGATAAAACCCTCTACGAAAGGTATGTAAGGAGTTTTAATTATCGCCGCGGAGACTACAGTGGTGAGTTTCCCAAGAGGACTCCCGATTACACTTACTGCGAGCCACCTGTTCATGAAGGCGGCCGGGGATGTAAAATTATTTTCAACGATGACTACATGGACGGATCCCACTGTGGACTCGGCAAGTCAGAGTCGGCGTGGAAATCAATACGAGACGATCAGTCTGTGTTGTGCGTCTCGTACAGAAAAACATTCACTAGAAAAACCACCATCGATCATAGTCTCGAAACGTACGAAAATATCCATGGGGATATTATATTCAACGTTAAAACGCCTCGTAGAGTCGTTTCACAAATAGAGTCGATTGTACGCGTCCGGGGGATTCCTGATGTATTATTGTTGGATGAGTGGCACGGAATTCTCCGACAGGTGGCCTCATCGAGTCGCGGCAAAGAGATCTGGGGCGCACTGACATGGCTAATTTCATCCGCGAGACGGGTAATTGTACTTGACGCGGACGCCAACAACGATGACTTAGAATTATTCAGAAAACACTTAAATCGCCAGGACATGAAGTTGATTATTAACGCGTATCAGCCCGATCATGGAAAGAGGTTTATTGTGGAACGGTCTCACAGCGATAACTATAATAGACTGTTAGAAACGCTGACGCGTGGAATCCCCACAGTGGTTTTCACGCATAACAAACGACGCGGAGATTATTCTGTGGAGTCCATCGCTAAGGTGTTACAGCATTTACGATACCGAGTAAAATATTATCACGCGAACACTGACTCGGCCGAAAAACAGCGAGATTTCGCTGATACCACTGCGGCGTTTGAAAACATCGACGTGGTGATCTACAATCATACCGTCGAGGCCGGAGTATCCATCGTGGACCCGCGATTCGGGTACATGGCGGTGTTTTCCGAAGAATTGGGGTCCGTGGAGGCGACCAAACAGGCAATTCATCGATTCAGAAATATTTCGGAAATACATTATTCGGCAACAAAACGGATTCACACGGAGCTTCCACTGACCCGCGATGGAATTATTTCCGCAATCGAATCACATGAAAGGAATTTATCGTCGTCGGAGTTGTTGTTCAGGGCGCCGAATCTCAGCGATGTGAATTCCGGCTACGGGTACGCTTTTATAAGTACAATCATCGACGAAAACAACTCCAAGTGTTATTTTACCGGGAGACTTGTTGAAATGATGAAACGAACCGGCTATTCAGTTGAGTGGGAATTACCAGATGAGTACGAAACATGGAAGAAAAAAAACGACGAATACAACGACGCGTCATCGACGCGGAAATTAATGATGACCCCGCCGTAGATGAATTTCTGAAGACATCGGTCGGCGAAAGAATAGCCGCGGCTGGGGATGGTATAGCGCGAAAATACCATCAATATAACCCCGATGAACGATTAGAACCGTACAAGAAAAAATTGATGTATCTCAATCACGTATTTCAAACCGATGTAAGCAAACTGGACAGCGACAGGATAGAACATCTCGATAGGAACGTTTTACGGTTACAACGATACCAGCGGGTTCTCGTTGATAAACATAATAACGGTAGCGCTGTTATAACGACTCCGTGTCGATCCGATAAAATCACTCCGCGACAACAACTTGAAATAGTTCGCGATGTCCTTAACGCGCTAAGACTACCCGATGTTGTCCCGGATCGATTAGATGCGGCGCGTGTGCCAGTTAACCGCGGCGAGTTGATCAAAAATATTTCAGCGATGTTGGCGCAACCGGATCAACTTGACAAGTACAACGCGCTGTTGAAACATTTCGGCGATATATTTCCGGACGTAAAGTTCTTTAGGAAGGGCACCCTGACGCCAAGACACATCATTGAAAAAAATAAATTGATTTACAAGGGGTTCGGTGGAAGATTACAATCGGATGATACTAAACACGCTGAGCGATCTAACTACACGCTGTATTATCCTGAGTGGCCCCGATCCGACCTCGTAGACGACCTAACAACCGTCAGCGACGATGGATTCGCCGGTAGGGACGTCATCGCGGTGGACACGCACACTACAATGTTACGATTTCGTGTGTGGTCGGTCAACGGCTGGTTTTCTCGATATGACGGGTCAGATTGGCCAGCGTAAAATGGGGAAAGTGTGGAAATTCCTATAAATAAATAATACCACACTTTCCCCATCGATGAAACATGACCTCGTCGACCGTTGCCACAACCGACCCATTCATCGCGACTGTGGCTCGCGTAGAAGCCTCAAACGGTCCCACAGACAAGTCGGACTTGTGTTTTCGCATGCGACCCCTAGGTAAAACGGTCAAACATCCCCCGCGTTGCCGGCGGGGAAATCACACTTTCCCCGTACACGAAAGCCACTGGGGAAAGTGTGGTATTATTTATTTATAGGATTTTCCACACTTTCCCCAAATTTTGTGACGCCCGCTAAAAACTAACCCACCGTCGCCGCGACAACGCAACGGAGGTATTTTCCATCAGGCGCCTCATTCAATGATTTCTTTCTTCGAAATATTTATTTCGTCGCCAGACGCCGCGGTGGTAACTTATCGCCTCGTATGCCCCCTGCGGGGATAATATCTTTTAACATTTAAAAGATACTCTTATTATAATAATGTCAGAATTTGAGGCTGCACTTCATGATTACAGGCGTCGTAACCCGCGAATCGCAGTTCGTGACAGGACTACTGGCACCGGCCGAAGAATAATTACTGAAAAAGGTCCCGATGGCGTCACTCATATATGTTATGTCCATGAAAACAGGGAAGCTGAAGCCCGGGCCCGTCTGAGGGAGAAATATCAGCAAAGACGCCGCGAGGACTATAGAATACTGGCGGCTGTCCTAGCTAGTATTGGAAATAAATATCGCGTTGAGCGCATCGATGGCGGAATTTCGATTACAAAGGAATAACACTTTGTTCAACGCAACGCCTTGTCCATGTGGGTCACGAATTTAATGTCCTCGGGAGATATTACACCGGGAACTGTCTCCATCACGAATTTATCCTCACGAGGTTTTTTCTTTTTTTTACTGTCGGTGGTTGTGTCGAGTGTCTGCGTCGTGGTTGCGGCCAACATGTTGTATTCATCCGTTATATCATCGATTCGCTGAATCAGTAGCGCATTATCATGTTTCGCTGCAGCAAGTTCTCGTTGAGCGCTCCTAAGCTCGTTTTGGAGTCTATCAACGCTGCGTTGCGCATCATCATGACGCCGTTGTGCATCATCGTAACGCCGTTGCGCATCATCGTAACGCCGTTGTAGCAGATCATAATCACGTTGCACACGATCATACGCGACTGTACTATCAGCGGCATGTTTCCGTTGCACCAACGCGGCGCTGAGTTGCCGTTGCAATGATTTATTCTCGTTGGACAAATTATTTAACCGCCATTGCAAGTCCTGAATGGTTTGTTTATCCACGATGGCGTCCATGGATGAATTCATCACCGGCGATGCATCACTGGGTGCGTCAACAATTTGTTTTATTTCATCGTCGATGCTGAGATCTATCATTCTGATATCGTTGTCGGGTTCGTTTTTCCATAGTTTGTAGATACGCTGGTAGCTGATTCGGTACCGATCAGCTATTTCCGATATTGGTGTTTTTCCACGGAGCCGCATGATTTCCCTGACGTCTTCGTCGGTTAGCATTCGCCGATGGGGCATTATTCCAATGGAAATTTTTTTATTTTGTAAAACAACAACAACAACAACAACCCGAATTCGCCAATTGAGTCAGGTTAAACCCGGGCGGCCCATTTCTTCGGGACAGATGTAGCGTGGAAAATCCTATACCACACTTTTCCCAACAAAATTCCGTGTATGGGGAAAGTGTGGAAAGTCCTATAAAAAAATAAATACCACACTTTCCCCAACAAAATTCCGTGTATGGGGAAAGTGTAGAAAGTCCTATAAAAAAATAAATACCACACTTTCCCCATTTTACGCCGACCAAACAATTATCATCGGATCATCGGACGCATTTAACGGACAACAACCTAATAACTCGCTGGTTTTTGCATGGACAAATAAACCCGATGGGACCCCAGACTGGAAGGAGGGTACAATACCAACTGGGTCATACCAAATGGAACAAATCAATAAAGAATTTCAACGCAGGGTAAAATCGATCACAGGAAAAGAATCAAAAATCGCTATTACGGTTCATGAACCGACGTTATCGTCGACGATTGAAATAAGCACACCGGGGTATATGGTTGATATCTATAACAGTTCAATAAGAACCATACTAGGTTGGCCCGAGAATCCACCTCATGAAATCTCCGCGGACTTGCACACGAATGCGCAATCGTATCACGAGATTAATCCCCGGTATCGAACTGATTTGTCTATTATAAAAGGCGCGTTATTACCCAGCGGGTTTATATTTCAAGACAGGAATACCATGCAATGGTATTTTCCGTATAAGGAAACTCCTAAATTGTCCGCCGCGGCCACAGTTAGTTTAAATGATATCACTGGTGCGTTTACCGAGATTAATTATATTTACCAATCACAACTAAAACAGCTACGGAAAACAAAAGCACGAAAACACGTTGAGGTGTTAAACCAACTTATATCAGACATGGAATATATTAATAAGCGAATCGTTGAGACAATATCTGCTAACAGCGATGGTAATAAACAAAAATTTTTAACCGAGTATAATATCACAGAAGACGATTTACCCGATCTCAAGTTTCCAGGATACAACGCACCAGAACTAAGAAAATCTCTTAATGATTTTCTCGGCCCGTCAACTTATATCCTCAGACACGATAACGGAGATGGTGGTAGGCATATTGCTCCATACAACGTAAATATCGCATCGGTGATAGCAATCAATCTAGTGTGTGATGCTATCGAAGGGAGTTACCAGGTAGATACCAAGCAATCAAATCAAGCTCAACAGGGGTATATCCTTTATTCATTTTCACCAACAGCCCCTCCGGGATTCTTAATCGTTGAGAACCCGATTAATCCGGTCTATATGCGATGCCATAATCGGTTTTTAACGAGAATTAATTTTAGACTTACCGATCAGTCAAATAACCTAATTGATCTACAAGAGGAGGAGTTAGTGATCACTCTGTTTGTAAGATCATAGCAGCAGAGGGGGCGATGACATCGACGCGGTCGTCGCGCTTTTTTACCGGACGCTGACGACGCTGGGGGATCGGCGCGCAGAAGGTATTAATTAAACCAAATGACGATTGGACGATCCCAGCGTCGACGACGTCGTTTTTTTTTTACCGGGCGCTGACGACACCGGATCCGCTGAGTGCAGAAGGTATTAATTAAACCAAATGACGATTGGACAAAATGTCCGATTCGCCCCCTCTGCTGCTAATAGGAATAATCAACTCAGATTCCAGGAAAGCTATAGTAATCATTGGCTCGCATGCTCAATTGATCTACGCACGGTTATTTATTTTATTGATTCATATGGGCTAACACCACTGTTAAAATGTATCAGTTATGTGGATATCAATGTTGCCAAGACATAAAATGACGGATACACCTACCTTTTTTACTAGAGGCCATTGCGGCGCTTGTTGCAATCATCAAGTCATCAGCCAAAGTGATGTTTGGAGTCGCCTCCAATCAAGTAGCCGCGTTATATACAGCGAGAAAGCAATTTGTCTCTGCATAATCAGAATAGTAATACCCCAAACAAGGCTGTGAACATCTGTGGACGATCAAGACTCCATGAAAGACTAATTAGCCGCATTAATGAACCTTACTAATGTAGATCAAAATCAGTTTGTGTTTAAGAACAAATTTAGCTAGCCGAAATCCTTTAATGTGAACGTAAATGGATTATCACTAGGATGTTAGTGTGAGATAGATTGGGTTGACATAATTTATTGTAGTAAATTATATTCTTGTCATTTTATAAACTATAAACGCTAAAGAAATAATACAACTTATCTTTTAAATATGGACCTGTATAGACCTCGTCATAAAAGATAGACGTATGGTTCGTATTGTTCCTTATGTACTATCATCTCAAAGTTGTTTGCATGTTTCGTCGATATCATTGAAAAATGTAAGGACACGTATGTGTCGCTGTTGAATTGTGTGTTATGGAGGCATTTAATCTCTCTCTCTATCTTTCTCTCTCTCTCTATCTATCTAACTATATATATATATATATATATATATATATATATATATATATATATATATATATATATATATATATATATATATATATATACATATATATATATATATATATATATATATATATATATATATATATAACAAGATTTATATCATCGTAATAGATTGCATACATGCATGTAGTTTCGAGGATTCCTACCATCGATGTTGACTATCACTATGGAGCTAAATATTGGAGATCCTACACGCAAACTAAACCCACAGTGATTACATGGCACAGGACCACGGCTTTTTAAGTCACGATCGGCATATGCCCATCAACATTCATTGACATACTGCTAACCAAAGCAAATCGTCTTCACTATGAGGCCATTTGCATAATTATTTTGAATATTATATATTACTTTTATATGGTTTCTAATTAAATTGAGCTTGTGGAAAAAGTAGCACGGAGTAGGTCCCCCAACGTGTTTTTATTTCGCTGTTTCATTGGCAGTGTGATAACACAACAGGGACGGATCGTAGTGGAAATAATTTATTTCCCAGTCGAGGTTTCGTGTTGTTACACCCGTCTCTATGACAACATAACTTAACGGAAAATAAAGTTATATCCGTATGATATGTGCTTTTGTCAATCCGATTGTAAAATGTCACATTTTGAGGTGCTCCCATCGCTTTCAACTGTTTATATGTTCATTTAGATGACATGCATCAACTCAGTGTAAAACTATACCACTTCAACAATGTCCTGGAGACTGCTCAACTAGAATCAGAGAGGCCTGTAATAGCCAAGCGAGCCAGATTAACTATACATTAGCCTTTATTTTATGTTGCCACTGTTTTACCAATACATTAAATATAGGTTTTTACAAATAGCTATTGATTAACACCAAAAACACGTATAATTTCAGGCTGGTATTCGAGATTTTCAGCTAGCCCTTGCTCTTGAACCTGAGGCAGCTTCCATTTACTGCCGGTATATTCCCCTCCAGACGAAATCTATAGAAGGCAAGACAGCAATTGTGCCACTGTCAGAAGGAACTCGATACATAGTAATTGATGCCGGAGGTGAGGAAATACAAATTGATTTAAATGCAGTAGGACTTTTAATTTCGGAATTTACTCTTTCAATAAAATTTGAAAGAATTAGTTTACGAGAAGACAGCTTTGGGCCCCCGTGGGGAATTCTGATTTGCCGCATGGAGCATCCCGGAAAAAAAAAATATTACACAATATGGTTGACAGGAAAATACTATAGGTTCAACAGGATCTAACTAAGCGGAAAATATCACATTTTCTCCATCTGACACTATTTGACAATGTAGTATACAAAATATCGTAAATAATTATTCCGACTGGAAACATGTCGGTCGCAGTTATACTCCAGGCAAGGACTGTGACTACTACTGTCAAGAGAAACCACGCCTGCCATAGCTTGCAAATGAATTATAAAGGTGGTCATACTATTCATTCCTTTAATATTATTTGTTATTCTTTGTTAGAGTTCAATTTGCTAAGAATGGTCTTCTGTGAGTGTTATTTCACTTTCCACAGTTAATGAACATAAAATACGGGCGGCTGCCATTTGTTTTGTCGGCATATTGATATAATATATATATATATATATATATATATATATATATATATATTGTTTACAAAACTCAAATAGCCCGAAGCATGTGATCCTCTAAGTCTAAATTTGTCTCTGTCCCGTAGTCTAAGGGAATGTTCACAAATCAGGAGTGTTGATTTGCCTAAGAAAACATTGAGCACACTAACAAAATGTAATTATTTCAGTTTTTCAAACACGTTAGTAGATTACGATTATTCAGTCCCTCGCTGTTTCCTATTTGCAGGTCCCCCACCATTAGAAATATTGACAAATTGTATCGAAGTTAAACACTATGAAATATAAATAATACTATTTCTGTGATCCATATTTGATGGGCTACCTTTAATTAGCGTCGATTTGACCTTTTTGAATAATCGTGTGCTTCCTCTTGTTCGAGCCTTCATTCATCACTGGTTATATATGTATATATATATACATATCGAGAGTTACCTATGAGATTGTTTTACAATTGAATTACACAATTGGGATTAGCTGCTCAAAAAACGTCCAGGATATTGTTTTTCGTGTTGGAAGAACATATTTAATTATATTGCATTTGTATCCATTGCGATCAAAAAGTACTTAGCAAGCCCATTCAACTGATATACGAAGTTGATATTTTCTGCAATTATGATGTAAAATAATTATTAAAGTACTAACCTTTGGTCCAAGTGGAATTTGAGTCAGGACGAGATTTTAATTTCAAAGCTGCTAGTCTTAGGCCTGTCTCTGTAAACACAATAATTGTTTCAGAATTTTAAATAATCGTATCAAATGTTAAAGAACAAATATATCCGACTTTAATGAATCTAAATTTTTGTCTTGTTGGGTACAAGTTTTAAATATTGTAATAATACCTTCAAATTCCCTCCGAATTGTTCAAATGGTTGTCTCGGCGAAAAGTAATTAGGGCTTTTTTGTCCCTAAGTAACTATTATGACTTGACTAACCTTCAGAAATATGGCATGTTGTTAGTAGCACGATGTTGTAGCTGGTATATTGGAATTTCATGTTCTCAGCAAGTTAATATGACGGCATACTATCATATACATTCTCCACCAATATTACACGACTATGTACGGAATGTATTACCATTTCTAGCAAAGTCTAAAGAAACGCAACACAGTACACAGTGCATATATTATGGGCTACTTTAACATGTTGTAATTGAATCTGAACATAAATAATCTCTGTGGTCAATTAAAACACATAGAACAGACACATGCAATCGGCCATTTTCGCAATGAAAATCAAAATATCCGAAAATGGTCGCTACGTTTCAGCGGTAGTATCATGATTATTATGTCGCGTATCGAGAGTAGAATCAGTTTCTTTAAACTGTTTTTAGATAGTAGGAATAATGTTATCTGTCGATGAAATATTCACGAATAAGCCCTGTAGTGAATGGTACGACAACATTGAAAAATATGAACCGAGACTAGCGGACATTTTCAAATTATCACTTAGATACTAAGTTTTCAGTGCAGTGTAAACAAAGCTCAGCTCTGTAAAACGTCTAGGTAGTAGAAGGAAACATATTATACAGTTTTGATTCCTGGTTAAATCGCGAATAATTAAAAAAATTGAAATGTGCTAATTTCTACGAATGTTAGGGAAGTAAACGGTTTTAGCCACTGTGCATTGATCAAGCATCTGAAAAATAAAAGAGAACCAACTGTGGTAATGACCTCGTTTCTGATTCAAACAGCACACCAAGACCCATTTCGAAAGTTATGGACAGACAGCGGGACTGTGTTCATTTCTCAAACTTTAGCTGAGCTAGGCAAAATAAGTTGACAACCACTTGGCCCAGCTAAAGAATCATTGTCCACATGCGTATATTGATCGCCTCCACATCACTTACCGAACCCGGTTTGAGCGCTTTTTCTTGGCTATCGGCATAAAAAAAAAAACGGGAACTGGGGTGGGGAGGCCCACCCTCATATCATTGAGGCGTTAAACAGTCATAGGCAACAGGACAGTGGGCATACACCGGCCACATTCAGTCCAAAGGCATGCCACAAATACGAGCGAACGACTTAGTGAGTGCAGTACATGTAGCTTCTCGTGTTGACAGAAGTTCGTTCGTTTGGTTTGCACGCAATTACTATTGTACACGACATAACAAAACTATAGCAATGGAATAACTCATCGGTGATTGGTGGGCATTCACATGATTTACCTAGAAGAGCCTGTATGGGACCTTAAAGGATTGTGAACTGCAAGCCATACTCGCCCTAGCCAGTGCAGGCGCAATTAGCCCAATCAGGAACGGGGCGAGGTAATACGAGCAAAACCGAAGCCAGGTTGAGCGAAAGTAGGATTGGAATATATTTGCGAACCCTCTCCACGACGCATGCTCAGCAGCGCCCACGGTTAGGTTAATCGACACATGCTCTTGCATTTTCTCTTGATGTGGCATTTCAGCCACATCTAATTTGCCCAAGCCATTCTTCCTCAGTTACGCACCGCTGCAAGCACACAGCCAAGCTGGGCAAAATTTTACTGGCGGTGAGTTTAGTAACGTGTTTCGTATTCCCATTTACTTGTGTTGGTCGTACATGTGCTCATGCAGGCGATACTTGTACAGGAGCTTGTGTATTCCAATGTATTTGAATAGATATTTGAGACAACAGAGTAGTTGTCTGTGTTTTCTTTGTTCTGTGTTTTTGATGATTTGTAACTGTCAGTAGTCAGGCAGTTACAACAGCGACGGAGTGTCTGCAGTACTGACTTATCCTTTTGTCCGTCGTTTTGATAATTTTGTCGTCTGAATGTTGGCGACTCACGCGGTGGGTTGTACTGCCATTGTTACACTGATGATAAATAAAGCGGCTAGCACAAACGTCATACTACTTCACCTGTTCTCGCTCATAAAGAACAGCATGGATGACAAAAAGTATTCGTTCTGTCACTGGTTACGCTGTTCTTGCGTATCCGGTCAGGACACCAACTGGACGACAAGTTGTTCATATAAGTCTTTGGCATGTTGGACCTCGTTTGATAATGCGACGTCGCATATTTCACTCGTTTTATTGCTACGGCAAAGATGCAATTCGCGTAGGTAGTCAAGTTGGAGTGCATGTCGCCATTACCCTTGCTGGCCTCGTCAGTCTCGCCCGTTACCTGGTTTTGCCGAGCGCAGTTGGTGAAGAGTGATGTGTGCTGCTTCTCGGTTGTTCATATGTAGGTAGGGTATTAGCATATATATATATATATATATATATATATATATATATATATATATATATATATATATATATATAAGCAACTACCCTGCTTTTGTTGCACGAGTTGTACCTGGTTAAATAAATAACTTGGGATGGACATAACTAGTTTCATGCGTCTAAAGGCCATATTGCAGTTGCGATCTGTCCACTGGTCGGATATCTTTTAATTCGTCTTACCCTTTGTGTGCTTGCAGCTATCCATGGATCCTTGTAGGTGAAATTCAGTCTGAAAAAGTCGCGGTAGCTGGGGGGGGGGGGGGACATAACACGCGTTTGCCTCTACTTTCACTATCATACGATTGCTTTCGTTGGTTAACAGCTAACACACCTGCTTCTGTGCCTCACTGTAAGATCTGCGAGCCGTAAAGTCTCCAGACCACAGTCCTAGCAAAGCGCGCAGTGAGGTTTGCATCGACCCCACACCATACACAGGGAATGGTCCTATTGACTCTTCGGAATCGCTGTGAGTGTTGGTAATTGCATTTACCAACACAAATCGAATAGCAAGTGTTTCTGGACCCACGCATATTTGCCTGTACATCTAGCATGTTGATATATTTCTAAATGGGTAAAAAACTAATATATACCGGAGAAGTTTGTGGACCCTTAATATTGTTTGTAAAGATTGTCTTCGCCTTACGATATACTTGACGGACAAAGGCAATCATTGTGCTGGAGCCCTAACACTAATGCCCTGTGATTAAGTCTTTTGAGAGATCATATATATGATGCTTGACAACCGATCTGATGTTCAACAGTGTCCAATTCGAGCGGTAAACATAAACGCAACCCTCTCCCAACCCCAAACCCAAAGAGAATAAAACAACAACAAAAATATGAAGAAAAAAAAAAACAGAAGAAAAACGCCGGTATATCGTAAACGAGCAAAAAGTGTCCTTCTTTACACATTTGTAGGTTGCATAAAGTGCAGGATTATTTGGTTCCAAAATCCTTCTATTAAGAGATATTTAAAGAATAGTTTGCACAACTGATTTGTCAGTTATTGGTGCAATAGCCAGTGACACACACACACACACACACACACACACACACATGCACATACACACCCGTCTAACTTGCCCGTCGATTAGCTTCCAATATTTTAGATTCTTTCTTTCCATGCATACACATCTTGCACATAAGCACGCTGCAAACAGTTTTATATAGATGTAAATGTTATAGATGTCTGAAACATCATCTTTTGTTTAAACAATGAGCTTCTAAATCCGATCCCTTCTAATTATAAGACATTGTTCTGAATCGACTGATACAGGCCTCTCTCCCTATACGTTTTGTTTGTCTTCATCCTTACTTTTCTCTGAAATGACAATACCGTGGGTAGTCGGTGTAGCACTAGCCCTTGACTGGGTCTGTTCATTTAAGCCACTGTTGTTCCAGCATAAATTAACAACAAGACTGTTATAAATATAAACTGAAGCTATGAGAGGACTGGTAGTGAAAACTCCGGTTGACACGTTTTGCAATTTCCAAACAAAAATGTTCGGCATGTTCCAAAGACATTGCAGTAGCAAGACATATATTCATATTACACATTTTTACATGTCTGTCTTTAGTAGATATTAGCATAGATTTTCCTTAAATGCTGTGGCAGAGAAAGTTTTAAGGAAATCAGGTAGTTTGACTGTATCAGATAACACGAACTGAGTTATTGGTCGCCAATACATTTTAGAGTCTTTATAGTTTGAGACATAATAACTATGTCCCAGTGAACGATCTTCATATTCGAGTTCGTCTGAATGTTTCAAATTCGAAGGTGGTTTCATTTGTTGGTCAGGTAAAATCTGGTCTGAATATATAAGATTATGTCTATACCTGGAACACCAAAATCGTTGCTATTGCTCAAAACATCCGATCGGTATACCCTTTAGATTGTCAGCATTATAGATCGATTGCAAAATTCAAGACTTTTTGTTCAAACACATAGTTGTTACATTTCAATGGTCTCAAACTAAGTAACTGAAAACAAAAGAACGACAAGGTTTGTAAAATTGAAAAATAATTTAGTTCCTCGGAACACGAAGTGAAATTTAAAAGAAACTGACAGTATTGTCATTTAAACCCCAGATGAACCTAAATGTTGCAGTGCTAGACATTTCACATTAGTGACGTTCCAACTGATATTGATATATATATATATATATATATATATATATATATATATATATATATATATATATATATATAGATCGCTGATTCTTTTCAAACAAAAATTGTAAGCTGATAATAAGACTGAAAACTCTCTGGACAATTAACTACACTCATAAATGCTTGATGTCTCTAGGAGAGCGTCCCGTTCTTTGTACTAAAGTTAATGGATCCACTCTGATAGCAAAGTCATTAAGTACCCAACGTAGAAGAATCCAATGTTTTGTGGGAATGCAACAAGTTTATGAAATCTTACATATTCATGATTTTGTACCTGATGCCCCTGCGCTAATACATACCAAATTATCTCAGAATATCCATTCCAAAATGGCCTTTAATTGCATCATTTTTATTTCTCTCTCTCTGTCATCACACCAGGATGTACCGATCATAAAGAGTACGAAATGTACAACCTCTTCCGTCTATTTACGCAATCAGGCAGATGCCATCAAAACAATCTAAAGGCTTCCGATCTTAACTTTGCATGCTTAGTGTTTTACAAGATTTATGGTAACTTTCAGAGTTTGAACTTACATAACGTGTTCATATCTGTCAGAATTATAGAGTATTGTATACCTTAAATACTCTAAGACAAACAGAAACAGGTTTTGTCAGAAAAAAACAAAACAAGAACGTGTAATTAAATATATTAATATCATTTTAAAGTAGCAATTTTATCGTTCATAACAATCGCATTCGAAAAGAATGGATTAATTGCTCATTGATTAAGAATGAGAGCAAATAAACTTAAATGACAACAAAACAGATTTTACGGCATTTGCTACCAAACTAGACCGCAAGCTTGTCAAGGCCATACTAATATATATATATATATATATATATATATATATATATATATATATATATATATATATATATATATATATATATATATATATATATAAGCAGCAGAGGGGGCGAATCGGACATTTTGTCCAATCGTTATTTTGCTTAATTATTACTTTCTGCACTCAACGATCTAGTGTCGTCGGCGCCTGGTAAAAAAAAGATAGACGCCCTCAAATGTGGATACGCCGGGCTGTCTCCGTCGCTGTAGGTAACAACTGTACCCAACCTTGTTCCATTGGACAAGAAAGCTGTTTTGCAGTTCACGTATCTATTTTTTGCCACTGCGTCCTTGATTACGAAATCATATTCTGCGTCATCTATAATCAGCCGTGAGCAATATCGTTTGTAGTCGCAGTTTTTTCCACCTTGTGTGAACTTACCAATTATTCTTCTACCGAGATCTTTTGCCTCGCGGTTTCGTTGGTTAAATATCCTCCTGGACCATTCGATGATATATTCCTCGTCGGCATCAATGTTTTTTCTGGACTCGTCAATTATGCTGTCTAGACGCTCCGGTTCTGGTAACCAGACTTCAGTCTGCGCCCGGTATGATATAATCGCGTCACTGACAATCAACGAAACTAGCATGTCTGATATGAGTTGATTTAACACCTCAACGTGTTTTTGTGCTTTTGTTTCCCGTAGCTGTTCTAGTTGTGATTGGTAAATACGATTAATCTCGGCAAAATACCTATTAATATCATTTAAACTAACTGTGACCACGGCGGATGATTCAGGAGTTTCCTTATACGGAAAATACCATTGCATGGTATTCCTGTTTTGAAATATAAACCTTCTGGGTAATAACGTGTTTTTTATAATAGACAAATCATCTCGATAACTGGGATTAATTTCATGATACGATCGCGTATTTGTGTGCAAGTCTGCGGGGATTTCATGAGGTGGATTCTTAGGCCATCCTAGTATGGTTCTTATTGAACTGTTATAAATATCAACCATATACCCCGGCGTGCTTATTTCAATCGTCGACGATAACGTCGGTTCATGAACCGTAATAGCGATTTTTGATTCTTTTCCTGTGATCGATTTTATTCTGCGTTGAAATTCTTTATTGATTTGTTCTATTTGGTATGACCCAGTTGGTATTGTAACCTCCTTTCAGTCTGGGGTCCCATCGGGCTTATTTGTCCATGCAAAAACCAGCGAGTTATTAGGTTGTTGTCCGTTAAATGCGTCCGCTCGGATATTAGGCCAACTGTGATATACTCGCAATTTTGCCAGCGCTATTTCCTTCACTGGAACCGGCGATGGGAAGTTCACACTGAATTCGGGTTTTGTTGACGTTATCGATATCATATTTGTTTGTACCGGAGTGGTATTCTCCGCGATCCGCTGAAGTAATTGAGACCCTTCGGGGTTCAGCGACATTATTATTATTCGTTGTTTTTAGTATCTAATTTCAACAACCAGGTGGTTCCGGCTTCCAGTTGAAAATCCTCGATTTTTGACATCGCGGAGCTATATAACTGGACCATCGTGGAGAATTCAACATCGGATACGAACAAATTATCAATCAATAACGAGATCAACCCGGATAATTTCGAGTACGCGTCGGATACTATTTGATGTTTTACTGTATACTCGTCGAGTTTTTTCTGAAAACACGATGATATCTTGCTAGTGATTGCGTTGGCGACTCCAGCAATTGTTGTCATCGCGGAAACAGCGATTGGAACAGCGATCGGGGCTATCGTGGTCACCGTGGATAAAATAACACCGGTACCGGCTACTATACCCGACACCGAGTACACGACCGCGTCGATGGTGGTTATTTTTCTGCGGTATTTTTTTATTTTTGCGCGGTATTGTTCGGAAAGCGTTTTCAAATTCGCGGCCACGGGTCGTTTTTTTTTGTAGCCTTTCCCGGTTGCCTTCTTCAATGCCATCCCCGCCGCGGTACCAACGGCTCCTAACGCCGCCGCCTTAGCCACTGCTGGGGCCGCCGCGGCAATCAATGCCGGAATCGCAGCTAACAGCGGAAATATCCCACCGGTCTTTTCCATGTTTTCAATTGCTGCGGCTGAAAAATCTATTTGAACACCCTTTTTATTCTTCATCGCATCATTGAAATGTTTTATTTGACGCGCCGTCAACGATATCTTATGATTACCACCTGCCATCTGTGACGGCTTCAGCGTTATTGTGGTTCCGCATTGTTTAGCCGACTTTGATCGTAATTTCTTGACTTGACCATCAGTCAACTCTACACTGACGACACTATACGACATTTATTGTAAACGCGTTTTGTGCTTTCAATTACATGTTTTCCACTGGCGCATCAACGATTCTCATTCGTCCACCAACGCCTTCTAGCAGCATTGATTTATCGCTGAGAATGACAGCAACCGCTCTATAATTAACACCACCCGGGGCTATACGAGCTCGGAAGTGTATATCAACGACGGATTGTCTCGTTAAATCAAGATGTTCCAGCGAAAAATAATAAATCGGATACAGGTTTTTAAAATCAAGTTGTGATATTTGCAAACCAGTGTCGACGTTTTGATCACGACCCATATACGACAGCAATCGATGGTACACACGTGCGATATGGTTGTCGCCGTAATTAAGCTGTATATCCTCGGATGGTTCCTGTTGTCCGTTTATTCTCAGTGAAACATCCCTGACTCCTAATTGATCAAATATCATATGGCTGTGTTCTTGACTGCCCAATCGTTCCCTATTCTGTAGCGCTATGAATATATGACACGGGGCTGAAACACCCTGTTTTGACGCCAAGTGCCATGTAAACGTATCGGCGACGTTATCCTCTTTAGCATCAGTTGTTACCGCTAGCCAACTCAACAACGATTTCCCCCCCTGTTCCATAAATGCTAACAATCGTGCTTCCGTGGTAACTGATGGAGTCAGTACCGGCATCCACAATGCCATTTTAGTTAAAACGACTTTACCGGCAGCGACACCAGCAGCATGCCATATTGCATTGTTATCATCGCCCCTTCGCGTCAGCGCGATTGTATGCTTAGCCCCATAGATAACCTTCCTGACATTTCTGCAGAATCCAAATATGTGATGGAGTGGAATCGCGCATGAAAACTTTCGGCGTTGTCCTTGCAACATTCCTACTCGTGTTGCAAACCCTAGATTAAAATTATCGTTAGTACTTTTTATAATATTGAAATTAGCGCCTGGTCTTGCTCTGCGGTCTGGATTGGCTGCTTCAGCCTGTGGGTCAACTGCGGTATCTCTTTCCGCCAGCACGTTGATGTACTGAAGATGGTCAGCGTTATTAGTGATATCCTTCGCAAACATCATAGATGGGCCCGCCGATCTTGTATAATCATCCGAATATCTCGCCAACCCAATTATCGTCGTTGCAACATCAACCTCGCGTTCTATTGACTCAATTTCTCGCCCGTCAATAAGATATCTGGCGCTCTCAAATAACGCCATGATACCGTTGTTGACGAAGCCAACTCGAACACGAGGGTCATCTGCGTATGGTGCATTATCGGCGGCATTTGTCACGAGTTCTCCCTCAATTTCGATAAACGCTTCACACGGCAGAAAGTATTTACTGGTATCTTGGACTTGAAGTTCAATTCGCGATCGTAGGTCAGGTTGCGCTGCATAATAAGAATAAAATTGATAATCACGGACAGAATCATCCCTGCGCACTGGGGCGTCCATATCCATATATATTATTTATCATGTTGATGTTTTCAATTGCGATTTTTTCGTCGTAGACCACTTCCCGCTATCGCGTTCATGAGCGCGTTGGTTGCCGCATCGGCGGATGGCGAAGTCGCCAACGACGGAGTCGTCGCCAACGACTGAGTCGCCGCCAACGACTCTAATTTTTCTTCCACGGCGTTATTTATTACTTTACTGACATTTGCAGGCATCACTGTCGTTGATGGCATCTGTTTTTTTCTTGAAAATCTCTTGGATTTCACCAACGACATTAGTTTGTTCCGCGCGGCTGAAAGCGCCTTTCCGGCAACATCTCCAATAGCACTAATTCCCTTATCACGAATAACATCAATAGCCTTCATTCCTAATTGTTTGGCTAACGGCGCTACTTTTGGAGCCATTCTTGTAAATAACCCCGCAATGGTGCTACCGAGACCATCTCCATAGTACGCGCGGTAAACAGGCAATCGCGAGTTTACCACGTAAACGAGTACTGGTTTATCATGGTTGTAGTGTATGATCATCTTTATTATAAAAACACCAGTTTTCCAATTAATCATCCACAAGCTCGTCTATGAGCGTTCGATATGCATTAATGTCCATGATACCGCCTGCAAATAAGCGCTTGCAAATATCAGCGGCCTCATTGATTATTTCCGTAGAGTTATTTCCGGCTCGTTTTCCTCCGATTAGTACTTCCAGCCGTGATATATCACTGAGAACACTATTAGGGCAGGTAACGCCGTAGGATTCTTTACCAACAGAGTATCCTTTTCCTTTTTTTGGTGTTATACTCTTAACTTCCTTGTGGAATGCGTCGTAATCGGATTTACTACGATGTGGTAATGCATCTTTATGTTTACTTGCTAAATACACTATTCTTGCCCAGTCCTTTAACGACTTTATATTTTTCTCGTAACCGCTATTGATATGCTTCTTATCTCGTATGCTCTTAGCAAAATTGTTGGCAGTAAAATTAATTAATTCTTCCCTGTTGCTGAAGCCTCTAATTTGATCTATTGTGCTCTTCTTGAGTACAATACGGGGTATATTCCCCTCTTTTTCTTCCGGTATTTCTTCTTCTGGTATTTCTTCTTCTGGTATTTCTTCTTCTGGTTCTTTCGCAGTAGCGCCTAGTTCTTCCTCGTCGGCCATTGTAACATAAGGTTCTTGTGGTTCGGTTATAGCGAGTGGTGGTGGCCTCCGTGTTGTAGCAGCCGCTATTTTTGCAGGGAGTGTTTCTAAAGACCTTTTTGTTTGTTTTGTCTCTGCCGCTATCTTTTCAAGCGCACCAAGAACGGGTACAGTTACCGCCGTAACATCCTTAGTCGCTTTAGTTACCGGGGCAAATAACTGTTCACTTCCAACAGCAAAATCAGTTTGCATTTGTTGTCGCGTTTGAAGTTTCTCTCTCACTCTGTCTCGTAACGGTATAAACTTTCTAAGCGCTGCTAGTCGCTCTCTGGCTAGCCGAGTAGTAAGTGATTCACCTACCATTATTGCAAATTGCTCCGCAAATTTCTAATTTTCCGCCGAGTGTACCATCGGGGGTTCCACGGAGTTTTCGTCTATAATCCTTCTAATGTTTTTGATCTTACTAGAAATCTCCCGGCGTCGTTCATAAACACGTTTGAGTTTTTTTCGTATTATTTCAACGGCAGTGAATAGTCCAATGAATGCATTTGCGTCATTGTGGTACAAGTTTTCATTGATCGTATGTTGTAGTCGTTTTATAAAAAAGTACTCGCGGGCCAGGGTAAAACGCCCCCGTTTTGATTGTTCGTTAATAATCTCATAATCGGATAATATTTTTTCACTGTCGAGACCATCAGATAATTCAATTCCTTGATTTTTTAATTTTGAAATCTCAGTTAATATATTATTGATGTCTTCGATATTCATTATTCTTATAAAACATCTTGTTTTTAAATAAAAAATTTTAATAAAATTTAAGTTAAAATTTAATAAAAATTATATGGACAGTACAATGCCGTAAATCTCCACTCGAGTGTTGTGGCAGATTACAGGCATACATGGACAGTACAATACCGTAAATCTCCACTCGAGTGTTGTGGCAGATTACAGGCATACATGGACAGTACAATGCCGTAAATCTCCACTCGAGTGTTGTGGCAGATTACAGGCATATACATATACTTAATTAAGGACATTCACATCTTGGAACCCCAAAGCATACATCTCCGGGAGGGAGGCCTAGGGTGACAAACGTCATCGTAGACCGCCCAGAAGATATGCTTGGGGGACATCACTACATGTACTTAATTAAGGATGAATATATTTACAATGAAATGATTGATGGATGATGGGACGGCACAAGACAGCACAAACATAAAACGGCGGGGCGGAACTCTACGGCCAATTCAACCAATCAAAAGCAACCCAATTAAATTAACCCGGTTGCATGATTGTGAACAAAAGACAACCACACGCCCGGGTCAAGAGCGTGGGTTAGTTTTGATTGGTTGAATTGGCTTTCGAAAGCCCCAGGCTTATAACGAGTCATCTTATATATAAAGTGACTAATACAGCAGCGTCAGTCACAAGGTGTGTGTTAATTTGAATTCCCTTGAATCGTTTGAATCCTTAAATACTTATTAATGGTGTTTCACGGCATTTAAATGAAACCAAATACTCAAATAAAACATTAAAAAAAAGAATACAGCTGTTAGATAACAGCGTGTATTTCATTAGTTTTCATCGTAAAATGATTAATTAATCGCAACATTAATTGGACTTCAAGGGACGTAACTCTTGTCATGCGACGCTATCACAAAACGAGTTATCTCCCTTTGATGTTATATATGAAAATCGAATTCTGTGTCCGGTCTTTTTTGAGATCTCTGTTTTAGTTATATTTTCTGCAACAAATCGTACTGCGGGCATACAAATATCAAAATATCTACTGGCTTCATTCATCGACTGAAAAGTTTTTTCTTCGTGCGTTGTTGTATCAAATGACTTTACGGGTTTTGCTTTTTTTGCGTGCTTCCCTGTTTTACCTTTTTTGACATTCTGACTTTGAGTAATGGACTGTAGGTTTATAAGAGAATTATCAGTCTTATTATTATTAATATGATCAATCACAAGCCCATTCTCGATTAATCCGTTAAATGCTTCAAATACCGCCCTATGAACAAAATACTTCTTTTTTCCGGCACCAAACATCAAATATCCCTGATTATTTTTCCATCCAACCGGCTTCTTCAGTTTGCGGTTTCGAACAATGCCGTCGCGAGATGCCTCGTAATTGACGAGCACAGGATGCGGCTGAAATTCTTGGTCCATTTGTATAATAATACTACTTGTCTAATTCATTATTTGGTTTAATTATAAACCTTTCAATGTAGTCTTGAGGAGTTTTGATGATTTTGTCGGCGGTGGGGTAGATGACGGCGTTTTTTATTCGTTTATCGTAATAACGCTTTAACTCTCTGTATCGCTTTCCGCCACAATTGATACACAACTGCGATTTTCCTCTTACACCGACGTGACAAACCAAGCACGGGAGGGGGCCAAGAGAGCCATTACGAACGCTTTGTAAATGATACCCGCAGAATTCACCTCTGCATGATTTATTGCACGGGGTTGTCGACCCAATCATCAACCATTTGCATTTATTCATTATACTATATTCTTTTATTTAAATACTTGTTTTAATTATATGGATGAGTTTGAGAGATTAGCAGTAATTAAGCCCTGGAAAAATATTAAGTTCAATCTCGATAGAATCCTCAAGGACACACCAAAAGCGTTAATAAACGATAAAACACTGTTGAGTAAAATACGCGATTGTATCAATGAATTCAAGCGTGATGGTGCATCTCATAGTTGGTCAACATTTCGAATTGATGGTGTTGTTGATGCTACCATGAACGACAACCGCGCAGCAATGATAATATCACAACTTGACGGTAAAAGGTATTTCTTCAGAGTAAAATTCATTGTCCGGGTGGAATCAGGCGATTGGATCATACGTGATAAATTTGAACCAGTTCTCAGCGACAAGAAAACAGTCATTGTTAGCCGCGACTCCAAGCCGGGGTTGTTAACCGGAATTGATAGACCATACTATGAACGAGCGTATCCTGAAACAGCAGTTGTTTATGGAATATACCCGTTAAATAAGAAACCTGATATCGGAAAACTGAAACCGATGAAACAGTCAACTGGGATAAATTGTGTAGCAGAACGAATAATAGAGCATTGATTATTCCTATTTCCCGTGTATGCCCGTCTATACTTTTTTTGTTCTCTGTAACCTTAGTAATGAGTGTATTTATTTCCTGTGTGTGCCCGTCGATATTTTGTTTGCTCACTTTAGTATCAAAAATGATTATTCTTATTTCCCGTTCATGCGAGTCTATACTTTTTTTGTTCGCTTCAACCTCGGTTTTGAGCGTTACTATTTCCTGTCCATACGCAGTGATATCATTTATAGTTGTTGTAATCTCATCCAGCTTGGTATTTTTTTTACCAAAGAATTTATCAAAGTTGTTATCGACCCTGTTAAAATTTTTTCGCAACGTGTAAAATTGACCCGACAGCGTTGTAAACTCCGAAATAGTAGTTTTTATCCCCGCAAGATTCGGTTCGGTTACCGTCGGGGTCCCGAAAAAACTAGCGGTAGTGAGCTGTATATCGGTGATAGATTTTTTCACCTGCGCGTCAAGTTCGGTCACCGATTTATCCAACCTTGTAAAACCGTCTCGGATTAATGTTATCGTCGATAGATGTTCACCCGGTTTGAGTCGTCCGTCGCTGGTATACAGCGCGATAGTGTCCTCGGCGGCATCACGCCGTCGTGTTAAAACGTCATTCAGTGACACATTACTGGATTTCAATTTACCCTGGCGGTCTTGAAATACAACTATTTCACCTGGGTCAACACTTGTTAAATTCAACGTATCAGCGATTTCATCCTCGATTAGTTTTTTTATGTCATCGGTGGCAGGCGTTTCCGTGGGTTTTTTCAGCGCCGAAACCGGTCGTCCCCAAATATCAATCATCGTTATTGTAGAAAAAAACGGCTTTTCTAATTAACCCGCCGGGCCTCTACGACCCCACTAGTGTATTCGTTTACAACCACATGAGGTGGTTTTCGCGATGATGAAATCGCCGCGAGTACGTTCAATACCTCACGGCCACATATCGGTGGGTCACTTAACTGCTGTGTTGGCAGCGTGGAATAAAAAACCCGTGCTGAACACGCCCGGGCTGAACACGCCCGGACATACCGCATGAACTCGTTCGGCGGGGCTAACCCGTATGAATCAAAATAGACGATCGCACGCGGATCAATCGCGTATGCAACCCAATGAGTTCCCGCTCCGGAGGACCCATCGAGGTTAATTATACCGGTTTCAATATTCCTTGGTGCCGCCGGTAATTGATCCCTCATAAAAACACCTCTAAAGTTTTTTATCGCTAACGCGTTTGCGGCGTCTATTAAATCAAAATTAGACATTGGAGTCATTGACTCCTGCGTTAATAAACGGTTCCCGGTAGTCTTAGACCCTTTCCCGAGTACCATGAATACGGGGTTCCCGGTAGTCTTTGATTCATTTTATATTGACGTAGCGTATAAGGGAAACGTAGCCGAGTTTACTAGTCCGGACGAGAGTTGGGGTACATGGAGAATTAAAAATGAAATACGACGCGATTATTCCCGGTCAGCAGATGTCACCGTTGAGAACAACTACTTACGCGGTGATAAATTGTCAGAATGGTCTAATGCACCATCGTGTTCTGATCCAATTTGTAGACACAAAACAGTTTATTTAAGCGGCTGTGGCGGGTCGGGAAAGACGACTCGGGCAATTGAATTATTTCGAACGCGGGCAAGTATAATCGTGCTTACACCGACCCATAGACTAGCGCGAGAGATAAAACAACGAAATGTTGACGCCGTTACTTATCACAGCTTTTTTCGATACAGCGGCGGTGAGTGGACTCCTGATCGAATGGGTGAAAAATTTATTCCCGACATTATCATCTGGGATGAGATATGTACTGTTTCGTTAGATACTTTACAAATGTTTCTTGAGTGGTTGTTGCGCGCGAATACAGCGGTAATCATGTGTGGGGCCATGGCCAACCACCACCATTTGTCGGCGAGGGTCCACATGATTGGTTAAAGGGTTTTGTGGACTATTATGAAGAAACCGATACTGATTACCGGGCACTTGATGAACAACTGCGCGAGGTTAAAAAACTAATCAGATTACAGCCGGATAGAATTCAGTGTGAAATAATCCGCGAGGTAATTCCGGAAACGCCGTTGAATGAATTCTGGGAAACATGGAGACCAAACGATTTGATTGTAGCGAGCAGAAAGATAGTCAGAGACACACTTCAGCGGAAGTTGTTTACGTTGCATAAGGAAAAGTTTCCAACGCGTCCAGTGCCGTTATGTTATAGACCCGCGGACACACGGCGGCAGAACATTGAAGTTGAAATTCCAGGCCGGACAGAAAAACAAATTCTCGTGCTGAATGATATCGTGCTCGTTGATATCGGCGTCGTCGAGGACGCGCTACGTGCTGATAAATCCCCGTGGACGCTAGGATACGCAACAACAATACATTCCTCGCAGGGACTAACCATCACGGACACAATTGTTTGGATGGTTGATAATCGCATCGAATGGTCGAATCTAGTCTATCTTGCAGTGTCCCGAGTACGAAGGATAAATCAGCTTCGAAGAATTGTTATTGACGAAACCACCGACGAAGCCGGCGACAAAGTCACCATCGATGCAAGCGTCATTGATAGAAAACTCTCGGGTTACCGCCAACAGGATAAAAAAAACAGCGGCGTTTTGATA
The DNA here is from genome assembly GCA_028554795.2 of Sinohyriopsis cumingii. NCBI lineage: Eukaryota > Metazoa > Mollusca > Bivalvia > Unionida > Unionidae > Sinohyriopsis > Sinohyriopsis cumingii. Next base: position 103,292,596 of record CM068838.1, read on the forward strand.
TTGATGCCGAATTAATAATCTCGCTACGACAACAACAGAATAATCACTGCGCGAGTTGCAATTGTATAATGAGTTGGCGTTATTCGGATAAAGACACTCGCCAATTTACCGTGGATAGGATCGATAACAGTCTCGGTCATGTCAAAAACAATGTGAGGTTGACCTGTCTTGAGTGCAATAGACGCAACGGCGCTAGTTAAGACCACGTGGGGGTAATTGAGTATCGTTAGGTATCACTTGTAGTTGCTCGCGTGTAAATCCGCGCTGAGGAGCAGTTGAATCCAGTCTATAGATCGGTGGTCTACCAGTTGATCGTGTTATCGTTGATACGTTATGTGTGGTAACACTCCAAATAGGATCAGTAGCTCTTTTTTTACCGCCTTCAAGCTCTCCTGGTTCATATAGATATCTAACAGTGACATCGCCAAGAATCGGCTTGGAAACGCTATTTATTTTTGATTTTCCGGGTATATACTCGTATTTAATCGCGTCGCTGGGCTTCATGTTGATTGCTCGGGTAATCTCGTTATTTAACGCTGCAATTACACCTGGCAACCTTTTAACCCATTCACGAGATCGTTTTTCTTGGATGAATTCCTTCGCGTATTGATATCCAAATAACCGTTCAGCGAGAGTCCGATTGAATCGTTCAACAATTGCCTGATCACGATGTAGCACAGTATGACCTCGTCGTACCGCGACGCTATGATGTTTCAGCGTTGATAAAACAGCGCCGCGAAATTCACTACCGGGATCAACTTGTAATAGATTTGGCCAGCGCAGAGGGCCTCTTCGATAAATTCTTTCAAACGCAGCGGCTACTTCAGTTGCCGACTTTGTTTTTAACGGCTCCGCTTGTTTGTATCGACTCGCAACATCAACTACGGTTAGCGCGTATTTGTAACCGTTGTCATGCGGCAGAAATAATATGTCAGCCTGATGAACTTCATTAGGTACGCTGACATCAAAGCGCGAGAAGTTGATTTGTTTAGGCGGTGGTAGATAGATTTGCCATATAGCCTGTTTGGATAACCAATTAGCCGCAGTGGTCTTTGTTACCTTTGCAGCGCTTGCAAGCTTACCAATTGCGGCCTTCCCCTTCCAGTATCCTCTCGGAGAATAATAGATGGATTCCATGTTGTTATTATAAACGCTAGCGTTTTCAATTACCAGCGCGAGAAGCTCCGCTTCCAATCATTAATTTACCTTTCATAGCCGATTTTACCAACCATGAGGCCAATTTTTCTTTGACGGATTTATCGGGAATAGCATTTAATGCGTGAATTAATTTTACATCCGCGATATGACGCTGTTGCAGATCGCTACTTTTGTAAGCAACATCATGAGCATGACACGCCTTATCGATAGCGTTTATTGGATACTCACCGGGTTTGGGCTGATTTTGATCATCGAGTCTGATATCTAATCGTGTTCCGGGGCCACAGTAGCTATATCCTGGGAGGTGCTTTTCTCCTGGATACTTTGCCCACGGTGTTCCGGGGAGTTTTGCCAATTTGGCTGCGATGTCACCTCCTCGCTTTTTTTTAAAACATCTCCGGGTCTAATAGAAATAAATCTAAATTTCTTTGTACCGCATTGTACACACTTGCCAGTAAGGGCCGATCTGTTATTTCTTGTTGTAGCGGTTGTCATATCATTTGTGCCAGTACGTACTCTACACTTCACACAATATAGATCCATAATTTATGTATAGAGATATGAATATAATTGATTTTTCGGCGACTAAAACAAGAGAACCAGTTAAGCATGTTGCAGCGTTACCAAACTCGATCCGGATGATTATCATCGGACCATCTGGATCCGGCAAGACGCAATTGTTACTCAATTTAATAATGAGATGGATGAAGTGGGATAAGTTGTATTTGGTTGCTCCTAGCGTAGATGATCAACGATGCTACGAGGTGTTGAAAGATTTCAACGAGAATGCATCAGCGATCGCTAAAAAAAATGTTATTGAGTTTATTACAGATATCAATGATGCACCAGGTATCGATGATATTGATGGCGACGTTAACAATCTAGTCGTGTACGATGATGTTATGTTAGACAATCAAAAAAACCCAGCTAGGATATTTTCCAGAGGCAGGCATAAAAACACTGACGTGATATATGTCACTCAACGATACACTCAGATTCCAAAAGTAATTAGAGACAACTGTAATATTCTTGCTGTGTTCAACGGCGTTGATACACACACGCTACGAAATATTTGGCAGACATGGTGCGGCGGTGACATGGACTTTAATGTTTTTCGAAACTTTTTTAGTCATGCTCAGTCGACCCCACATGGATTCGTAACGATAAATTTACATGATCCTCGGACACGATATCGTATCGGACTTGACCAAATATTCGGTTAGTTGTAAATAATTTTCATTGTAAATAACCACTTAGCAGCAGAGGGGGCAATGACATCGACGCGGTCGTCGATGTGCTTACCGGACGCTGACGACGCTGGGGATCGACGCGCAGAAGGTGTTAATTAAACCAAATGACGACGCGACGATCCCCCAACGACGTCGTCGTTTTTTTTTTACCAGGCGCCGACGACACTAGATCGTTGAGTGCAGAAAGTAATAATTAAGCAAAATAACGATTGGACAAAATGTCCGATTCGCCCCCTCTGCTGCTTATATATATATATATATATATATATATATATATATATATATATATATATATATATATATATATATGGGTTGTCCATTCATTATGTCAACAAAATGGGGAGGGGTTGGAAGAAGTTTGACAATTGTTGACATGTGGAGTGGGGAGTTCAAGATAAATTGACGTCAACAATGTTATTTTTACAATAAATTCAATAAGTCAAAAAGTAGGAAATTAGTCGGTGCGTTGGTATGGCACACACTCGCTCGCCAGTCTTCCATATGATCTATATTGTCCTTCCATTCAGTTGTCGTTGTTTGAACGGATCTGCAAAATCTGTCACCTCCATGTTACTTCACAAGTCATGTTGATGAAGCATGTTCAACAGCACCGACAACGCGATCTTGGGCCTAGGCAATTACCACATGCTCCTCAACCGCAAAGAATTCGGCCAATACCAGTGGCTGCCAAAAGACAGACAAAGATGATGGCAATTATTGCTCATGGAGAGATGTTAAGTGCAGAATGGTTAGATGAAGATGATGTTGACTTGTCGGGTGTATCGGTCCCACTAGAAATTAATGAATCAGCCACTATGCCCATTATAACAATTGATGAACATTTGGCTTCCCCATGGGAAGATGATAGAAGCTAGAATATAAACTCGAGATTTTTTCATGAATTTAAAGTGTCATAGTCAATTTAAAATCTGTTAGTCAAGTAAAAAGATTATTAAAATTTATTTGTAGACCTTTTAATTTCCATAATTCTATTTTTAGCATAAAAGCCAGCCGTATAAAATAGTGTTAGTTTGTAGGTGGGGGGTAAAATTGTATTAAGGGGGTCACTGAAAGTTTGACAGTTGTTGACAAGGGTGGGTAAAAAATTGCCTAAAACTTGTTGACATAATTAATATATATTTGAACGTTGAAGAAAAAAATCCTTATGAGTGAACTCACAATCATTCAAATCTTTTGGTTTAAATATATTATGATCTGAAGTCTGTCAGATCTTTATCGCTCTGCTATGTGTCTATTTACTCCACCGAGCAGCATCAATATGCATATTTAAAGTGTTAAGAAAGTCTCTTCATTTTCGTATAAATACAATCCTTATTGTGAAAATGAACACATTCTGAAGCATGATATGGGGAGGCCAAATTTACAAATGTCCCTGTCCCAACGTGTTGTAAAATATATGAACTTCCTATAATTGATGCAGTCATGCAGCTTATAACTACAATGGCACATAGTATAGAAAGCCAGGCTAATCGTGACATTACAGCGTTTCCACATCAATCGAGCACAATTTAAATATACCTACTCAAAAACATTTATACCCTCTATACTCTGTTCAATTATTTACTGGACTATGAATCGATCAGAAAGAGGGTAGGTGTCTCATTCATACAGAAAACAAAACCTCTTGTAAAAAGATCCATAATGCAAACCTTTGACTCTGCATTCGTGCTTATTGCCGATAAATAAAATATCCTTATTAACTAACGCTGTGAAATAAAGAGCTTTTGTCTTTCACTGCAGCAGAAGAAGTAAAATACATTTCTGCTTTAACAAACGTAATACAGGTACGTGCTATTAGTAACTGCTCCATCATTTCGGTTACTGTTTTTAACTATATCAACTAAAGGGTCATGCTTCGCAAGAAGTATGGATAGTTAATGGTGCAACTATTAAAACTTGATCTTTAAGGTAGTCGGTGAACGTACAATAGTTACCTACTTTAGTACAAAAACAATGTTTTCTGCTTAGAATAATTATCAAATCCGTTCATAGAAAATTGTTTACAATTGTATTTTCATACAAATCCACATATTAGTTACACTTCCCCGACCATGACAGTCAATAGAGAATTAAATACGCTATGGCACCCACGCTTTTTTAAAACCCTGGATTATTTATTTTTAAATTAGACTCTTTATTAAGTTATATTAAAAGCTGCATTGATATATCTTTATTTTCAGTGTCTGCTACATACGAGTGCATATAACCGTGATTAAGTAGCATCATATTTTTGTGATGTGTGCTTGGTCGTGAGGGAATTCGGGCTCGTGTGTGCAGGCAAGGAGATGAGTGCCGTTTACCCGTGTACCTGGGTTCGAATCTCCGAAGAGTGCGAATTAAAAATTATAAATCCTGTATGATAGTATTGTTTTGTATTAAATATTAATCCTGCCTACTAATAGGCAACTCCTTTAAATATTCTATTCTGTAAGTGAACTGCAGCGCGTGCAATGTTCAAGTTGTTAACTATGCTGTGTTTGTAGTGCTCTATTTTCTTCATTTAAACCATTTGTCTTGCTCAAACTATAGGTGTTTTACATTTATTTAACCAAAAACAATGTCAATAGACGGTCAAAACTAACGAAGCAACTTATCAATTTGAAAAGCATTTTGTAATTTTTGGCAAAAGGTTAAGAACTATATTTTGTAACGGACACACTGGACATGGCTGTGGATAGTTTATGCATTCTGTCAATACACAGTTACTTGTAGTAAGTGAACTGCGTTGGGAATGTATAATATGTACGCTGTTTCTTTAACCAGCCTTGTGTCCTTTCAGCTAAAACATCTTGGTATATCAATATTTCAGTGTGATACTATGCATATATTTTATTTATATCACATACAAAGACTCACTCTTGCATTTTCTAAGGAGTTAAGATTGACTATATAAAAATGTTAACTAACAGAATTTTCACATCCGTGATCGGTGTGTCCGCTACAAAATGTAATTATGTACATCTTGCCGCAATTCACAACCCTCTTTGGAAGTTGAGTATACTGAAAGAAGTAAACAAAATGCAGAAGAAGTGACATTTAAATATATTTACATGACCCAACTTGAGACAAATCTATATAAATTATTGGTTTATATCTAGCTGAACTCTGTGTTCAGTTTACGTTTGGAAACGTTCTTGCAAAAGAAAATGAAATGGTGTATGTTCACTGAAATATTATTTTGTATATAAAATTTGTAGTTACTATTCCTCCATGTTTTATATTTTGGACCTGACCTTGTTCAAGTTGATTGTGTTACTGAGGAGTAAAGTACTGTTATATTGAAACTTATTTGGAATGCAGTATGAACGTTATTCATTTGGACTTGTGATAAATCTTTAAAGTATAATTTGGGATTTTATTCTCATTAGTGTACGTCCTTATATATATATATATATATATATATATATATATATATATATATATATATATATGTATGTATGTATAAGTACCGAACAATGAAACAGATAGACGGACAAATTAATGCAGTCACGTTTCCGCTTTTTTTTTGTTGAAGAAACAAATAGTTAAGTTCAAGAATAAAGATTCAGATTTTATGAAAGGTTTATGTTAAGAACGTGCAAAGATTAATTCATTTTTCTTATACGCCACTCTAATAATGATAACAATATTTGCATATAGATAACATTTATCTCCAACGATGAAATGTATGACAATTACGTGAACTTGTTGAAATAATTGCCTTCTAAAGGTTTTAATAATTTTTCTTAACGATCCTGTATCAGGTGGCACAATTGATGTAACAATCCATGAGGTCATGCAAGATGGGAATATAAAGGAGCTTCATAAAGCAACAGGTGGAGCATGGGGAGGACAACAGGTGGATGAGGCTTTCAGACAATTTTTGATTAAAATATTTGGCGGTCCAGTGATTAAAAAGTTTCAGGAAGAGGCAATGGACGACTATATCGGAATATTTCGTGAATTTGAAGTGAAGAAAAGGAAGGTTACAGCAGATGATGTTCATCAGTGTATCGTAAATTTACCCGCTACACTGGTTGAAATATTTGATGAAACGAATAATGAAACACTCAAACAAGCTATTGCTCAGACAAATTTCGCAACAAAAATCGAACTTCTGAAAGGAAATAAGTTGAGATTAGATCATTCAGTGATGAAAAGTTTCTTTGAAAAAGCTGTGAAAGGTACCGTCGATCATGTTCAGACATTCCATGACGCATACGAGCTATATAGCATTTCGATTGCCCTTCTTGTCGGTGGATTCTCAGAGTCATCCATGCTTGCCAGTGCCATAAAAGAAAAGTGTCCTTCATGGAAGGTTATAGTCCCGGATGATGCAGGACTTACGGTACTGAAAGGGGCAGTCTTATTTGGGCATGATCCATCGACCATAGCGTATAGAGTTTGCCGATATACGTATGGGGAATCTGTGCCAACAGACTTCAAAGATGGTATACATCCCAAGAATCTTCTGAAAATCACATCCGACGGCCGCAGATATTGTAAAAATATCTTTCAAACATTTGTTGAAGAAGGAACGTTATTTAAAAATGGTGATATTATGTTTGACGAGAAAGGTATACACCCAATAAAAGATCAAGACCACTTTGCTATCAGAATTTATGCCACCACAGATAGAAATGTACTGTACACCACGGACGATTCCTGCATATTTATAGGAAAATTGAAAGTTGGGCAATTAGATATGAAGGTCCCTCGGATGCAAAGACATACACATGTAATAATATCCTTTGGACAGTCTGAAATTAAAGTTCAGGTAACAGACATGAACACTGGCAGAGAATTAATGGCTTCATTTGATTTGCTAGAATGAACCTCAGTAGACCTTGCCAAAAACCATAGGACTGACATTTCCTGTATTTTGGTTTCGATCTCTAAGTTTTATTACACATAAGTAGAATATCTTTCTACAGCACTTTTAATGTCTATATGTCTTTTTTTTACAATGAAATTGCACGTTTCTTTGATTTCTTTTTATTATTCTCCAGCGTCCATTTTGTCACGCTGTCATTTGTTTGGAATGTTGTACATATCTCTCAAATTTAAAATGTTGAATGTTTAATATAAAGTTTAAAATATTTCAGCAAGGTTAATACACGAGCCAGTGGCTTTGCCAAATAGATGCAAATTCTTTTTTTGTGATGGTATGAATGTTAGCCTATGATGAAATATGTGCAGTCACCTACATGTTGTACAAATTTTAAAGCATTCATACCATTTTGAATTTGTCTTCCATATGTAATTTATAATTTGTATCTTTTACTTAACGCCTACCAAAATGTATTACATTGCCTCGCTAATGCCACTATTAGAATTATTACGTTTTAACACGTTTGAATTGTTCTACTTAAACATCAATGAACATGATATCTTCATACAGCATTTTGAAGTGTCGTCTGAGGTGTTCACCAGAACAAAGTTTTGATTCACATATCGACCGCATACATATTTTCCTTTCAATCAAAACCTTATTCCTAGTTTATCAGAAGTATTACTCTCGTATCAATTATGGCATGTACGTAGTCGTTACAATTATATTTGACTACATGTTATTAATACAAGTCTATAATATTCAGAATGAAACTTTTTTACTTTATTCATATTTCTTCTTGCACCCTACTCTCTGTATATAAACCCTTCAGGAAAGTTAATGTAGGCATAGTTGCATATTTAATAATGTTTTCTGGCAGTAAATATGCATTTGTACAAGTTTGTATGCTCACATGCCCCTCTAATATTGAACAATCGCATATTCGTATTACTTAGGATCTGTATTCATAACATTTATACTCATACTAAAACTGTTGTGCTATCTATATACTAGAGCAGCAGAGGGGGCGAATCCTACAACTTTTATAGAGTTCCAAAAACCGAAATAAGCCTTCCAAAAAAAAGGATTAATAACCTTAAAAATTAAAATAGCTAACTACAGAGGCTCTCTCTAAGATTTTTCCTCTGGGTTAGTTCATGTTATTTTTCCAACTAAAAACTTGTTGATTGCGTGTATATTGCAAAATACGAACCAACTTGAGGTCCCCCGCCCCCTCTGCTGCTATAATTAAATCATTATGTTATAGTAAAATGGTACATCCTGAATCTCATACTGCAAGGATAGCTCGAGAACGATTAGAAGCAATCAAAAAATTTCTTCCTGTTAGAGATTTATTCAGAAAAAATCTACAAGCGCAGCAAGAAGCACAAGTTGAGTACAAAAAAGACACTGAAAAGTTATTTAAACCCGTCACTGCGGTTACTGGAAAGGTTTTAACCGCAATCAAAGGGAAAACTAAGGAGGAGGTAGATAAGGAAGGTGGAAAGGAAGAGGAAGGTCTTTTTCAAATAACTGAAAAAATAGCAAAAAGAAGTAAACAAACAAAAAAGATTTTACGAGATCTTCCAACTAAAATAGCTGCAGCTCAACCTCCACCCGATGAAGAAATATCTGAGGATAGTACTGAAATAGGTGATGAGGAGGATCGCACACCAGAAACGCAGCAAGTAAGGGCTAAAGTTGATATAAACGATAAGTTTACAGACAAAAGTATTAATTATATAAAGGAAACTAAAGACATAAATAAATTAGTTGAGTTTGCCGCGAGGTCTTTTAATCAACGAAAACAAATTTTAAAGTCCGAGTATGCCGATAATCCCGTGGGTCGTGAAACCTGGTACAAACGGATTTTTCGTGTACACCATGAAGCTGATCAAGCTAAAAACAGATATATTAAATTTATTAACGCAATAGATAATTTTTTGAAAAAAATACAGCAACAACAAGCGCAATTTCCCTCACCACAACAATCTCCCTCATCACAAAAGTCAAAAATTCCTCGATTAGTACAACCGCCTCCCCGACCACAATCTCCAGAAAAAGAATTTCATGATGCACCAGGTGCCACTGGAAGCGGTTTGGGAAGTGGTTTTATTGCCTGTCCTAACAGTGTTCTTTCTGACGTAGAACGACTAGAAATACTAATTGGAGGAAAACGTGCAGGAAACAATTCTTCAGAAATTGTTAATGAAATATCTGATATTTGTCGAAGATTATTTCAAGGCAGTATTATGGATCGTACCGTTTTTCGTTCTCTTATTGATGAAATTGCCGATGATTATCACAGTGACTAAAAAATTAATTAATTAGTATATAAAAAATGATTATATATACTGCTCAACGTGGACCGATCATGGTCAGGGTAGTAAACTCGAGATTTCCAAATTATAGAATAATTTACGGAGATGGACTTGGTGATGTTGTTCAGGGTTTATTTAGAAGGATGGCTCCAAAAGCAATACCAATTGCAAAACAATTAGGGATGAAGGCTATTGAGGCTCTTCGTGATAAAATTCCTGGCGCTATTGGTAATCTTGCCAGTAAAGCGTTCTCGACTGTCAAGGACAGACTAGCTCGATTAGTACGAAGAAAACAGCAGCAACCAATACAACTGGTCAGCACTGAAATTATGCCAGCAAATGTCAGTAAAATAATAAATCAAGCCGCAAATCAAAAACTAGGGGAATTATCTGAAGAAGCAGAAAGAAATATAAAAGCAAACTTAATAGCAGGAAGCGGTCTTTAGATCACCATTTGGAAAATTAGTAATTATAATAAAATGTTCAAGTGAATATCTGACCCAGCATTTGACATGGATGCACCGGTCCTCAAAGATGAATCAGTACGTGATTATCAATTTTATTCTTATGACGCAAAACAACCAAATCAGCGGGGGAGAATCGAATTACAGGTTCAGGATACAAGTAGATTTGTCTTGCCGGCTGACGCGTTTATTCAAGTAGAAGGTAATCATGTAAAGGCGGACGATACTAACTACGGTGACAATTTGCGAGTTGGTTTTGTCAATAATGGTATCATGGCATTGTTTAGTAGCGCCACATACATGACTGATGGAAGAAATATTGAATCAATTCAGAATGATGTTGATGTTGCTACAACAATAATTGGTCTAGCGAGATATTCTGATGATTACGCAAGATCAGCTGGCCCATCAATGATGTTTCCGAAGGATATCACCGACAACGCCAATCAAATCCAATTTACTAAATTACTTACGCCGGTAGCTACTGGAGTTGCTGATCAGTTACAAGCTGACAACCCTACCCGTGAAGCTCGACCAGCTGATCCTTTTGAAATCGTAAAGGGTGTTGCTTCGACTTTCAACACTGGATTTGCAGCACGTTATTCGATGTTTAAAGGGGATAATAAGAATTTTTCTTGTGCAATCCCTTTATCTCACATCTTTGGATTTTGCAGAAATGTTAGAAAGGTCATCTTTGGAGCTAAACACACAGTTGTGCTCGTAAGAAAACCTGATGATAATGATGCAATCTGGCGAGGTACTGGTGCTAATGATGCTGGTAAAGTAAATATAACGAAGTTTTCATTGTGGATGCCAGTAATGATTCCATCTATCACTGAAGAACAAAAATTACTCTCTTTTACGGATCAAGGTGGTAAATCATTGCTATCATGGTTGACAGTGACAACAGATTCGACTATAAGTTCTATTAATGGTTTATTCACATGGAATATAGCATCACAGCAGGGTATTTCTGCGCCACGACATATTTTTATTGCTCTACAAGATAATTACCGAAATAATAATCAATTACTTTCACATATGATATTTGACAAACTTGGAGTTAATGAAGTTTCCTTGCGGATAAATGGACATCAAGAACCAGCTGAAGATATATTGTTAAATTTCGATGAAAATCACGTAGCGCGTGCATATCATCGTTTGATGTCATTTATGGGACGTGATCAAAACGTGGATACTGGGCTGCAAATATCACAGTTAGATTTTACAAATCTATATCCGATTTATTATTTTTCGCTGGAGCATCTTGATTTATCTAAACAATCTGTTGTTGATATACACTTTCGTGCTCATGATATAGTTTCTCCTGATGATAGGCCTGGCCCGCCTCTTGTACGAGGTGCTTATAGAGCAATCGCTGTCATACTCAGTGACAAAGCGATGTTACTTGAAGGTGGTAGTGGACGAATGAGAGTCGTTGATGCACCGGTGGAAAATCTTTAATCACGTTATTAAACACAAGTATTATCATAAAATGCCATATCATCACGTTAGTGTCAGTCTGACTCCTGGTCAGATTAAAAACCTTCAATCAAATTCAGCTAAAAATTGCGGAATGAAATTATCACTAAAGCGAGATCAGATCACGCGTGGTCAAAATAAATTATCATTATCAGAACGTCAACTTAAACATTTCAATGACGCTAAACAATCAAAGACAGGCGTCAAACATAATCTCTCTGCGGGTGCGGTTAAAGATTCAATTAAAACAGGCGGTATTTTTCCACTTCTCGCGGCTATTCCAGCATTAATTGCCGCAGCGGCACCTGCCGTAGCAAAGGCAGCGGCGCTAGGTGCTGTTGAAACCGCTGCTGGAATGGCTCTAAAGAGAGCAACAGGACAAGGATTAAAAAAAAGAGGAACCGGATTAAGATTACCGGGATCTCGTTGGGGAAAAGGTCTGAGTCTTCCAGGATCTCTTCGTTAATTCCAGCATCAAATTTTGATTTACTTGATTCCACCAAACAACTAAAAATAAAAAAAACTTCAGAGGTGTTTTTATGCGAGATCAATTACCAGACCAGCCAAACATCGTTGACACAGGTATTATTATATGAACGTTCTGGACCTGGTACTCACTGGACCGCATACGCAATTGATCCACGTGGAATCGTTTATTTTGATTCGTACGGTTTAGCTCCACCTCGTGAGTTTATCAAGTATGTCGCACCACTTCACGCAGCGGTTTGGTATTCAACGCTACCAACACAAACAATGACGGATCCGCCAATATGCGGCAGTGAAGTAATTAATGTACTAGACGCTATATCAAAGTCATCCAAACCGCCACATAAAGTCGTGGATGATTATACAAGTAACCGCTTCGTTTTAAACAAAAGGTCATATTATAATGGTTGATATTTATGGAAGATCTTCTTCTACCAGTAAGAAAAAAAAATCCGACATTGATCTGTCGAAGTTCGCGACTAAAAATGAACTTGCCGATATTATGAACCTGACTGGAGTTGACCCAGATGAGGTTGTTCTTTTTCATGACCGATACGGAAAACTAAAAACGAGTAATATCAAATGGAATGATATAATTCGACGAGTGCTCGGTGCGGTCACGGATAACATTCCTGTGTTTACTAACTGCGGTAGAATCAGGGATTCAAGTATATCATTTAAAACCATCAGAGATGAAATTACAAAAAGCGTTGCTAATCGTGTAAGAAGCACCGGCGACACAATGACAGGTGAACTCAGCATGAACGGAAACAAGATAGTAGTGTTAAGAGATCCAAATTCCGACGAAGATGCCGCGACAAAAAAATACGTCGACGTCAACCACAATACCGTTGACGGTAAATTATCCACGTTGCGGGCAGAGTATGATGTGTACGTGGGCACTTTTGGAAGATTTCGACGAAATTTTCAAAAAACTGATGAATCCATAGATAAATTCTTCGGCACTCCGCACGCCGTTGACATAAAACTCGTTGATATCAAAAGTAACCTAGACGCAACTAAAAAAACATTAGATGTCGTGCGAGGAATTCCTGATATCGTTAACAAAATTAATCTGATTAAAATTCCGGCCGGAATAACTCCCGGGCATATTACCAATATCGTATGCACGGTGTCATCTGGATTCGCAACATGGTCACAGCAAAATAAAACTATCAAATATACCGCAATAGTCACTGGCGTGAACAGGCTGTCTGTGTTCAGTGCTGCAAAATTCGAGATTTTTACGACGTACCCATGGCGTCATTCCACCGACAGGTTTTCTGGAGTTGTGTCTATCATATTAAATAGCGGAAACGAAGAAGTATTTATTCTGATAAGAAATTAACCGCAGCTTCTTTCTGGTAGTGTCTAGAATTTGTAGCTGAAACACCTCAATTGTTTACTGCATAAAATATAATAAACACGTCAGCATCGTACAGGTACAACCAAGCACGTGAATGGCAAACGAACTTAAAAAAATCGAGTCGAACAATATCCGATAAAAATAAAGAAATATCGACGACGACTAGCTATCGTTGAAGTAATCGTTTATTCATTATCCGCTGATGTTGTGTCCACAGGCGTATTATTATCAATTGGCAAGTTCACTCAAGGAGGATCATACGATCATAAACGACATTGTGCAAGATTGGTCATGGACGATGCTGAGTTAGATTTTATAATCGCTGATACAACGAAGAAAAACACGTTTATAAGTCGAGAAATAGCTTTCTTGGACGATGAGTCACCCCAGTATACTCATTTAGGATCATCGATGCTCGCATATGTTTCGATAAATCTATTATCAATCATGAATAAAGTTTCCAAGTTTGCTGTTAGAGTTGCCACGGACTCGTTTTATATCAATAAAAATCACTCAGGACTGTTAGAACAACTACATATCGATACTTATGCACAGTGGGGTTCGTGGAGAATAAAATAGAAAACATAATCGATTACTCCGAACCCGCTGATGTTACGATCAAAGATATTTACCTGATAAATAATCAGATATCAAAATTATCTTCTGCACCATCGGTGTATGATCCAATAACTAGAAATAAAACGGTTTATCTGAACGGACCGGGTGGGTCTGGTAAGACGACCCGAGCAATCGAATTATTTCAGAATTCAGATATGATCGTTTTAACTCATACACATAGACTCGCGGGAGAGATGAAACAACGAGGGGTACAGTCGTGTACTTATCACAGCTTCTTTCGATGGAAGGGTGACATATGGACTTCTTCGAGAATGGGTGAGAAATATATTCCTCGGATCATCATTTGGGATGAAATATGCACGGTGCCGTTAGAAACATTAAAAACGTTTCTTGATTGGCTATTAACAAGAAATACTGCTGTGATAATGTGTGGCGATCACGGTCAACCACCACCTTTTGTTGGACCATCTCCACATGATTGGCTGAAAGATTTTGTTGACCACGCTGAAGAAGTAACTGATGATCATAGAGCACTTGATCCAGAATTAAGGGAGTTTAAAAAACTAATCAGACTACAGCCGAATAAAATTCAATGTGAAGTAATGCGCGAGGTGATTTCAGAAAGACCCATGAACGACTTTCTACAAACATGGCGACCAAATGATCTGATAGTTGCAAGTAGGAAGATAGTCAGAGACACACTTCAGCAGCGGTTGTTTCAGTTACATAAAGAAAAGTTTCCAACGCTGCCAATTCCGTTATCTTATCGACCAGCAGATACGCGGCGACAAAATATTGACGTTGATATACCAGGACAGACCGAGAAACAGAATTTAGTGTTGAATGATATTGTTACAGTTGATATCAATGTTGTTGAAGATGCGCTAAAAACAAATGAATCCCCGTGGACGCTAGGATACGCAATGACGATTCATTCATCTCAGGGATTAACTATTACTGATACAGTTGTTTGGATCGTCGATGATCGTATCGAGTGGTCAATCTTAGTTTATCTCGCAGTATCTAGAGTCAGAAGAATATCTCAACTACGACGGATTATCATGAACGAGTCAGTGATCAATGATGATGATGTTGACGGTGATATAATAAGAAAAAAAATTAACTGGTTATAAACAGTGTGATTAAAAAAAAATAAACGCGACTTTGATCTTAACGTTGAATTTATTAATACGCTAAAACAGCAGCAGAATAATTACTGTGCGAGTTGCAATTATGTAATGTTATGGCGGTATCTGAAAAATAATCCAAGACAATTTACCGTACATAGGAAAGATGCCATCTTGGCCATACACGAGATAATGTGATGCTGACCTGTCTTGAGTGTAATCGACACAAGGGTGCTAGTTAAGTGATTTGGGTGGTAATTGAGTGTCCTTGGGAATTATTTGTAGTTGTTCACGCACAAATCCACGTTGAGGAGCAGTTGAATCTAGTCTGTAGATTGCTGGTCTGCCAGTGGATCTTGTCACGGTGGATATCTTGTGTGTCGTAATACTCCAAATAGTATCAGTCGCTCTTGTTTTACCACCTTCAAGTCCATCTCGTTCATATAAATACCTTCCGGTCACATTACCTAGTATTTTCTGTTTTTCAATATCCTTTCGTTGTATTGGTATATTTTTTTTGGTAATTGCGTTAATAGGTTTCATGTTGGTCGTTCGAGTAATCTCATTATTTAATGCGGCTATCACACTTGGTAATCTTGCAACCCATCCGCGAGATCTTTTATCTTGAATGAATTCCTTCGCGTATTGATATCCAAATAACCGCTCAGCAAGTGTTCGATTAAATCGTTCAACAATTGCCTGATCACGGTGAATTGCAGTGTGTCCTCGTCTGATTTTGACATTTTGTTGTTTCATCAGCGATGATAATGGACCTTGAAATTCTTTGCCAGGATCAACCTGTAATAAATTTGGCCATCACAGAGTCCTCGTTGATAAATTCGTTCAAACGCATCGGCTACTTCAGATGCTGTTTTAGTTGCTAACGGTTCCGCATCTTTATATCTATTTGCAACATCAATGACAGTTAACGAGTACTTGTATGTTTTTCTACGTACAGTATCATGTGGTAAAAACAGAATATCTACTTGATGAGCTTCATTAAGAACACTAACATCGAAATACGCGTACTGAATTCGTTTCGGTGATGGTAGGTAAATTTGCCATATTGCTTGTTTGGATAACCACGCTTTAGCAGTAGATTGTTTGACTTTTGCTGCATCAGCGAGTTTACTAATTGCTGCTTTACCCCTCCGATATCCCCCTGGACTATAATAAATTGATTCCATTTATTAAATACCAGCTCCTAATACGAGTTTACCTTTCATTGCAGATTTTACTAACCAATTAGCTAATGATTCTCTGATATTTTTATTTTTTACGGAATCTAGCGAATGAATCAACTTCACATCTGCAATATGCCTGTCTTGTAGATCATTGCTTTTATAAGCTACATCATGAGTGTGACATGCTTTATCAATATCATTTATAGGATGCTCATCTGGTTTTGGCTGATCCTGATTGTCAAGCCTGATATCAAGTCGAGTACCAAGACCACAATAATTATATCCTGGTAGATGTTTTTCTCCAGGATATTTAGCCCATGGAGTTCCTGGGAACTTTGACATTAATTTAGCAATATCACCGCCATCTTTCATGGGTAAAAACGAAAACTTTTTTCTGTTACATACTGCACATCTTCCATCGTATGCTATTCTCGCATTTTTTTGTTGTAACCGTAGATAGATCATTAGTTGGAGTCTTAACTTTGCAACGTAAACAATATAGATTCATATATATATATATATATATATATATATATATATATATATATATATATATATATATATATATATATATATATATATATATATGGATATAATTGATTTCTCAGCGACACGAAAACAAGAGCCAGTTAAAAACCATCCTGCGTTGCCAAATTCGATCAGAATGATAATAATAGGTCCATCGGGTAAGACGCAATTATTACTTGATCTGATAATGAGATGGTTAAAGTGGGATAAATTGTATTTGGTAGCACCATCAGTTGATGATCAACGATGTTATGATGTGCTTAAAGATTTCAGTGAAAACGCAAGATTGCTGGACGAAGATAAGGATGTTATAGAGTTTATAACCGATATCGATGAAGCACCGAGCGTTGATGTTTTAGATGGATTTATTAATAATTAAGTTGTATACGATGGTGTGATGCTGGACAAACAATCAAACCCTGCCAGAATTTTTTCACGTGGAAGACATAAAAATACTGATTTGATTTATGTTACTCAGCGATACACACAAATACCAAAAGTGATCAGAGATAACTGTAATATTTTAATTATGTTTAATGGAGTTGATACGCACACGTTGCGAAATATTCATCAAACTTGGTGTAGCGGTGACATGGATATAATTAAATTCAGAACTTTCTTTTCACATGCACAATCAACCCAGCACGGGTTTATAACAATAAATTTGCACGATCCTAGAACAAGGTATCGTATTGGACTTGATAAAATGTTTCGATAAATTGATAGCAGCAGAGGGGGCGGGGGACCTCAAGTTGGTTCGTATTTTGTAATATACACGGCATTAACAAGTTTTTAGTTGGAGAAATAACATGAACTAACCCAGAGGAAAAATCTTTGAGAGAGCCTCTGTAGTTAGCTATTTTAATTTTTAAGGTTATTAATCCTTTTTTATGGAAGGCTTATTTCGGTTTTTGGAACCCTATACAAGTTGTAGGATTCGCCCCCTCTGCTGCTACTAGGTATTACAAGACAGCAAAGCGTGTGCAGAACAGCCAGCTTTTACGAAAAATATTAATGATGCACATGTTATTTTACTAGTGAAGATTTTGTTAGAAATTTATCTTAAAGTCTGGTTTAGCTAAGCTCCTTCTTATTTCGAGAAATGTATCTTGTCAGTGTCAAAACATCATGTAGCATATTTTGCAAAGGATATGTACTTATATAACATTTTATTTCAACCTCCGGTTTTCAAATTTCTTTTCGTTTGCCTCGCTTCGTTATATATAAACCCACATAACAGAAATGTTCGAACACAAAGCAAAACGTTGCGTCACGGTATTAACATTTCTATACTTAAGTTGAACATTATGTAATTAGATCGATTCTATATCAACAGGGTTACTAAATAGAACAAACAATATTAGTGTTATCAGGAACGTCGCAAATCTTCTGTTGAGTACTAGCATTAAACTGATATAAAAAACATGGATCAAAAACGTAAAGAAATCGCACGTGCCGAAAATAGTCTCTTGCTATACTGATGCGCATAAGGCATAAACTGCCAACATTGTTGGAAAACATTAATTTATATTTATCACATTTTTGAAGAAACCTCAATACAACATGTGCTGCATGCAATCTTCAAAGTAGTTGGCCACGAAAGATTGGTGTTAAAATAAAATACAATATACTTAAGGTAGGCATAATTTAAAACAACAATTTAAAGATAAACTTAAAAAGAACATTTTAACAACGTTACATAAAAAACATATGAACCATTAAAACAAGCATGATTTGCAAGACTTACTATAGCAGCACTATACATATCAAAACACACAGTGAATAATTTCAAACATGAGCAAGTAAAGCATTTCAACAGGCAGTGATCAAAAGGGAATTTAATATTTGGATCAATTAAAACCACATTATATAATCAGTTCAATGAACAAAAGTATTTTTAGGTAATACTGTTAATTGAAATTAAACGAAGAAGCAGCAAATTAGGTCTAAAGATCATGCTGCGATGCAGTATATGCCTTTACTGAAAATTGAAGGAACTAACAACAGGGCACAGCAATAGCTAACACAAACATTAGTGGTCATCATTGTGGGGGTGCTGGTGGTATTATTTTCAGATATTACAGGTATAGTCTTTACCATTCCCGAAGAAGTAAAGATCTAAATAAATTAAAATTTGATTGTTCTACAATGCAGTTTGGTAGCTCATTCCATTCAATGACAGATGCATACATAAAAGATTTTGTTGCCAACTATTTAAGTTTTAAGTCTTGTGTGTTCGTGGTGTCGGAGCCCTGTTTCGGCTAGTAAAAGGAAACTGGAAACAAATTTGGTGGATCTGATTTGTGAATTAAATATTCCAGCAGCAGAGGGGGCGAATCGGACATTTTGTCCAATCGTTATTTTGCTTAATTATTACTTTCTGCACTCAACGATCTAGTGTCGTCAGCGCCTGGTAAAAAAAAAACGACGACGTCGGTCCATCCTACACGATGGTGACGTCATTTGGTTTAATTAACACCTTCTGCGCGTCGATCCCCAGTGTCGTCAGCGTCCGGTAAGCACATCGACGACCGCGTCGATGTCATCGCCCCCTCTGCTGCTTACAATGAAAATTATTTACAACTAACCGAATATTTGGTCAAGTCCGATACGATATCGTGTCCGAGGATCATGTAAATTTATCGTTACGAATCCATGTGGGGTCGACTGAGCATGACTAAAAAAGTTTCGAAAAACATTGAAGTCCATGTCACCGCCGCACCATGTCTGCCAAATATTTCGTAGCGTGTGTGTATCAACGCCGTTGAATACAGCAAGAATATTACAGTTATCTCTGATTACTTTTGGAATCTGAGTATACCGTTGAGTGACATATATCACGTCAGTGTTTTTATGCCTGCCTCTGGAAAATATCCTAGCTGGGTTTTTTTGATTGTCTAACATAACATCATCGTACACGACTAGATTGTTAACGTCGCCATCAATATCATCAATACCCGGTGCATCATTGATATCTGTAATAAACTCGATGACATTTTTTTTAGCGATCGCTGATGCATTCTCGTTGAAATCTTTCAACACCTCGTAGCATCGTTGATCATCTACGCTAGGAGCAACCAAATACAACTTATCCCACTTCATCCATCTCATTATTAAATTGAGTAACAATTGCGTCTTGCCGGATCCAGATGGTCCGATGATAATCATCCGGATCGAGTTTGGTAACGCTGCAACATGCTTAACTGGTTCTCTTGTTTTAGTCGCCGAAAAATCAATTATATTCATATTTCTATACATAAATTATGGATCTATATTGTGTGAAGTGTAGAGTACGTACTGGCACAAATGATATGACAACCGCTACAACAAGAAATAACAGATCGGCGCTTACTGGTAAGTGTGTACAATGCGGTACAAAGAAATTTAGATTTATTTCTATTAGACCCGGAGATGTTTTAAAAAAAAGCGAGGAGGTGACATCGCAGCCAAATTGGCAAAACTCCCCGGAACACCGTGGGCAAAGTATCCAGGAGAAAAACACCTCCCAGGATATAACTACTGTGGCCCCGGAACACGATTAGATATTAGACTCGATGATCAAAATCAGCCCAAACCCGGTGAGTATCCAATAAACGCTATCGATAAGGCGTGTCATGCTCATGATGTTGCTTACAAAAGTAGCGATCTGCAACAGCGTCATATCGCAGATGTAAAATTAATTCACGCATTAAATGCTATTCCTGATCAATCCGTCAAAGAAAAATTAGCCTCATGGTTGGTAAAATCGGCTATGAAAGGTAAATTAATGATTGGAAGCGGAGCTTCTGGCGCTGGTAATTGAAAACGATAGCGTTTATAATAACAACATGGATTCCATCTATTATTCTCCGAGAGGATACTGGAAGGGGAAGGCCGCAATTGGTAAGCTTGCAAGCGCTGCAAAGGTAACAAAGACCACTGCGGCTAATTGGTTATCCAAACAGGCTATATGGCAAATCTATCTACCACCGCCTAAACAAATCAACTTCTCGCGCTTTGATGTCAGCGTACCTAATGAAGTTCATCAGGCTGATATACTATTTCTGCCGCATGACAACGGTTACAAATACGCGCTAACCGTAGTTGATGTTGCGAGTCGATACAAACAAGCGGAGCCGTTAAAAACAAAGTCGGCAACTGAAGTAGCCGCTGCGTTTGAAAGAATTTATCGAAGAGGCCCTCTGCGCTGGCCAAATCTATTACAAGTTGATCCCGGTAGTGAATTTCGCGGCGCTGTTTTATCAACGCTGAAACATCATAGCGTCGCGATACGACGAGGTCATACTGCGCTACATCGTGATCAGGCAATTGTTGAACGATTCAATCGGACTCTTGCTGAACGGTTATTTGGATATCAATACGCGAAGGAATTCATCCAAGAAAAACGATCTCGTGAATGGGTTAAAAGGTTGCCAGGTGTAATTGCAGCGTTAAATAACGAGATTACCCGAGCAATCAACATGAAGCCCAGCGACGCGATTAAATACGAGTATATACCCGGAAAATCAAAAATAAATAGCGTTTCCAAGCCGATTCTCGGCGATGTCACTGTTAGATATCTGTATGAACCAGGAGAGCTTGAAGGCGGTAAAAAAAGGGCTACTGATCCTATTTGGAGTGTTACCACACATAACATATCAACGATAACACGATCAACTGGTAGATCACCGATCTATAGACTGGATTCAACTGCTCCTCAGCGCGGATTTACACGCGAGCAACTACAAGTGATACCTAACGATACTCAATTGCCCCCACGTGGTCTTAACTAGCGCCGTTGCGTCTATTGCACTCAAGACAGGTCAACCTCACATTGTTTTTGACATGACCGAGACTGTTATCGATCCTATCCACGGTAAATTGGCGAGTGTCTTTATCCGAATAACGCCAACTCATTATACAATTGCAACTCGCGCAGTGATTATTCTGTTGTTGTCGTAGCGAGATTATTAATTCGGCATCAATATCAAAACGCCGCTGTTTTTTTTTATCCTGTTGGCGGTAACCCGAGAGTTTTCTATCAATGACGCTTGCATCGATGGTGACTTTGTCGCCGGCTTCGTCAGTGACTCCGTCACCGGCTCCGTCAATAACAATTCTTCGAAGCTGATTTATCCTTCGTACTCTGGACACTGCAAGATAGACTAGATTCGACCATTCGATGCGATTATCAACTATCCAAACAATTGTGTCCGTGATGGTTAGTCCCTGCGAGGAATGTATTGTTGTTGCGTATCCTAGCGTCCACGGGGATTTATTAGCACGTAGCGCGTCCTCGACGACGCTGATATCAACGAGCACAATATCATTCAGCACAAGAATTTGTTTTTTTGTCCCCGACGCTGTCGGGGCTGGAATTTCAACTTCAATGTTCTGCCGCCGTGTGTCAGCGGGTCTATAACATAACGGCACTGGACGCGTTGGAAACTTTTCCTTATGCAACGTAAACAACCTCCGCTGAAGTGTGTCTCTGACTATCTTTCTACTCGCTACAATCAAATCGTTTGGTCTCCATGTTTCCCAGAATTCATTCAACGGCGTTTCCGGAATTACCTCGCGGATTATTTCACACTGAACTCTATCCGGCTGTAATCTGATTAGTTTTTTAACCTCGCGCAGTTGTTCATCAAGTGCTCGGTAATCAGTATCGGTTTCTTCATAATAGTCCACAAAACCCCTTAACCAATCATGTGGACCCTCGCCGACAAATGGTGGTGGTTGACCATGGTCGCCACACATGATCACCGCTGTATTCGCGCGCAGCAACCAATCAAGAAACATTTGTAAAGTATCTAACGAAACAGTACATATTTCGTCCCAGATGATAATGTCGGGAATAAATTTTTCACCCATTCGATCAGGAGTCCACTCGCCACCGCTGTATCGAAAAAAGCTGTGATAAGTAACGGCGTCAACATTTCGTTGTTTTATCTCTCGCGCTAGTCTATGGGTCGGTGTAAGCACGATTATACTTGCCCGCGTTCGAAATAATTCAATTGCCCGAGTCGTCTTTCCTGACCCGCCACAGCCGCTTAAATAAACCGTCTTGTGTCTACAAATTGGATCAGAACACGGTGGTGCATTAGACCATTCTGACAATTTATCACCGCATAGGTAATTGTTCTCAACGATGACATTTGCTGACGGGAAATAATCGCGTCGTATTTCTTCTTTAATTCTCCATGTACCCCAACTCTCGTCCGGACTAGTAAACTCGGTTACGTTTTTCTTATACTTTACGTCTATGTAAAATGAATCAACGGCTACTCTAACCGCGGTATCGGGGAATCTATTTATCATCGAGAATAAATTGATAGCGGCGTAACCCAGCATAGACGCCCTCAAATGTGGATACGCGGGGCTGTCTCCATCGCTGTAGGAAACAACTGTACCCAACTTTGTTCCATTGGACAAGAAAGCTGTTTTGCAGTTCACGTATCTATTTTTCGCCACTGCGTCCTTGATTACGAAATCATATTCTGCGTCATCTATAATCAGCCGTGAGCAATATCGTTTGTAGTCGCAGTTTTTTCCACCTTGTGTGAACTTACCGATTATTCTTCTACCGAGATCTTTTGCCTCGTGGTTTCGTTGGTTGAATATCCTCCTGGACCATTCGATGATATATTCCTCGTCGGCATCAATGTGTTTTCTGGATTCATCAATTATGCTATCTAGACGCTCTGGTTCTGGTAACCAGACTTCAGTCTGCGCCCGGTATGATATAATCGCGTCACTGACAATCAACGAAACTAGCATGCTACAATCAATCATATACCGTAGCAGCGCTATTGGCAACCACTTCTTTTCAGCTATGTGTCTACCGATCCAAATATAGCAACAGCGATGGAGTCCTGCCGCGAATTCAAATGATACTATGCGAGCGAATCCGGTTAAATCAAAATCAGGCAGTGGTCCATTAATAGCAACACGAGTCATTTCATGTCTGGGGTGTCCAAATCGTTTGAAATACTCAGCGGCGGATCCATACCCGAGAAAACTCGCTGGATAACAGGCAACCATATCAACCGAGATCATAGCGTCGCGGTTGTATTCAGTGTTCCATAGTCCACCGTGATAGTATTCCAAACAACTGGATTGTACATCTGGTAAAAATTCCTTGCGCGTTGGTCTCCACGCATTTTTCCTTGCTGCAACATGAGCTACAACCGATGGAATCGTAAAACAATTTGTTAGCAGTTGTTCATCATGCTCCTCAAATTCTATGGCAGTTTTTTTCATCTTGTCGTGAAACGCTTCAGTGCGGTATAATTCACCGTTTGGTCTTACAAACTGATCAAAGGTATCCGCATCGTTTTCAGCGCTGCGAAGTAACCACACTGATACAGGGTCGTTTTTACACAAGTAGGCAATAGCATCAAATAGTTTCCTCTCCGCGAGAAAACCATCCCTGGAGAATTGTTCTCCCAGGAATTCTTCGGGTATATACTTTACTGTTCTATCCCGTGGAAACATTGTGATCGCGGGCGTCCATGCGTGTTCGTTATGATCAATAATTTTGATTGGGGCTCCCTTCGATTTATACTTCGATTCGTATAATACTTCACCGGTTATCGTTGTAACGGTTATTGGAAATCTCAGCGACGTTTCTAATCTCGCTATGTCGCTGATGGTTGCTCCACGCTCTTTTACGGTTAGTTCCCACTGGTTGATTTTGCTACGTCGTAAATCAGTCAATTTGTTTCCTCGACACGCATTTGTAAAATGCTCTATTATTCGTTCTGCTACACAATTTATCCCGGTTGACTGTTTCATCGGTTTCAGTTTTCCGATATCAGGTTTCTTATTTAACGGGTATATTCCATAAACAACTGCTGTTTCAGGATACGCTCGTTCATAGTATGGTCTGTCAATTCCGGTTAACAACCCCGGCTTGGAGTCGCGGCTGACAATGACTGTTTTCTTGTCGCTGAGAACTGGTTCAAATTTATCACGTATGATCCAATCGCCTGATTCCACCCGGACAATGAATTTTACTCTGAAGAAATACCTTTTACCGTCAAGTTGTGATATTATCGTTGCTGCGCGGTTGTCGTTCATGGTAGCATCAACAATGCCATCAATTCGAAATGTTGACCAACTGTGAGATGCGCCATCACGCTTGAATTCATTGATACAATCGCGTATTTTATTCAACAGGGTTTTATCGTTTATTAACGCTTTTGGTGTGTCCTTGAGGACTCTATCGAGATTGAACTTAATATTTTTCCAGGGCTTAATTACTGCTAATCTCTCAAACTCATCCATATAATTAAAACAAGTATTTAAATGAAAGAATATAGTATAATGAATCACTGCAAATGGTTGATGATTGGGTCGACAACCCCGTGCAATAAATCATGTAGAGGTGAATTCTGCGGGTATCATTTACAAAGCGTTCGTAATGGTTCTCTTGGCCCCCTACCGTGCTTGGTTTGCCACGTCGGTGTAAGAGGAAAATCGCAGTTGTGTATCAATTGTGGCGGAAAGCGATACAGGGAACTAAAACGCTATTATGACAAGCGAATTAAAAACGCCGTCATTGACCCTACCGCAGACTTCGTCATCAAAACTCCTCAGGACTACATTGCAAGGTTTATAATTAAACCAAATAATAAATTAGACAAGTAGTATTATTATACAAATGGACCAAGAGTTCAGACCTCACCCTGTGCTCGTTAATTACGAGGCATCTCGCGACGGTATTGTTAGAAACCGCAGACTGAAGAAGCCGGTTGGATGGAAAAATAATCAGGGGTATTTGATGTTTGGTGCCGGAAAGAAGAAGTATCATGTTCATAGGGCGGTATTTGAAGCATTTAACGGATTAATCGAGAATGGGCTTGTGATTGATCATATTAATAATAATAAGACTGATAATTCTCTTATAAACTTGCAAGCTATCTCGCAAAGTCAGAATACCAAAAAAGGCGAAACTGGTAAATACTCAAAGAAAGCAAAACCCGTAAAGTCATTTGATACAACAACTCACGAAGAAAAAACTTTTCAGTCGATGAATGAAGCCAGTAGATATTTTGATATTTGTATGCCCGCAGTACGATTTGTTGCAGAAAATATAACTAAAACAGCGATCTCAAAAAAGACGGGTCACAGAATTCGATTTTCATATATAACAGAAATCAGCGAGTGATGAAGTCACCGGCGCCTATGGCGCTGACGAGGTCACGTCTAACGAATTATTAAACACCTTCGGAATTGATACACGGGGTTTTCATTTTTTTTTATTAATATTTTTGATATTAGAAACAAGATGTTTTATAAGAATAATGAATATCGAAGACATCAATAATATATTAACTGAGATTTCAAAATTAAAAAATCAAGGAATTGAATTATCTGATGGTCTCGACAGTGAAAAAATATTATCCGATTATGAGATTATTAACGAACAGTCGAAACGGGGGCGTTTTACCCTGGCCCGCGAGTACTTTTTTATAAAACGATTACAACATACGATTAATGAAAACTTGTACCACAATGACGCAAATGCATTCATTGGACTATTTACTGCCGTTGAAATAATACGAAAAAAACTCGGACGTGTTTATGAACGACGCCGGGAGATTTCTAGTAAGATCAAAAACATTAGAAGGATTATAGACGAAAACTCCGGCGAGAAATTAGAAATTGCTTCGCAATTGCAATAATGGTAGGCGAATCACTTACTACTCGGCTAGCCAGAGAGCGGCTAGCAGCGCTTAAAAAGTTTATACCGTTACGAGACAGGGTCCGAGAACAACTTCAAACGCGGCAGCAACTACAAACCGATTTTACTGTTGGAAGCGAACAACTCTTTGCCCCGGTAACTAAAGCGACCAAAGATGTTACGGCGGCAACTGTACCCGTTCTTGGTGCGCTTGAAAAGATAGCGGCTCAGACCGAACAAACAAAAAGGTCTTTAGAAACACTTCCTGCAAAAATAGCGGCTGCTACAACACGGAGGCTGCCACCACTCGCTATAACCGAACCACAAGAACCCTATGTTACAATGGCCGATGAAGAAGAACTAGGTGCTACTGCGAAAGAACCGGAAGAAGAAATACCAGAAGAAACACCAGAAGAAGAAATACCGGAAGAAAAAGAGGGGAATATACCCCGTATTGTACTCAAGAAGAGCACAATAGATGAAATTAGAGGCTTCAGCAACAGGGAAGAATTAATTAATTTTGCTGCCAACAATTTTGCTAAGAGCATACGAGATAAGAAGCATATCAATAGCGGTTACGAGAAAAATATAAAGTCGTTAAAGGACTGGGCAAGAATAGTGTATTTAGCGAGTAAACATAAAGATGCATTACCACATCGTAGTAAATCCGATTACGACGCATTCCACAAGGAAGTTAAGAGTATAACACCAAAAAAAGGAAAAGGATACTCTGTTGGTAAAGAATCCTACGGCGTTACCTGTCCTAATAGTGTTCTCAGTGATATATCACGGCTGGAAGTACTAATCGGAGGAAAACGAGCCGGAAATAACTCTACGGAAATAATCAATGAGGCCGCTGATATCTGCAAGCGGTTATTTGCAGGCGGTATTATGGACATTAATGCATATCGAACGCTCATAGACGAGCTCGTGGATGATTAATTGGAAAACTGGTGTTTTTAATAAGGATGATCATACACTACAACCATGATAAACCAGTACTCGTCTACGTGGTAAACTCGCGATTGCCTATTTACCGCGCGTACTATGGAGATGGTCTCGGTAGCACCATTGCGGGGTTATTTACAAGAATGGCTCCAAAAGTAGCGCCGTTAGCCAAACAATTAGGAATGAAGGCTATTGATGTTATTCGTGATAAGGGAATTAGTGCTATTGGAGATGTTGCCGGAAAGGCGCTTTCAGCCGCGCGGGACAAACTAATGTCGTTGGTGAAATCCAAGAGAAAAAAACAGAAACCACCGGTAATGCCATCAACGACAGTGATGCCTGCAAATGTCAGTAAAGTAATAAATAACGCCGTGGAAGAAAAACTAGAGTCGTTGGCGGCGACTCAGTCGTTGGCGACGACTCCGTCGTTGGCGACTTCGCCATCCGCCGATGCGGCAACCAACGCACTCATGAACGCGATAGCGGGGAGTGGTTTAAATTCAAAGAATTTACGACAAAAAAATCGCAATTGAAAACATCAACATGATAAATAATAAAATGTTTGCGCGTACCGCTGATCCCGCGTTTGATATGGACGCCCCAGTGCACAGGGATGATTCTGTTCGTGATTATCAATATTATTCTTATTATGCAGCGCAACCTGACCTACGATCGCGAATTGAACTTCAAGTCCAAGATACCAGTAAATATTTTTTGCCGTGTGAAGCGTTTATCGAAATCGAGGGAGAACTCGTGACAAATGCCGCCGATAATGCACCATACGCAGATGACCATCGTGTTCGAGTTGGCTTCGTCAACAACGGTATCATGGCGTTATTTGAGAGCGCCAGATATCTTATTGACGGGCGAGAAATTGAATCAATAGAACGCGAGGTTGATGTTGCAACGACGATAATTGGGTTGGCGAGATACTCGGATGATTATACAAGATCGGCGGGGCCATCTATGATGTTTTCGAAGGACACCACCAATAACGCTGACCATATTCAGTACGTTAACGTGCTGGCGGAAAGAGATACCGCAGTTGACCCACAGGCTGAAGCAGCCAATCCAGACCGCAGAGCAAGACCAGGCGCTAATTTCAATATTATAAAAAGCACCAACAATGATTACAATCTAGGATTCGCAGCACGAGTAGGAATGTTGCAAGGACCACGCCGACAGTTTTCATGCGCGATTCCACTCCATCACATATTTGGATTCTGCAGAAATGTCAGAAAAGTTGTCTATGGGGCTAAGCATACAATCGCGCTGACGCGAAGGGGCGATGATAACAATGCAATATGGCGTGCTGCTGGCGTCACTGCCGGTAAAGTCGTTTTAACTAAAATGGCATTGTGGATGCCGGTGCTGACTCCATCAGTTACCACGGAAGCACGATTGTTAGCATTTATGGAACAGGGAGGGAAATCGTTGTTGAGTTGGCTAGCGGTAACAACTGATGCTAAAGAGGATAACGTCGCCGATACGTTTACATGGCACCTGGCGTCAAAACAGGGTGTTTCAGCCCCGCGTCATATATTCATAGCGCTGCAGAATAGGGAACGATTGGGTAGTCAAGAACGCAGCCATATGATATTTGATCAATTAGGAGTCAGGGATGTTTCGCTGAGAATAAACGGACAACAGGAACCATCCGAGGATATACAGCTTAATTACGGCGACAACCATATCGCACGTGTGTATCATCGATTGCTGTCGTATATGGGTCGTGATCAAAACGTCGACACTGGTTTGCAAATATCACAACTTGATTTTAAAAACCTGTATCCGATTTATTACTTTTCGTTGGAACATCTTGATTTAACGAGACAATCCGTCGTTGATATACACTTCAGAGCTCGTATAGCCCCGGGTGGTGTTAATTATAGAGCGGTTGCTGTCATTCTCAGCGATAAATCAATGCTGTTGGAAGGTGTTGGTGGACGAATGAGAATCGTTGATGCACCAGTGGAAAACATGTAATTGAAAGCACAAAACGCGTTTACAATAAAATGTCGTATAGTGTCGTCAGTGTAGAGTTGACTGATGGTCAAGTCAAGAAATTACGATCAAAGTCGGCTAAGCAATGCGGAACCACAATAACGCTGAAGCCGTCACAGATGGCGGGTGGTAATCATAAGATATCGTTGACGGCGCGTCAAATAAAACATTTCAATAATGCGATGAAGAATAAAAAGGGTGTTCAAATAGATTTTTCAGCCGCAGCGATTAAAAACATGGAAAAGACCGGTGGGATATTTCCGCTGTTAGCTGCGATTCCGGCATTGATTGCCGCGGCCGCACCAGCAGTGGCTAAGGCGGCGGCGTTAGGAGCCGTTGGTACCGCGGCGGGGATGGCATTAAAGAAGGCAACCGGGAAAGGCTACAAAAAAAAACGACCCGTGGCCGGAAAGGGTCTAAGACTACCGGGAACCCCGTATTCATGGTACTCGGGAAAGGGTCTAAGACTACCGGGAACCGTTTATTGACTCGGGAGTCAATGACTCCTGAGTCAATGACTCCAATGTCTAATTTTGATTTAATAGACGCCGCAAACGCGTTAGCGATAAAAAACTTCAGAGGTGTTTTTATGAGGGATCAATTACCGGCGGCACCAAGGAATATTGAAACCGGTATAATTAACCTCGATGGGTCCTCCGGAGCGGGAACTCATTGGGTTGCGTACGCGATTGATCCGCGTGCGATCGTCTATTTTGATTCATACGGGTTAGCCCCGCCGAAAGAGTTCATGCGGTATATCCGGGCGTGTTCAGCCCGGGCGTGTTCAGCCCGGGTTTTTTATTCCACGCTGCCAACACAGCGATTAAGTGACCCACCGATATGTGGCCGCGAGGTATTGAACGTACTTGCGGCGATTTCATCATCGCGGAAACCACCTCATATGGTTGTAAACGAATATACTAGTGGGGTCGTAGAAGCTCAACGGATTTTAGAGAATAACATTTACAATAACGATGATTGATATCTGGGGGCGACCGGTTTCGGCGCTAAAAGAATCCACGGAAACGGCCGCCGCCGACATAAAAAAACTAATTGAGGATGAAATCGCTGATATGTTGAATCTAACAAGTGTTGACCCGGGCGAAATAGTTGTATTTCAAGACCGCCAGGGTAAATTGAAATCCAGTAATGTGTCGCTGAATGACGTTTTAATACGACAGCGTGATGCCGCCGATGGCACCATAGCGTTGTATACCGGCGACGGACTACTCAAACCGGGTAGACATATATTTCAGATAGAGAATACGATAGAATTAATCCAAGACGGTGTTATAAGGTTGAATAGATCAATAATCGAACTCGAAGGGCATGTGAAAACAACTATCGATAGATTTTTTGGGTACCCGATAGTATTCGAACCAAATCTTGCAACAATAAAAAATACTATTTTGGAGTTTACGACGCTGTCGGGCCAATTTTACACGTTACGAAAAAATGTTAACAGGATCGATGACAACTTTGATAAATTCCTTGGTAAAAAAAATACCAAGCCGGATGAAATCACAATAACTATAAATGATATCACTGCGTATGGACAGGAAATAGAAACAATCAAAACTGATGTTGCAACAAACAAAAAGGGTGTAGACGCGCATGAACGGGAAATAGAAATAATCGGCGCTAATGTTGCAACGATCATAAATAATGTAGACTCGCATGGACGGAAAATAGAAACAATCAAAACTGATGTTACAACGATCATAAATAATATGGACACGCATACACAGGAAATAGGAACAATCAAAACTGATGTTGAAGCGAACAAAAAAAATGTAGACGCGTATTGGCGGGGAATAGGATTAATCAAAACTGATGTTGCAGCGAACAAAAAAGGTATAGACGTGCATACATATGAAATAGGAACAATCAAACTTGATGTTGCAGCGAACAAAAAAAGTATAACCGAGAATACACGGGAAATAGAAACAATCAAAACTAATGTTGCAGCGAACAAAAAAGATGTGGACACGCATATACAGGAAATAGGAACGATTAAAGACGGACTACCGAGAGTAGCAGAGCAATTCGAAAAAATAAAAATCCCTCATGAGAACATCATCAACACAGTATACACAATTCGGCATGGATCATTCGATTGGACTCCTACACAGAATACAGTAAATATCACCGCAACTGTTAAGGGTATTTATCGACTGACACTGGTTTCAATGATGCAGTTTAATATATTATCGTCGAGTTCATCCGGGTTTAACAATACAATATCAACAATTATAGACAAGAACGCAACTGAACAGTTTACAATTTATGCCGTTGATAGAAATCTAGCCCGGGCAAACATTACATGGTATGTGGAATTTGCAGCGAATCTAAGTAATTAAAAACACTAGCTCTTTTAAAATAAAAATGACCACCAAGGAAGTTGAATCAGAGGTATCACCGACGTCACATCAATATCGATTCGATACCGCAAAAGAATTTTCCGCGAACTTGAAAACGCTTTCCGAACAATACCGTGTAAAAATAAAAAAATACCGTCGTAAAATAACCGCCATCGACGCGGTCGTGTACTCGGTGTCGGGTATAGTAGCTGGCGCCGGTGTTATTTTATCCACGGTGACCACGATAACCCCGATCGCTGTTCCAATCGCTGTCTCCGCAATGACAACAGTTGCTGGAGTTGCCAACGCAATCACTAGGAAGATATCATCGTGTTTTCAGAAAAAACTCAACGAGTATACAGTAAAACATCAAATAGTATCCGACGCATACTCGAAATTATCCGGGTTGATCTCGTTATCGATTGATAATTTGTTCGTATCCGATGTTGAATTCTCCACGATGGTCCAGTTGTATAGCTCCGCGATGTCAAAAATCGAGGATTTTCAACTGGAAGCCGGAACCACCTGGTTGCTGAAATTAGACACTAAAAACAACGAATAATAATAATGTCGCTGAACCCCGAAGGGTTTCAATTACTTCAGCGGATCGCGGAGAACACCACTCCGGTACAAACAAGTATGATATCGATAACGTCAACGAAACCCGAATTCAGTGTGAACTTCCCATCGCCGGTTCCAGTGAAGGAAATAGCGCTGGCAAAATTGCGAATATATCACAGTTGGCCTAATATCCGAGCGGACGCATTTAACGGACAACAACCTAATAACTCGCTGGTTTTTGCACGGACAAATAAACCCGATGGGACCCCAAACTGGGAGGAGGTTACAATACCAACTGGGTCATACCAAATAGAGCAAATCAATAAAGAATTTCAACGCAGGATAAAATCGATCACAGGAAAGGAATCAAAAATCGCTATTACGGTTCATGAACCGACGTTATCGTCGACGATTGAAATAAGCACACCGGGGTATATGGTTGATATTTATAACAGTTCAATAAGAACCATACTAGGATGGCCTGAGAATCCACCCGCGGACACCCCCCCATCAACTATCCTCAGACACGATAACGGAGATGGTGGTAGGCATATTGCTCCATACAACGTAAATATTGCATCGGTGATAGCAATCAATCTAGTGTGTGATGCTATCGAAGGGAGTTATCAGGTGGATACCAAGCAATCAAATCAAGCTCAACAGGGGTATATCCTTTATTCGTTTTCACCAACAGCCCCTCCGGGATTTTTGATCATTGAGAGTCCGATTAATCCGGTCTATATGCGATGCCATGATCGGTTTTTAACGAGAATTAATTTTAGAATTACCGATCAGTCAAATAACCTAATTGATCTGCAAGAGGAGGAGTTAGTGATCACTCTGTTTGTAAGATCATAGCAGCAGAGGGGGCGATGACATCGACGCGGTCGTCGATGTGCTTACCGGACGCTGACGACACTGGGGATCGACGCGCAGAAGGTGTTAATTAAACCAAATGACGTCACCATCGTGTAGGATGGACCGACGTCGTCGTTTTTTTTTTACCAGGCGCTGACGACACTAGATCGTTGAGTGCAGAAAGTAATAATTAAGCAAAATAACGATTGGACAAAATGTCCGATTCGCCCCCTCTGCTGCTATTCCAGCCTTATATGCTAGTATGGACACGAAACGTCCATAGGATATTTCACTTTTGAGATTTTTCAAGCATGAGCCAGATGGTATAAGGGAAAATTGTGATGGTTCTTGCAGGATGGATGACATTGGGTGATATTTAGAAACGACTGTTTTGTGTTGAAATGGTTCGTCGTTATAACGTAATAAGTTTCTGGAGAAATAGTCACTAATGCTATTGAAACTGTGTGTTGGTACATGCGGTGCACAAAGATAAAGATATTATCCGCAGACGGATTGGGGGGGGGGGGGTGCGTAATATCTTTATTATTTAGTATGATGTTATAATGTTTTAACAACAATTTTCAATGTACATGGCACATACGTATGGATGATGTATGATTGATTGGTTATATTTAAACGACATATTTAACATGCCAATAGCTAATCACTATATTATGCTAATGATACCTGGATGCAGCCTTCTCAATATTGCACTGGCTGTTATCCAACCTGCAACTTTTGAAAGGCGAATACGATTATATACTAAACGAGCTAATGCTGATCACTTGGAAATCAGGCGTAGAAAGGGAAAGTCTGTTAGTTACTTGAGTGAAAATTGTTAAGAGATGTAGCAAGGGCATATGTAGTCTGTTTCAATGTATTCATTATTATTAGACTTTTCATATATTTTCAGAGTAATAGATTAATTAAAGAAAGGCATTGGCGAAAGATATTGCTTATTAATCATGTGACACGAGTAATGCAGCAGCATCGCATATGAGACTATAAATATGCAAATTCTGTATATCACTTTCTGGTTGGCTTTAGAACAATGGAAATGTTTTCTAAAGGCTTTTTATTATATGTTATCACTCTCTGATCCCCACTACCTCATTGTTTTCAAGCACTGTATTTCGTACAATTCAAATGTATTCTTGTCATTGACATTCCATATTTACATTGCCCACGTTTGTTTTTTCTTTCCTATTTAAAACGTAAGTGAAGGTTGTTAGTTATGTTGGCAAGCATAATTTAGCTTATTTTTCTTCAATTCAGATTCCATTGCCAGAAATCTTTTTCTAGTCTCGTGTTTTCGTTGCTTTTCTTGTAAAGATATAAATTGTATCATGTTTTCTTCCATTTATGGTCAAAGTGTGTTTATCAGGTTATTACTTTACATCAATCTTTCAAAATAAAGTTATATGTCTTCTTTACCATATTTTCCTATGCAGTCGACTTTATAAATATTGTTCATAATTGTGTCAATACCTTTTCTATTATACTGTTTTCCATTTTGTACCCCTTAATATAACCTGTATTTGTTTGTAAATTATACGACCTTTATCAGTAGCATAGTCTTTAAAATGTGCGACCTGGTCCAAAACACTTGGCCGTTGATCTGTAGAGAACTTCAGCCCTAGCCGGTGACTTCCCTGTATAAGTTCATACGCATAGTGATGCAGTGCTAACATCACCCCCACAACGTCGTTTGGCCCGCCAGCTGAAGTGGTGTACCGGGGCATGCCAGGAATAATTCCTTCTTGGGAGCAGACGTGAGAGATTTGGGAGGTGGATGAGGACCAGTGCGTCCGACCACTCAGAGAATGCAGCTGCCGCACAACACAAGGTACTACCTCTATCTAGAGCCCCCTATACCCAAGAGCCCCCATACCGCTATATGTATTAGTGATTGCGACTGTGGCCGACCAGCTATGGTTCGAAATAGCAGGGAAGGCAGATCTCTTCAGTCATGGATGGCCAGCTGCCTAGGAGAGCGAAACTCCGATATGAAATCTACGGCCTGCGGACCGCGCTGTCACCGTCCTGGCTTGCTGGGCCATGGCATCGGAACCCAAGGTTTACAGGGTGGGGCCACTTTGCGCAGACTGCACTCCACCATAAAGCCCCATTGCGCAGGCATGAAAGAACTGTCTACTGTTTACGTTCGACTCTATCAAGCCCTGAAGCGATGCGAAAGGGGCAAAAACGTCAGGTGAAAGAAGCCACTGAAAGCCGCAGTCCAAATCCTGCACGCAAGCAAATCAGGCCTTTGGCCGTCTGGTGTTGACCCGGAGACGACACCATCACCTGAGTGACCAAGCAGCATTTTCTAGGGACAGCACTGCTTGATCCGCATGGAGAGGGGCTTATAAAAGGTGGCCTAACCAAAGCTCGTCTCCTTACCCACCTCCCAGTTGGCCTTCCGCAGCCAACGGGCTTGTTTCAACGCGGTCGAAACTTAACAGAAAAAAACAATGCATGCCCCACCTGATTCTCATCGTCGCAAAAGATTAAAACTGGCTTGTTGGAACATCAGAACAATGCTAGACTTAACAGACAGCAACCGACTAGAACGACGCTCTGTCTTAATCGCACACGAACTCTCTCGCCTTGCTGTTGCCATTGCTCCATTTAGCGAAGTCCGTCTTTCAGAAGATTGAAGTTTGAAAGAACACAGCGCTTGATACACCCTGTACTGGTCAGGAAAACCAAAAACTGAAAAACGACTTTCAGGAGTTGGCTTCATGGTCAAGGACTCAATCGCCACCAAGTTAACAAACCTTCCCACTGGTCACAACGGCTGCATCATGTCCATACGTCTCCCGTTAGGGAACCAACAACAAGCCACACTCTTCAGTGTATATGCTCCAACACGCCAAGCAGATCCTTCTGAAAAAGACAAATGCTACGCTAACCTGTGCAGACATATCAAGAGCGTTCCAGAGAGGGACAAAAAATAATAATCCTCGGAGATTTCAATGCCAGAGTGGGCTGAGACTCAGAAGCCTGGAAAGTCGTCCTTGGGAAACATGTCCTGGGTGGCTGCAATGAAAATGGGTGCCTGCTTCTTGCATTTTGCGCAGAATTACAGATCACAATCACAAACACCTATTTCAGCAGAAAGACAGCCTGAAAACTACCTGGATGCATCCAAGATCAAAACACTGGCACCTAATCATTACATCATAGTACGCCAGAGGGACTTAAAATAAGTCCTCCACACCAGAGTGATGCCCAGTGCAGAGTGCCACACAGACCATCGTATTGTAAGATGCAAACCCGACTTCCACTTTAAGCCCAGGCCCAGACATCAAGGAAAGGAAATTCCAGATCAAAAAAAGTTTGTCTGAAGACGTCAATGCAGATTTTCAAGACAGCCTGCAGTCTAGGCTTGAAGAACTTAATTTTCCGCCAGATCTACCTCCGGAAGAGATGTGGAATCACGTCAAGGCTGCCATTTTGCAAACCTCAGAAGAAATCCTTGGATTCACCACTAAGAAAAACACAAAGACTGGTTTGATTAAAACAACCAAGAAATCCAAGATCTGCTTGCCAAAAAGAGATCAGCTTACCAAGCCCATCTTGTACAGGCATCCTGTCCACAGAAGAAAGTAACCTTCCACCTTATCTGCAGCTCCCTCCAGCGCAGTCTCCGAGACATACAAAATCAATGGTGGACAAAACTTGCAGAAAGAACCCATCCGTACGCTGACACTGGTGACTACAAGGGGTTCTATGAAGCGCTGAAATCAATGTATGGTCCTTCCTTCCAAATACAGAGCCCCTTATGGAGTGCAGATGGCCGAGAGCTACTCACTGACAGGGTATATATCCTGAACACTTCAGAGCAATTCCACACCCTCTGCAGCACTAGCCGTACAGTACAGGAGGCAGCTATTGTTCGCATCCCACAACAGCCATCAAAGATGGAACTTGATGAGGCACCCCCACTGCAATAGACTGTAAAAGCCATATAACAGCTGAATACAGGAAAGGCTGCAGGAAAATATGGTATCCCACCAGATATATGGAAGAGAGGAGGCCTAGAATTGCACACCAAACTCCATGAGTTCTTCGTTTGCTGCTGGGAGCGAGGGAAACTTACAAGACCTCCAAGATACAGTCATCATCACCTTGTACAAAACAAGGGGGAATGTCTGACTGCTCAAACTACCGTGGGATAACTCTGCTCTCCATTGTAGGCAAATTCCTTGCTAGAGTGTTCTAAACAGACTGGTGCCCACCATTGCAGAAGAACATGCTCCAGAGAGTCAATGTGGCCTTAGTGCCAATATGGGCACAACTGACATGGTGTTTGTCCTGAGACAGATCCAGAAAAAATTCCGAGAACAAAACAAAGGATTGTGCATCACATTGTAGATCTAGCGAAGACATTTGATACGGTGAGCAGAGCTGGACTGTGGAAAATCCTTGAAATGCTCGGCTGTCCTCCTAAATTCCTTGCCATATTCAACCAACTACATGAAGACCAGCTTGGTCAGGTCAGAAACAATAACGACCTGTCACAGACCTTCCCCATTGCAAATGGTGTGAAACAGGGCTGCATTTTAGACCCCCACACAGTTCTCAATCTTCTTCAGCATGATGCATCAAAATGCAACAGAAGACCTTGATGACGAAGATGGCATCTATATCCGATTTCGGACTGATGGCAACCACTTCAACTTAAGGCGACTTCATGTCCACGCCAAGACATTGGAAAAAGTGATTAGAAAACTTCTTTTTTCAGACGAAGCCCTTGCTGCCCACACATAATCTGCCTTACAGCGGGTAACATCCTGCTTTGCAGAAGCTTGCCAGCTCTTTGGTCTTGAGATCAACTTAAAGAAAACTGAGGTACTTCACCAGCCTGTTCCCAAGGAAGAATACAGACTACCAATCATCTTCACTGACCAGACAGAGCTGAAGGTATTCCACCAGTTCACCTACCTGGGCTGTGTGATATCCTCTGATGCCAAGATCGACACAGAAATATACAACAGACTGGCCAAGGCATAAAGCGCCTTCGGCAGACTCTATAAACGAGTCTGGCACAACACCAGTCTCAAGAGGGATACAAAGATTAGCTTTCATAGAACTGTTGTACTGACCACCGTTCTATATGGCGCCGAAACCTGGGTCACCTACAGCCGCCACCTCCGCCTCCTTGAGCACTTCCATCAGCACTGCCTCAGCACCATACTCAACATCTACTGGAGTGACTTCGTCACCAACACTGAAGTCCTCAAACAAGCATCGATCGCCAGTGTTGATGCCACGCTCATGAAGATACAGCTTTGCTGGGCATGGCACGTGTCAAGGATGTGGGATCATCGCGTGCCAAAGATCGCATTCTATGGTGAGCTGTCAACTGTCCACCGTGATAGAGGGGCATTTCGAAAGAGATATAAAGACACCTTGAAAAGACCCTCACCACCTAGGGCATCGATCACCGCAAATGGACATCAGAAGCTGCTGACCGTGAATGCTGGCGTCGTATAGTTCACCGGGCTGCTAACACTTTTGAACAAAACAGACGGGCCATCTTGGAGGAAAGACAATGGCGGAGAAAAAAACCGAAAACCATCGGCAGCACCCACCACAACCCAGACATCCTCTGCAGCCTCTGTGGACGGATGTGCCTGTAACGTATAGGGCTCCTCAACCACCAGTGCGCGTGTAATAGACATGGACATACCCCTTCCTAATCTTCGCAAGCGAAGTCAAGCCAAAAGCCTTTTAAAAAATAATTGTGCAAATTATTCATTCTAAAATGAAGTTGTTTTCCTTTGAAATATGTCGCTGGTTATAGTAATCTAGTTCATTGTTTCATTATTCTTATTAGCGAGCACATATTAGCTTACTGTCGATACCTCGGTAATTACCAGGTAGAACGTGGATTGAATTGAAAAGTAATTTCAAACCCCATTTTTCCATGTTCAATTATTTTAGTACAACTATATAGATACATGTATTTGTTGATGTGTGTCCATTCTATTTTGAAGAGCTGGAAGGTCTATGTGGTTGTTGGGATAGTTCAGCTGTGGCCCAGTAAGGCGGTATACCACATAGTAATTTTATTTTTATTTTAGTGAATTAGCTAACTGTTGCATTTGTGGAAAGATATTCTAGTAATTAAAGTGTTTGTTATGAAAAGAATATAATTTAATCAAACATTCAGGCAAAGCATAATATTGCAAGGAATAGGGCAGATTAAGTCCAAAATTATTGCTAAGAAAAATGACCAGATTTCCAAAAAGTAGCCTAATGTTGATGCAACTTCCGTTGTGCACTTTCATCAACAATCACTTGTTCACATAGCCGATACAGGTAACCGTGCTCCACGGTAATCATATATTATATGTCCTATGTATGCAACATCCTTTAGTGCGACTCGAACTTTGAAAATGCACGTAGTCGTGAACTTTGAGTATTTGATTTTTATAACAGATCCGGGCTATATACTAATATCCCCATGACTTTGACCTAGCATTATATACAAGTGCAACTCAGATGTTTGCGGACCACACTCATATACACGTGGTTTTGAAAACATTAACCCGCACGTGACAAAGCCAAAGCCAAATGCAACCAGCAACGATAATGGTATGCGCGTTCTATTTCAGTAGCCAACAAAGCATTTTATATGAATAAGATTAGCGGATCCCAATTTGTGGATGTTCAACTATGTCGCCAAGTGTTGTTTTTTATATATTCTGTCTGTAGCTTTAAATTTTAGAACAGCATTGTGTTGTGTGATAATCATCTCAACTAAATACCAATCCCAACGGAAATTGGTTACTATTATTAGCGGATACATTTTCAATAATGAAAACACTTCCGTTGGATGTTGTGTAAAAATTTGAGCCTATGGCTGATGCATAAAAGAAATTGCAGTGATGTGCATTTAAAAGATAATGTAAAATCGATGCTTAACCTTAAGACATCATATCGGTTTATCGATGGGGCTTGAAAAGAGATTTATATTCTTGCAAAATCTTATCTGAAGCATATTGTATAATTAGCCAAATTAGGAATTGCGTTAGAACTTGCACGTTAAAAAGTCAGTGAAGACAAGAAAGTGTCAAAAGTTATTTTATGATAGCGTGCAAGGAGAAAGTCCTTGACGTTGACCAAATCACCGGGAACCTATCATACTCAAAATTATTTTGCAGATATCTATGACAACAAAGATAAAACAGAAGACAATGATGATAGCAATGATAGTAACAACATAAATATTACACAAGCAGATGAATTAGCAACATGTCTTGAACATAATAATGCAACAATGACATCAACACAAGAGTTTTATAAGGCATAGGGCATAGGAATTGATGTGAAAAGCCACAGAAGACGAGTAGCACTGACAATGGGAGAACATTTTCAATGCCATGTCAACGTTCTATGAAGCGAAAGCTATAACTGAGACACAACTGTACTCCTAGATGTTTCATATTGCTGGGTCCTTTATGAGCATATGCTCATGTGGGACATGGCTGCCTCGAGCACAATTGTATCCAGGTTTGTAAATCAGTTTTATGATGAATCAGGCAATAACAAACCTGCTTATTTACAAAATTCTGATCTACAATTTCAGAGTTTTACAACGCAAAGTTTATCAAAATAAATTTAGGAGAATCCTCATATACATAGAAACTTCAATGGCACAGTAAGGTAACAAAACGCAAAGGTGTAAGTATTGGAAAAATTGAACTTTGTGGTAGACCATGCCCCTTTGAATATTGTAAATCGTAATCGCTCTCATTACGCGCTGATACCGGTACTCAACCATATCTCAAATGCGCTATTGTAGATTAGTCGCATAATCATCTGAGCCGACCATGTGAATTTGCACGGAAGCATTTTCGCGAGCGCAGCAAAGACTTGCCAAACCGAATGTGGAAACATTGTCGCAGTCAAGGAAAAAGCTAATAGTACTGTCGAGGAAAACGTCATTGATACAGTCGAAAAGTACAGAGAAATCGTTGAAATAGTATCATGATTGAGGTGATTGCTGTTTCCAATCTTTGGAAAGTAAACATATTAATATTGCATTAACGTACAGACCGAATAAACAATAAAGGTTTTATTAGTAGAATATACATATTGTGAATGAACTCCAAAACGTACGCGAGACCCGGAGTAAATTTGCCGAGAGGAGAAGCGAAAACACATATACTTCCATTATTAGGTCTTTACCAGGACGAGCCGGGTCCGACGGTAAAACAGCTTCGTACAAGGGTAACGCAAATTCCTTCACGAACCAGGCGAAGTGAAATTGCTCATGCGGTCACACGAAGGAGTACAAGTCCCAGAGTTTTAGTTGTACAAAACTTCGGAGATTTCGAAGATTGCCGGACAATCATACAACATGCATACAAACCAGATAATAACGCTAAGAAACTCCTCCTGAAGATACGTCGTGGAATCATATCAACGTTGTAGCGTGCGGAGATAACCCCACACACGTCCGGGGAACAAGTTTAATATTGGTTTTATTGTTGACATTTGCATGCCGATTTTCATCGCGAAAGGACACAGAGGGACTGACTCTCACTTTGGTTTTTTTCAGTAAGGAGCTCGAGTGATCTTGAATCCTAAAGACAATGAGGAAATTGATCATGATATTGAAGAAGGTTTAAAATACTCCTTGAAAGGATTGGTTATTACACACGAGTGAGTTCAGGATGGGCTATTTCCAGATGCTTGAAAGCTCAAAGTTTTCGCGTACGAGCGTTTATGCGATCCTAGTTATTTTCCGGCTCCGGTGTACAATACGCGGAGAGCATTGATAACATGTGAAAAACGAGAATAAACGGCATTTTGAACAGGCGATTTTGTCAGCGTTACATCCCAAACGCAGTAATATAGATCAGGCTCAAAAATGATAACAACAGCTGGTTGAACTCGAGTTTGGTAACATATAATTCAATGTACGTATTACAGACATCTGTAAATTTGAACGACTTAACAATGACATCTCTGCTAATGCATTTGCATGGGACAGCTGCCTTTAATCGAGTAGGCCAACTACACACACACACACACACACACACACACACACACACACACACACACAAAACAAAGCAAAGCAAAGATTCCAACACGCAGTTCAGTGTTGATATAGTATTGTTATATGGAGCAGAGCCCTTGTGGGCAAGGCTTTACTTGTCAACGTGTCTGGCACCAGTGATTATCCGAGGGATCATCTGCTGTACAGAAACGGCAACAATTAAGTCGTAGGGATATTCAAAGCTGAATTAGCTGGCGATTTAATTGAGGAATTCGTGGGACGTCAGATCCCAGTTAGATCTTGGTGGCATTTCTGTATTCGCAGGAATTAATCGTACTTCTTCTGGTCCAAATGCCCTTCTAGTTAGATCTGTCTCCCGTAGATTAGGTGATCGTTGGCACCAAATTATGGAGCATCGATTGTCCCGGAGTATCAATCAGGTCCGAGATCGTGAATGCATTAATGGACATAACAGTGGTAGTAGCAATAGTGTATCCATCTTCTAAATACACCAATGCATAACGACAATGATATAAGTTCTACTTGTCAAGTCTAACGCGAGTGCCGGTGGCGACAAGCCACCTCATATACGATGTGATTAGAGAAGCAGAATTATCAACATTTGATATACCAGGATTTGACATGAAATAACCTCCAAGGATGAGTACTACTCCAAAATCGTCGAGACGTGGAAAAACATATCACCTCTTCCAAATATTTTTAAACATAACAACCATCCAGACGTTGGTAGTCTTCACGTATCACCAGGTATGATCAATATCACATCAAGGATATCGGTAAACTTCTTATGTGGTGATGTTAATGGCAGATATCAAGTAGATCTTGAAAGATCCTGGCAGGCACAGCATCTACCCTTGAAGCCCCTTTGGACATTTGATTGTGTCAGTACCTGCGGTTTTAGTCGTCAGTGCTTGATTTCACCAGCACACGAAGCCTCCTAATTATCAAACATGGGATGCATTTCAAATGTATCGACGTTATTTCCTTGCTCCATTTGTATGGTATAACTCTTTTGTCTCAGTTATGTGTGGATCAAACCGACTGCTCAGACAATCTAGCGAGATAGTTCTTGGCGTCTTTTAATGGAGATTCATGGCCATCCTATTTTTGTATCACAATAACGTTTTAAAGCTCTGTATTTTCTACCTCCACAGTCAACGCACAACTGTTTTTCCCACCTAACCCAAATGTTGCATTTCAAACGGGGTTTGCTCATAGTTTATCTCGTCCAGCACGCCCATCAATCTCTGCCGCGAGTGTTGGAATTGATTCCTCCGAGTTTTAATTTTCCTGTTTTTAGCAAACACCACTAAGTTATCTTCTGTCGCACCTGGAACCCACATAATAATATCTGTCAAAAGGATATTGCTCGTCTTTAACGGTCCTTGCTGATTCTAAACAACACTTCATTTTGGTCTACATCCACGAGACACAAAATACTAACGGGCTCATCCTTGACCTTTTCATGGGTTGCATATTTGGATAAGTCACCTTGGGGCTTGTCACGAGGAAGATTCCGAGCAGATCTTCCATAAATATCTACCAGTGTATATTCATTAAGACCTGTTTAAAACGATGGATGACGTCGTTTACTCGTGTATGATTTTACGAGGCGGTG
The DNA here is from genome assembly GCA_028554795.2 of Sinohyriopsis cumingii. NCBI lineage: Eukaryota > Metazoa > Mollusca > Bivalvia > Unionida > Unionidae > Sinohyriopsis > Sinohyriopsis cumingii. The sequence goes on from CM068838.1 coordinate 103,336,425, forward strand.
ACAGCGACGTGGACACAGCGTCGAGCACAGCGAGTATTTCACGGCCACATATTGGTGGATCAGTTATTGTCTGTGTTGGTAATGTTGAATACCAGATGGGAGTGTTTTAAAGTCCACCGACATATTTTAATTTTTTTTGGATGGCGCCGAAACAAATGAAATCAAAATAAGCAACTCTACATGGGTGAACCTCCTATGCAACAGAGTGAATTACTTGACCAGAATTTCTATCGAGATTAATGATACCAGTTTCAACACAATTTGGTTGTTTTTTGGTAATTGATTACGCAAAAAAGGTTTTAATATTTACTACTTTATCAGCATCAAGTAAAACAAAATTAGACATGGAAGCATGTTTAGCGAAGTGTCCCAGGCAGTCTCAAACCCGATCTGTGAGCGGATCGACCGTACGACGAATATGAGGTTCATGGTAGTCTTAGACCAAGTTCTTTCTGAAAGATTTAGTCTGTGCTTTATTTAATGGCTTCCTAGCAATAGTCTCAACAGCATCAACTGCAGCTGCTTTTGCTGCAGATGGAACTTCAGCGGCTATCAACGCTGATATAGCTAAAAGAAATGGAAATACACCACCTGTCTTGGCAATGTCTTTAATGGCACAAGCAGAAAGATCAAGTCTAGCACCAGTCGCTGATCGTTTGGCGTCACTAAAGTGCCTGAGTTGACGTTATGTCAGTGACAATTTATTAGAACCATCTGCGATATGTGCTGATTTCAGTAATATCTTTATTTTAAAATTCTTTTTTTTTAATACTTTTAGCTTTTTGATCCGACCGAGAGTTAGACTAACATTAACATGATGATATGACCTTATAATATCATGAGCTATTTAATTACTGATCAAGAGTGATCCAGTTACATGTCTTCTACTGGTACATTAATAACTCATTTGTCCACCAACACCTTCTATTGGACTAGATATGGCAGCAGGAGATTGGGCTACACCAGCTCGGAAAGTATAGGTCAATGACTGACTATCCAAACAAATTTAGGTGCTCTAGCGAGAAATAATATAATCGATATAATGTTATGAAATCCCGCTGAGACATCTGCACACCTGAATTTACATTCTGATTACACCCCATGAAAGTCAACCGATTATAAAGTACGCGCAACATGATTGCGTTCAAAATTCAGTAATATAATTTCAGAAGCTTCTTGATGTCGATTTATCCTCAAAGAAACCTCACTAATCCCGAGCGTGTCGAACACCATTGGATTTTGTTCCTGTGAACCTACTCGGGAATTTTCCTGAAACGCGATGATTATATGTCGTGGTGCTGACACCCCTGTTGTGATGCTATATGCCATAAGAAAACCCCAACAACAATGATTTGAATACTGTCTCTGTTCATCGTCAACCATGACAACATTAATTGACTACCTTGATCCACGAAGGAGAGTAACCGTTGCTCTTCATTCAGTGATGGAGTCATTGTTGACATCCACAATGAAAGTTTTGTTAGTATTACTTTACCTGTATTAATGGTATCAGCACGCCATATTGTATCATTGTCGGTGGCTTTTCGTACAATTATAACTGTATGCTTAGCACCAAAATATAACTTTTCTAACATGTCTGTGCAGAATCCAAATATATGTGATAGTGGAATCACACATGAAAATTCTTCATTACCAATTAACATTGATCGACGTGATGCGAATCCCAAGCTGAAAATTTTAATTTATCTATGTGACTAGTTCCAGCTGCATTCATTGTTACATATCTGCTTTCTCGCTGATCAGTGGTATCCTTCGCAAGCATCATTCATGGACCAGACCAGCTGTGCTGGGTAATCATCGCTGTATCAGGCAAAACCAAGTATATTCATGGTAGCGTCGTCGTTTTCTAGGCATGATTCAATATTTCTTCCGTCGATGCTATTTGTGATACTGTTAAATAACGACATAACTCCGTTGTTGACAAAACCGACTTGATCACCAATTTCGTACACTGTATCGTCTACTTCGATCTCAATGAATGCCTCAGCGGGTAGGAAATGTCAACTTGTATCCTGAACTTGGAGTTGAATTCTTCCCCGTCCATTGGGTAAACGTGAGTCATAAGAATAATATTGATAATCATGCACCGATTCATGCTTCAGAACTGTTGCGTACATGCCAAATGCTGGATCAGACACACTTTTAAACATTATTTATATTTGTTATCGTCTAACACGAAGTCCGATTCCTGTTATCAAACATGCGGTTATGCTTTTTCTTTTCTCTGACAGGGGTACACGAGCCAACTCTATTTGTTTTTGGGGTTTGTTTTTAATTTTTTTTTGCAGCTTGACTTATTATTTTGCTAACAATTACATGCATAACTTCGGTGCTAGGTAATTTTACAGGCTGAGGTCGGACCGCTGGCGGTCTGCGTATTAATCGTGCTAGTATATCCTTGATTGCCGAAAATGCTTTACTAGCAACATCACCAACAACACCAATACCTTTATCACGAACGTCAATAACTTTGATTAATAATTGTTTTGCAATCGGTATTGCTTTTGGGGCTTTCCTCCTGAATAGACCATGGACAGCATAGTAATAAAGGAAGCAAAAACTAATTCATGGTGAGCATATTGCTCCACACTCAACCATCATGCCAACTCTAAAGAAGTCTGGGCAAAAGTCAAAGCCATGAAAAGGAAGGTCCTGGCAACATCACCATAAATATTAGGAACCGACACCAACCAGAACAAAGCAGAACAGCTGGCATGACATTTCGCTAATTTCAGCAGTAATAACAATCATACCCAAAAATGTATGGAGCAAAGACGGGCAATCGAAGAAGAATTCCCTCACATATTCATGGACCAAACCAACAATAACTAACCATTACATGACCCATTGAACCTCGATGAATGGAGAAAAGCACTACTTAACAAACAAAAAAAAAACAAAAAAAAAACACATACCCAGGTGAAGAGAACCTCTGCTACAACATATATTAACATCTCTAGATAAATATGCAAACAATTATACTTCACAAGATAAACCTAACATGGCACACTGGAAACATACCCACATTAAGGAAACAAGCAGTGGTTATAGCCATACCTAAACCAGGAAAAGACCCCAAAAACATAACATCATATAGACCCATCTCCTTGACTAACGCCTCTGCAAAGTCATGGAAACAACCGGCTAAGGCACCGCCTGGAACAAAACCACCTACTTACTGAAAATCAAAGTGGATTTAGAATCAAACGCTCCACCATTGGTCAGCTAATTCGATAAGAAGCCGGCATTAAACTTGCATTCAATGCCAAATGGAAAAAAGATAGGCACTTAATTGCCTAGACCTCGATAAAGCGTTTGATATGGTCTGGCCTCATTTCCAAACTCAATCAATTTGGCATAACAGGAAGAATGCACCGTTGGATCTCAAACTTCCTAACGTGGAGGCAAATCAAAACCAGAGTAGGCGATGCACTATCCGCTACTTACACTCTGGACAATGGAACTCCCCAGGGAAGCGTAATAAGCCCAACACTGTTCAACCTCATGATCAACAACCTCTGCAACAATATTACCAACAAACTAGTCGAACTGTCCCAATGATGATAGTGGAATATGGAAGGCAGGTAACCCCAACAGCAAAAACAACATCAAGCAACTACAGCAAAGCCTAGATGCCATCGGCAAATGGGCAGGCAACTATGGATTCAAAATATCTGATGCTAAAACAGTAGGAATGCCTTTCTCCCCAACAAAGAGGAAACCTACTACATACCCAAAACTCTACATCCAAAATACACCAATCCCATTCGTAAACGAAACATACTTTTGGGGAATGCTACTTAACAAAACACTTAATTGGAAAACGCACATAACAACCCTAATAAAACAAATGCCAACAAGACATCAACCTCCTAAAAACATTCAAGGGAATAACGTGGGGAGCTGACCAACAAACTATGCTCAAGCTCTACAAATCATTAATCAGGGCTAAACTGGACTACAGTTACCAGGTGTACCTCTCAGCAAACAAGGACCTGCTTAAGAAACTGGACAGCATACAATATAAAGCACTTAGACTATGTACGGGGACTCTACCTAACATCACACTCGAGGAGTTACAAATACTGATACGAGATTTACCAATGCACCTCAGACGAGAAGAGCACATACTGAGACATGCTAACAGAAACTCAATATATCAAGACCCCAACCCAACCAAAATGATGATTAAAATGTGCAACATCCCGTTCAGGCAAAAACGACCTCTAAACCACCAAGCAGGTAAGAAAATACACACACTGTGATGAAATTCAACTATCCAGAATTCAAGCAGAACAATACAAAAACAAAGATCCTACCCCTTGGAAAAACTGCACGCCCAAAATAAACCTGTCTGCCCAGAACTTAGGATCCAAAGTACAAAACCCACCAAAAATACTAACAGAAATCTAGAAAATCATCGAAGAAAAATCATCGAACAAACTTACTCTGGATTTCTTAAAATCTACACAGATGGATCTAAATCAAAAGAAATAATCAGAACTGCTGATGCAACAGTGGTGCCACAACAACAAATTGAATTTGGTGCAATACTCCTGGGTGGCTGCTCCATCTACACAGCAGAATTCTGGGCAATAAATGAAGCTCTCAAATGGATTAAGACCCAAAACCGCAGCCTGCATGTCATTATAACAGACTCTCTAAGCATACTCAAATCCTTGGAGACTGGCACGTCAAAAAGTAGACCAAATATGCTAGAATACACTATATTATCCATCAAGGAGATCGAAGATAAACAACAAACCATCGAATTCCTATGGGTACCTTCTCACATCAATCTGATTGGCAACGATAAAGCTGACCGAAGATAAGAAGCAAAATGAACAAGAAATGGCAGCAGCTCTGGGACAACACCAACAAGGGCAGACATTTATACCAACTGCAAAAGAGGCCACAAGGGTAATCAAGAGACCTAAAATCCTGGAAATCGTGGACATCCGAATTATCAATAGGATCAAAACAGGAAAAACTTTACTCCGAAACAGCTTTGGGAAACATCTCAGGAAGGAATTGAACCAAACTACTAACTGTGCACATTGCCCTGCTGCAGAAACACTGGACCACGTATTCAACACCTGTCCCAGATACCATAATCAATGAGTCGGTTTCCAAGATTACCAAAAGAAAATTAATTCCCCTACAACATACCCTGAATTTTTGGGCAAGGTACAGAACAAAAACATCGATACCACATACATGAACATAATAAGATACCCCAAACAAGTTAACAAACATGGCAGCATATAAAAACAACCACAAGTAATTATAATAACAATGAATAGAAGGGCTAAAGCAGTAGGGTAAGACTGCTAGCTGAAGCACACGCCCATGGTTGTTGTTGATGTTGTGTGTTGAGTTTTTTTTTATATGTAGACATACAGCTAAGACAATACTAATCATCATGGTCTAAGAAAAACAATACATATAATTCCCATAACTATGTATACATATTATAAAGGTGGCAACAGGCCCAGATACACACAATAAGAGTGGTAAGATATAAATAAACACAAAAAAATTCTTAGGCCCCAAACATCTTAAGACTATAAAAAGACCTAAGCCCAGTCATCAGGCCCTCCACACAAGGCAGAACTATATAAACAACAACAACACAATCCCCAATTATTAACACGACATGTAAATCCAACACTGATACTCAGACCAAACATACTAATTTATACAACAAAAAGGGGCACAATATACCTTACAAATTCAATATAGCTATTAAACAAATAATCATGCCGATAAAAGACCAGTCGCAAACATCAAGATCTAAGGCAATGGAAGTTGAGTCAAAGCAGAACAGCAAACTCTATCAAAACAGCCAAAATGCTACAACAGCACGAAGAAGAAAGAGGGTAACACATAATGAAGAAGGAATAAATAAGAAAACGGACATCTACTTTCAAACTGCCAATTTATATGAGGTTCTTCCTTTGGCTATTGAAGACCTCTTTTGATAAAAGCTCTATCCCCACAACCCTAACTCGATCCTTTGTATATCACCATCAAAAGTGAAAACTGAAAGTAAACACAGCGTGACCCAAACATGTATAGGGTGCCTGACACCCAGCTGATTAACAGCATTTTGGAAAATCAAAAGTACACAATGTACACCAAATTCCAACTTTAATTAAAAATAGTAATGAAATTACACAACTCAAAGGATTAGGAAAATTGCACGAGTGGCTTACACACCACTGGAATAGATTTATGTCCACTAGTACAACTGGACTTGATTTGATCTTACGCTCTTTGTCGTTTCTGGGCGTACAGCTTTCCTGTGGCATTTCAAGTCCTGATGGCCCCTTGCTTCCCTTCCTCAGCCGGACATGTTCATCAATTAAAAAGTGCGACATTCACACATAAAAGCGGGACTATAGTGGCTCCATTCCTACAGTCCCGATCAATTGAAAATCTCAAACTTCGAGACTTAACCAGTCGCGAAAACACTAGTTGCATAGGCGACTTAAACCCTTTCATTGATTGAGCATCAGAGTCCATCTCCTTAGATCCCTTTATATACAGGTAATCGTGAATTTATCACCCTGACCATTATAGGTCTACGCCGAGAATTATGTACAATCATATTGTTTTCTTGTCACTGATCTAACTGTATCAGCCACTGTGGTAATTTTCAACGATTACATCAATGAGGGACCGATAAACATTAATGTCCATGATACCGCCTGTAAATAATCTCTGACAAATAGCAGCTGCTTCATTAATGATTTATGGGGAATTTTTGCAGGCTCGTCTTCCACCAATAAGAATTTCTAGTTGTTCAACATCGGCAAGGATATTATTGGGACAAGGAACAATATGACTACGTCCCCTGGTCCCTGTACTAGGAGTGGCAATACCACATCCAGTGGCACTGGGAGGGGGAAGAACTTGCATCCTGCCATTCTTTTTCCTCTCATGTTGTTTTGTCTGCTTTTCTTCCTGGTTGTTGTTGATTTTGTTGTTTTGCGATTGCTGTTGTTGTAATTGTTGTGTTTGTTGTAACTGTGCAAAATATTGATATATTCCATTGATAAAATAATGGAATATATCTTGTATCTATATTTTGAGCCTGATAAGCTTTTTTGTATATTCAAAATATATGCGTACTCAGATTTCTAAACGTTTTCTCTATAATCGAAACTACGTGCGGCAAACACAGATAATTTGTCCACGCTGTCTAATTTTTTGTGAAGGAAATATTCTCTCTCTGTAAATTTCTCATTCACTTCAGTTTTGACTCTTGCTTTTTCTGTTTCTGTTTCTGGTATAAGATTCTTTATATCGCCTATTTCAGCCTGAGCTTGGTCAATACCTTTATTTTTTGCATAGTTGAGAAGCAGCTATTTCAACTGGAAATTATCTTAGAACCTTTTTTGTTTTTTAGTTCTTTTTGCTATTTTTCCAGTTGCATTAGAAGTTTGCTTCAACGTGGGAAGAAGAACGTCGGTAGCCTTTTTATCCGGTTTAAATAACTGTTCTGTACCTTCAGTAAATTCCACCTGAGACTCCAGACGATCTTTTAACGTTTTAATTTCCCCTAGTCGCTGTCGAGCTAGTTTGGTTGTGCAAGATTCAAGTTAGCTTTTGATATCATAATGATTGAATTACACCACCATCAACAGGGAGGGGATGACCAGCAACCCCGTAGAAGGCTCTGTCGGTTAGATGTCATGGTATAGAATTATTTACGTATTTTCATTTTTGCATGAAGCTTTATTTTTAAAAAGGTAAACTTGGTCTATTCCATAGAAAGCTTTATTTGCAGGAATAAACCTGGTCTGTTCACCCCATCTGCTGCTGCTTTGTGTGCGTGTGTGTGTGTGTGTGTGTGTGTCTAATTTTTAACGTAGCTTTAAAAATATTTCAGACATTCATATATCTACGATGTCTGCAGTGTGATCATTTATAGTGATGTTTAGTACTGGGGCATCATGCCACAGACATGCAGCATTATGTCCAAACCCAGCCACATTATCCTTAACAACAGACTGACCGTTCCTAATACTAATCTCTTAATGATGAGCACCAAGCGAGACAGCTGCTAGTACCATTTTTTAATAAGTCTGTGGTATGACTTGGCCATGGTTCAAACCCACAGCCTTCCGCATCCGATGCGGACTCTCGAAAAAGTCAGGTCACTGGAGCAGTCATAAAAAAAGAATTAAATAAAATTCCCTTCTTGTTTTTACTATTTTAATTATTCAAACGAATTGAACAAAATTCACTCCTAATCGTATTAATTCCTAACTACCAATTCATTGGCATTAACATAATACAAACCTAATAATAATCAATTCTCAGCATACATGATTCATATGGCATTTTAAAAAAATAAACATAAATTCAAACAATTGTCTTAAATTAAATTTGATAACCGTACCTTGCTCTTTCTAGATTCGCTTGCTTTCAGCTTTAGCAGTGCAGTCTCTTTTTTCCTTTGGTTCTGTGTCTCTCAAAAACTTAAAACTACCCGCCCCTTGGACAACAGTTGCGAGGATTTTACACCCACTACACTAGGAACTAAGAACTTTACACATTCCGCAGGAAACACTGGCTAGTTTTGCATTGCATTTATAAAAAACAAGACTTGGCCTGAAAAACCCTCTGCGATTTAATGTATCCAATCGGAATTTAAAGTTTATCCAACAGCCGTTATCAAGACACGCCCATCAAGATTTTGGAAAGTTTCACAATTTGCCCACTTCCTGTATTAAACATATCTCTGCAAACTTTCAACTTATGACATATACATGTACGAACAAAACCTTTCCTACATATCAACCCCCTTTTTACCCATTGGCACGTTTTGCTTGGCACAACATGAAACGGAATTATATTAAGCATGTATACTGTCCTTAACAGATGCATTCCAATCTTTACCTCCTTAAACATGTCACGGATTTAACCACTTCAAATTCACATACATCAACTTAAAATGGCTATATGCAAAAATTACACAATGTGAAATTCACACCGTTGCGTGATCCTAGGGCATATTCAAAATTCAAAATTAAGACTGTTATAACAACATATCTTAAATATGTTATGTTTATTTAATTAGCATTGTTTGTTAGTGTTTCTTATGCACAGTCAAGTTCCCTGTGTACCTGAGTAAGGTCATTCATTTGAAAATAAGATAATACATAGATAATATCACAATCTACTATCCACTGGTACATTAGAATATTCATGACAAAAGTCTCATCAATGCAAGTTATCTGGAATATCACTGGAATTAAGTCTCAAATTTAACCATTTGGACTTGTGACAAAACTTGTGAGACAACATGGGATTCAATTCGCATCATTGTAAATTCATTTTAAATTTTCGCTTTTTGTTCTAGGGAGATAAATTATTTGTTGAATTTTACAAAAAGTATCAGTTATCGCTCTTTACTGCTGCTCAGTTTAAGACCACATACTCGTAATAAATTACTGTTTAATCGAACAAGATGCATTGATAAAGGAACGTAGCTGAAGACACTTCAAACTAGTTATGGACAGTGTGCCATTAGTTACATAAATGGAACAAGAAGGAATAAGATTAGCAAACAACAGAGAATGTGTAGAAAAGCACTGTGTAACCTGCTGTATTTAATATAGTCTCTTGGACAGTTCTGTTCGAAAAAGGTGCCGTTGAAAAAAGTCTTAACATAAATCTGTATTCGTTCTGATTTTTGGCTGTTGTTCTTGTTGTAGGGTTTAACGCCATTTTTCAGCACACGATAGGATATACATGGCAGCCAGTATAATGGTGGAAGAATAACCTGGGGAAACCCCTGGAAGAACCACCGTCCCACAAGACGCTACTGGCAAGCCTTCTCACATACCCACATTGGCCAAATCAGAGACTCGAACCCACGCAGACAGAGGTGAGATGGCAGCGATCCATCATGGTGAGCACTTTTGACCACTCGATCAGTCGGGACCCCTTTATATTTGGTACAAGTTCGTTCTTATTATGAACAAACGACACACCTTAATATCATTTAAGAATTCAATTTTTTCTACCTAAATATTCAGATAATCTAAAATATCTAATTTTCCCACAATGCCTATAATCACCTTTCCAATACCAACTGAGACATAGTCATAGGCTATTCCAGCTGCACCCATTATGACCTTTCTAACAAGACCACATTTGCTTTCCTCCAGTTTACTTTCATTATCAAACTTTATTTTCTGTTTTTCACTTCGCTCATTTTCCAATTTTTGTTTTAATTACTTTTTCTCCTGCAACTTATTCTTCAATTTTTTAACTTAAGCTTCACTAAATTTTTCTCTCGTTGCTCTTTTCCTCGAAGTTGTTTCTCCTGCTCGAATTTCTTTGTAATTAGGCAACGATTTGTTTAAAAATCCTTATCCCTTTCCTCGAACTGTTTTACTTTTTCTTGATATTCCTCCTTTCTTGTCTTCAAACATCTTTATATTTTCTTGTTGTTTATTCCTGTTCCAGTCTGGAAAAGTTCAATGTATATTGTAAGAAACAATAGTTTGATACATTTAGATGAATAAAAAACTGTTCTAATTCCTTCGCAATACAAAATAAAGACCTTTATCTAACCCATCTAAACAAACAGTGCAATTACCATTACCACTCACAACATGAAGAAAAAATCCCAAAGAAATACAAGTATTTGCTATTTTAGTATTAATGAATAGCTACCCGATACGCTATCTTTTTACCCAACTGTACGTGTTTTGGATAATTCCCTTATAAAGTATAAGCATTGAATACTTTACAGTGTCTGCAGATTCATGAGGTCACTAACTCTCAGTCCTCACACAAAGGTCTCAGACCTACGCATCCTCTGTAACACAAATAGAAAGCTTCTCTCATTTGTGTTGTGAATACAATTGATGCAGTAAGCCAATCAGTCACCAAATATAGTAGATCACAGCTTCTAAGTGCTTACGTTGGATTGAGGGTGAAATTAGGGGAATAAAAACAGAAAAATGCCAAATATAAACAATAAGTATAGCACGTCAAATGGAGTTAAAAACAAGAGGAAAGTGTGTATCTAAAAGGGAGTGGTAGCTTATGATAAAGGAACTAAAGAAGACAAAAACAGCAATGATAAAAATGAAAAGTGAAAGTTTACCTAGGACAAATATATTGGGCAGGTCCCCATAGGTCTAAGGACAGTCCAAAGGCAACATCTCTTACAGGTACCTAAATTTCTGGTTCATTCCCATCTAATTTAAAATGGTGAATAATTTTGAATAATATAGGTACATATAATGTATATTTCTTCTACATAAGAAATTAACAATAATGGGATTAAGGTAGGCAGAAAAATACCTAGACTAAACAAAACATACTTTATCAGTTTTTAAACTTGTAAACTTTACCATGACAATTATATTGCTTCTACTTACATTTGCATCAAGGTTGAGGGCTTTTATTTCTTGAAATGTTATGTCTGGTGTAAGGGAGAAAACTGAGTGATATGCATAAGGTGTGGTATTTTTATTTCCTTCAATAAATTATCCATGTAATATAGATGAGTTTATGAACAAATGTAATAACTTCAATGCAATTAAATTATCCAAAAGTGAAACCTAGAATTCAGATTTCTATATGTAGTGGAGACCTCAAGAGTGATGTAATTTTGTTTTCTGAGATTAGGTGGTTATTTTATATTACACAGATCATGCTCTCTACAATGCCGGCATGTGGAGTGCAGCCTACCATAAACATGCAGATATGATCCCATGCCAATTTGGATTCTTGCGATGGGATGCAAAGTTTGAAGAACAGTGTGGACTTAAATGGAATGAATGGGCACTGTGTTACTAAAATGGTTATCATTCAATAATGTTGGACCTAATATGGAAATTCCACAAGAACAGCTGGATAGAAATAAACAGAATTAATCAAAAGTCAATAGTAGATTATAATTGGGTTTTCACAAGTGTCAATGGGAAATGCTGACTTAAAGAAACTGCTCTAGTCTGTAGGTATTCCTGCTACTTCAGCAAATAAAAGGAATGCAAAAGAACTTAACTAAATAAACTGCATGAACAATTTCAATGCAGGAAAGTGTACAGAAATGGAAAATTAGAGCAGGACAGTTAAAATCAATGTGGGAAGGAATACCAGATCTTTTACAAATTACCTAACATGACTCATACCAGAACATCCTACATGGTACAAGTGATCTATCTACAAGTGTACTTAGTGTGTTTTCTATCCTGGCTTATGACATCCCTTACACGAACAAGATAATTGCTTCTTTATAGAATATTCAATATTTGGTCAAAATCAAATAAATTATGTTTACATAACTTATTTTGTTGCATGCATGCTAATCTTGGAGCTGACTACATAGACATAAATACATCAGTCTATGTCTGTCATAGCTATAGTTACAAAAGCCCCCATTCAAAGCTAACTTGTGCTATTTTCATAAGTGTTATTCTTAAAAGACTGTCAATTTTTGACCAAATATGTTCAGCATTCATTCGTTTTCCTACATCAAACTAGAAAATTCATACATGCTGCCTTCATGTATGTGAGGCTGTTCTTCCCTATAGATAGCATGGCACCAACTGTTTTTTCATAGACCTCAATTCTAATGTTTTGTGTAAAAAGTATACTTTCTATCCTACCTCAGCATGCATGTCACACATTGTCATAGAGAACAATGTTAGATTGACAATTTGATAAAGACAAAACCAGGTACTCCACTGCATTTAAGAAAGATAACTCTGCTGGAACTAGCCATGAGTTAGAGTTATCTAGTCACAACATACACATTTTCAGCCAGGTGTACCAGATTTTAAAAATATCATAAAAATACATAATACAAGTACATGAGCAGCAGTAGAGAGGGTGAACAGACCATAGAATTCCGACAAAACAAATAAAACAAACAAATAAATCATCTCGTAGAAAGGTCAAGATTTTACAAATGAACTTTTCCTTGAGATGTTTATTTTTGCAATGACCGATTGTACTAATAAAACCTCAGTTTGAAATAGTAGCTGAAAAAATAAAGTACTCTACGTGTTTATTTATTTCTTGTTTATTTTTTTGACGACCAACGTTGGTAGGTACCCTCTCTGCTGCTATTAATTTACCACCATACCAAGTTTGATGAATATTTTTCAACGCGTTCTCGCTGTCCTTTCTCCTCATCTGTTTCATCTTCATCTGAATCTTCGGAATTTGTTCTATGTTTCAAGTAATATTCAAGTTCTGATGGTGGTTTTTCTATTTTTGGATTTATGTTCTTTCTTTTTCTGTAATAGTTCATCAAACTTCGATATCGATCTCCACCGCAATTTTTGCAAATCTGATATAATCCTCTAACGCCGTTGTTACATCCAACACAACCTCGTGGACCAGCATGAAGGTTTTTCTTTATAAAATAATTATGTTTCTTGCAATATTCTCCACGGCACCTTTTGTTGCATTTATCTGTTGTTCCTTGACGCAGCCACGCACAGTTGTTCATTATATTAATGATATCTGTTTAATTAAATTTAATTTTATCATCACCCCTGTTACCCAAATATTTTATCAATACCCACACGATATCTTGTTCTTGGATCATGTAAATTTATTGTTATAAATCCATGCGGGGTAGCTTGCGCTCGTGAGAAGAAATTTTTGAATTTAATTATATCCATGTCACCACCACACCAGGTTTGATGAATATTTCGCAACGTGTGTGTGTCTACGCCATTAAACACAACTAAAATGTTGCAGTTGTCTCTGATCACCTTCGGAATTTGTGTATATCGTTGAGTAACATAGATCACGTCTGTATTTTTGTGTCTACCTCGGGAAAATATTCTGGCTGGATTTGATTGTTTATCTAGCATCACATCGTCGTATACAACTAAATTATTAATAAATCCGTCTATGGAATCTACGGATGGTGCTTCATCAATATCGGTTATAAACTCTATAACATCATTATCCTCATCCAGTAATCGCGCGTTTTCATTGAAATCTTTAAGTACATCATAACATCGTTGATCATCAACGGATGGTGCTACTAAATACAACTTATCCCATTTCAACCATCTCATTATCAGATTAAGTAATAATTGCGTCTTACCCTATCCAGATGGTCCTATGATAATCATTCTGATGGAGTTCGGTAGCGCAGGATCATGCTTAACTGGCTCTCGCTGCCGAGTTGCTGAGAAATCAATTATATCCATATATATTATAACATGAATCTATATTGTTTACGCTGTTAAGTTAAAACTCCAACCACTGATTTAGCCACAGTTATAACAAAAAATAAAAAAATAGCGTACGGTGGAAAATGTTCTATATGCGGTAGAAAGAAATTTTCGTTTTTACCTAATAAGCGCGGTGGTGATATTGCTAATTTGATGTCAAAGTTTCCAGGTGCTCCATGGGCTAAATATAGTGGAGAAAAACATTTACCAGGATATAATTATTGCGGTCCTGGTACCAGACTTGATATCAGGCTCGATGATCAATATCAACCAAAACCAGGCGAGGAACCAATAAACGCTATTGATCGAGCTTGTCATGCTCATGATGTAGCTTATAAAAGTCAAAATCTACAAGATAGGCATATTGCAGATGTAAAATTAATTCATTCATTAAATTCTATAAAAAATAAAAATATTAGGGAATCATTAGCTAATTGGTTAGTAAGATCCTCGATGAAAGGTAAATTAGCGATTGGGGCTGGTAATTAATAATGGAATCAATTTATTATTCACCGAGAGGATACTGGAGAGGCAAAGCAGCAGTTGGTAAACTCGCTGATGCAGCGGCGGTTAAACATTCTACTGCTAAAACGTGGTTATCTAAACAAGCAATATGGCAAATTTATCTACCACGTCCTAAACAAATTCAGTACTCGTATTTCGATGTCAGTGTTCCTAATGAAGTTCATCAAGCTGATATTCTGTTTTTACCGCATGATACTGTGCGTGGAAAAACGTACAAGTACGCGCTAACCGTAGTTGATGTTGCAAGTAGATATAAAGAAGCAGAGCCGCTATCAGCGAAAACATCATCTGAAGTAGCCGATGCGTTTGAACGAATTTATCAGCGAGGACTCGGACCACAAGGTGGTCTACGATGGCCACAGCTACTACAGGTTGATCCTGGTAAGGAATTTCTTGGTCCAGTATCATCGCTGATGAAACAACATAATACCAAAATACGACGAGGTCATACTGCAATTCATCGTGATCAAGCAATTGTTGAGCGATTTAATCGAACACTTGCTGAACGGTTATTTGGATATCAATACGCGAGGGAATTTATTCAGGATAAAAGATCTCGCGAATGGGTGGCAAGATTACCAATCGAGATAGCTGCATTAAATAATGAGATTACACGAACAACCAACATGAAACCCATTAGCGCCGTCACAAAAAAAAATATACCAACACAACGAAAAGATGCTGGAAAACAAAAAATATTAGGTGATGTCACAGTCAGATATTTATATGAGCCTGGTGAACTTGAAGGTGGTAAAGCGAGAGCAACTGATCCTATTTGGAGTGTTACCACACACAAAATATCTACCGTGACAAGATCCACTGGAAGAAATGTAGGCGTTTCCAGACCTGCAATCTACAGATTAGATTCGGCCGCTCCTCAACGTGGATTTACACGTGAACAACTACAAATAATTCCCGCGGATACACAACTACCACCGCGATCACTCCGGTGATTTCGATCACTTAACTAGCACCCAAGGTGCCAGCACCCAAGGCGCTAGCGCCTCTACGTCGATAACACTCAAGACAGGTTAACATGGTATTTTCTCGTGTATGACCGCGACTATTATCTTTTCTATCTACGGTAAATTGTCTTGAATCATTACTCGAATATCGCCATAACATTATACAATTACAACTGGTGCAATGATTGTTCTGCTGCTGTTTTAACTCAATAATAAATTCAACATCAAGATCAAAGTCACGTTTATTTTTTTTGTCAGATTGTTTGTATCCGATTAATTTTTTTCTTATTATATCATCATCGATGATGTTAAATTTATCAACGATTTCAGGAATTATGATTCTACGTAATTGAGATATATTTCTGACCCTCGATACCGCCAAATAAACTAAATTTGACCACTCGATGCGATCGTCTACAATCCAGACTCGTGTATCAGAAATAGTTAATCCCTGCGACGAGTGGATTGTCATAGCGTATCCCAACACCCATGGAGATTTGTCAGCGCGTAATGCATCTTCGACCACACTGATATCAACGGCGACAATATCATTTAATACGAGATTCTGTTTCCTTGACTCTGTCAAGGGTCCTGGAATATCAACATTAATATTCTGTTTTCGTGTATCTGATGGTCTATAACACAACGGAACGGGTAGTTCTGAATATTGTTCTTTATGTAGTTGAAATAACTGTTGTTGTAAAGCGTCTCTGATTATTTTTCTACTTGCTACGATCAAATCGTTGGGTCTCCATGAGTTCAAAAAATCACTCATTGATGTCTCTGAGATCACTCCACGTATTATTTCACACTGAATTTTGTTTGATTGTAATCTGATTAATTTGTTAAACTCCCTCAAATTTGCATCAAGAGCTCTATGATCATCATCTATTTCTTCGTAATAATCAACGAAATTTTTTAACCAATCATGTGGAGATGGTCCAACAAAAGGCGGAGGTTGACCATGATCGCCACACATTATTATGGCGGTATTTTTCGTCAACAACCAATCAAGAAACATTTTTAATGTATCCAATGACACCGTGCATATCTCATCCCAAATAATTATTTTAGGTATATATTTTTCTCCCATCCGTTCAGGAGTCCATGTATCTCCGCGCCACCGAAAGAAACTATGATACGTACACGATTGTACTTGCCGCTGTTTCGTCTCACGTGCAAGTCTATGTGTGGGTGTCAGCACGATTATATCTGAATTTCTAAAAACATTAATCGTTCGAGTTGTTTTGCCGCATCCACCAGGTCCATTGAGATAAACTGTCTTATATCTGGTTATTGGATCACTCAACGATGGTGCTTTCGACATTTCTGATATTTTATTACCCTCACGATAAAAATCTCTCATTGGAACATCTGCTGATTCTACATAATTGTGTAATAGTTCCTTTTTTATTCTCCACGAACCCCATCGTGCATCATTACTTGTAAATTTCATAACAGGTTCTAAATATTTACTTGAAATATAAAACGAATCCGTTGCGACTCTGACTGCGGTCTCAGGAAATCTATTAATCATCGATAATAAATTTATAGAAACATAAGCCAACATGGAAGATCTTAGATGAGTATATTGCGGGGATACGTCATTTATGTAACTAACGATCGTACCCAATTTTGTTCCGTCGGATAAATAAACACTCTCTCGATTTACAAACGTATTTTTCGCTGTTGTGTCAGCGATTATAAAATCGTACTCGGCATCATCTAAAATTAATCGTGCGTGATGTCTTTTATAATCATATGCACCACCTTGAGTAAATTTACCTATAATTTTTCTACGGAGATCTTTTGCGGTTTTGAGTTTATTAGGAATATCATCTTCGGAAACATCCTTAAACTCGCTGATAACTTCAGAATCTTTCATGGGCAACCAAACTTTGGTCTGTGCATGATATGATATAATTGCCTCACTGACCACCAACGATGTCAGTATCGCACAATCTAGCATATATCGCAACAAAACTATAGGTGCCCAACGTTTTTCACAAAAATGTCTGCCAAACCAAACATAACAAATCTTGTGAAGATTTTCGTTAAACTCGAACGATTCAATACAGGCGAATCCAGTCAGATCAAAATCAGGTAATGGTCCATTAATTGCCACTCGCGTCATCTCGTTTGTAGGGTGACCAAATCTTTCAAAGTACGTAGAACAATCTCCGTATCCCAGAAAACTTCCTGGATAACATGCAACCATATCAACCGAAATAACATCATTGTAATTGTATTTGGTATTCCATAATCCGCCATGTCCATATTCGACGCAACTTGCGCGTACGTCCTCGAGTAAATCAAATCGTGTTGGTTTCCATGAATTTCGTTCTCTGGCGAAATGAGCCGCAACAGATGGAACGGTAAAACAATTAGTTAGTAATTTGTCAGTATTTTCCGCGTGTTTGCACTGTAAAAACGTCGCAAGATTTTTCATCTCGTCATGGAGGGATTCTGTGCGATATATTTCACCGTTCGGTTTGACAAACTGATCAAATTCACCCTCCTCATTACTTTTAAATAACCATACCGATACAGGATCGGTTTTACTTATTTCGTTGATAAAATCAAACATACTATATGTGTGATAAAATCTAACAGTTCGATCACGTGGAAATATTGTTACCGCGTTAGTCCATGCGTGCGCGTTATGATCGATAATATTTATTGGAGCTCCTTTCGATTTATATTTCGACTGGTACAGTACTTCTCCCGTTATTGTCGCCACAGTTATTGGAAATTTTAATATTTTTCCTAACTCAGCAACATCTTTTATTGTAGCACCGGTATCCTTAACTGAATCAGCCCACGAGTTTATTTTTTCACGCCTTAAATCAGTTAATCCATTTCCACGCATCGCGTTTGTAAAGTGTTCTATTACTCGTTCAGCTACACAATTTAACCTTGAAAATTTCATCGGCGCTAGTTTATCAACGTTAGGTTTTTTATTTATCTCATAGATTCCATAAATAACCGCCGTTACAGGATATGCTCGCTCATAATACGGTTTGTCAATACCTGTCAGTAGACCCGGTCTGGAATTTTTACTTAATATGATAGTTTTATTATTACCAAGGACAGGATCATATTTGTCACGGATAATCCAACTACCTGTTTCTGTTAATACAATAAATTTTACTCTGAAGAAATATTTTTGATTGCCCTCGTATTCAGCGATGTAGTTAATGATAGTTGCCGCTCGCTTGTCGTTCATTGTGGCGTCCGTGACAGCTTCCGTGACAAAGTCAGTGTTGCGTATAATCTTGAACGTTGACCATGTATGAGATGCACCATCCGTGTAAAATTCTTTCTTGGCGTCGTGAATTTTCGAGATCAAACTTTTATTTTTCGGATCAACCAGATCTCGTACTGGCAAGTCAGAAGATAATCTGTCAAGGTTGAATTTATACTTAACAGGCCTAGTTTGGGATAATCTCTCAAACTCGTTCATATAATTAAAACAAATATTTAAATAAAGAAAATTATATATATATATACAATGTCTCAATGTAGATGGTTGATGATCGGCTCAGTAAATCGATGCAACAAATCCTGTAGAAAGGAATTTTGTTGGATGCACTCACAAAACATACGACGAGGAAGTCTAGGACCAATACCATGTCTACGGTGTGGTATTGGAGTGCGAGGAAAGACAGAATTATGTGGGAAGTGCGGCGGAAAACGGTTCAGAGAACTTAAAAGATATTATGACAAAAAAAATAATAGCGGTGAAAACGCTATAAAATCCGTGGAGGATTATATATCAAGATTTCAGACAAACAATGATTTAAACATATAATATTATTATAATGGAGCAAAATATATTTGTCCCACATCCTGTCATAACAAACTATGAATCAAATATTAATGGTATCATCAGACACTGCAAGTTGAAGAGACAAGTTGGTTATATTAGTAATCATGGTTATCTAATGTTCACATGCGGGGGGGAAAAGAAACATTATCTGTGTCATAGATTTACGTATGAATGTTTCTTCGGAGTGATCAATGATGGTCTTGTTATTGATCATATTGACGGGGACACTCAAAACAATAATTTATCCAATTTACAAGACATCTCTCACAGCGAGAATAATACACGCGGTAATACAGGAAGATGTAAGACAATCGGAAAGAGGGCGGTAATTTCCTCAAACATAGAAACTGGCAAAGAAATTATGTTTCGTTCAATATCTTCTGCTGCGAAATATTTTGATATTCACCCGCATTCAGTACAAAAAGTAGCAGAAAATATGTATAAAACCACCTTATCGAAAAAATATAAGCAGAAAATTATCTTTAAGTATCAATAACTATCATCACCACATTATTAACTATCATCACCACATTGAATTAATTTTTTTAATTTATGTCACAGTAGGTCCTCCATACACTACTGAATTTTTGATTATATAAGGGGAGATTACTTTGTAATGTATAGTTTTCTTCGTAGATGGTTGGTTTTTTATGATCGTAATTAGTCAGTTTAACTAATTACATCGTAATTAATTACATCGTAATTAATTACTCGTAGAAGTATTATTTATGTTTTTTAAATATTTCCCCATCATACAACACATGATAATGTTATTGATCCGTAGGAAGCTGTGTGTGAAACAGAAACCGTTTGTCATTGTAATCGACCTGCAGTTGTGTGTTCATGCCACTGTTATTATTGATTCTCAGTCTGCTTAGGAAACCCGCTACAAATACAGAAACTGTTGTTATTGATTCGCAGTCTACTTGGGAAACCCGCTACAAATACAGAAACTATTATTCAGAAACTGTTATAAATACAGAAACTGTTATTATTCAGAAACCGCTACAAATACAGAAACTGTTATTATTCAGAAACCGCTACAAATACAGAAACTGTTATTATTCAGAAACTGTTATAAATACAGAAACTGTTATTATTCAGAAACCGCTACAAATACAGAAACTGTTACTATTCAGAAACCGCTACAAATACAGAAACTGTTAAATACAGAAACTGTTATTATTCAGAAACCGCTGTTTAGTGTAAATATTGGTTCCTTAGCTATATAGCTAGCTATATATTAACTTTCGAAACATATGTTCGTAACAATGTTTGATAGCTCGATCAGTATGGTATTGGACTGTGACGCTCGCGGTCCAGGATCGAATCCCCATGGCTGACAATTTGTCGGTGGTGTACGCATAATTGCGATTTTTATAATAGTGGGGGGAACCGCAAAAACCCCCCCGCTCAGCAAAATTCCCAACCACAATATTGACTTGTGGTTGATACATATTTTCGTATCACCCACTGGATTAATTATTGTGGGTGGGATTTTGCTGAGCGTACATGTTTGTACTGTCCTTAGTTAGTGCCGTTTCATTCATAATCTGAGCTCGCTAATACACTCGATAGGGGCTCTTCATTCACTGTATATAACCATTTCATTGTATATATGTTATATGTATATCCTCTAAGCTTGGTAGATTGCGGTGGCAAGCTACGAGTTTAATGAGGACTGTGCTGTCCTTGTGCTGTCCTTAGTTAGTTATATGTTATGTGTATATCCTCTAAACTTGGTAGATTGCGGTGGGAAGCTACGAGTTTAATGAGGATTGTGCTGTCCTTGTGCCGTCCTTAGTTAGTTATATGTATATCCTCTAAACTTGGTAGATTGCGGTGGCAAGCTACGAGTTTATGCCGTCCTTAGTTAGTTATATGTATATCCTCTAAACTTGGTAGATTGCGGTGGCAAGCTACGAGTTTAATGAGGACTGTGCTGTCCTTAGTTAGTTATATGTTATGTGTATATCCTCTAAACTTGGTAGATTGCGGTGGCAAGCTACGAGTTTAATGAGGATTGTGCTGTCCTTGTGCCGTCCTTAGTTAGTTATATGTATATCCTCTAAACTTGGTAGATTGCGGTGGCAAGCTACGAGTTTAATGAGGATTGTGCTGTCCTCCCTCTTGGGCCTCTAGACCGTTGTTTGGCGGGTTAGGGGCTCTCGTAGAGGGAATATTTGCCTAATGAACTTGGTAGATTGCGGTGGCAAGCTACGAGTTCTTGGTTGTGCTGTCCCCGAAACATCCCGACGAACTCGCTAATACACTCGATAGGTGTTCTAGGGATATTTTTTTTTATTTTAAAGATTTGTATATTATATAATGAACCATGAAAATATCAATGATGTAATTGTCGCTATTAAAAAATTAAAAAAAGATGGAATTAATATATCTGATGAACTTAATCCTGAAAAAATAGTTTCTGACTTTGAGATTTTACAAGAACGTAAAACCATGGGGACACACACACTATCATCTGAATACAGGCTCATGAAACGGATTCAATCGGCAATGTTTCAGTCGCTAGCTACCGTAGAAGATGATCATGTGAAGGAGTTCGTTCCTCTTTCTACCGCCGTAGAAAGAATTAAGTCGTTATTATCTCACGAGTATGAGGCAAAGAAAACGATTAGTACTCGCATAAGACTATTAAGAAAAATAATGTCAGAAGGTAACTTCGTTACTGGTGAAACGATCCAAGGTAACTTCGTTACTGGTGAAACGATCCAAGCTAACTTCGTTACTGGTGAAACGATCCAAGGTAACCTCGTTACTGGTGATAATGAAAATGAAAGTTTTGGTAACTGGGGTCCATGTCAACGCTGACCACGTGTATTGGTAGTCAAAATCAAGAAAGTTCTAACCTTGTAAAATTGTTCCTAATAAATTTTATTTATTATAAATTTTATTTATTATAAATTTTATTTATTAATAATATTATTTTTACTGAGGATTTTTTTTTACTAAAATCAAGAAAAATGCACGAATTACTTGATTCTGACGGGGTATTTGGTAGTCAAAATCAAAGAAAAATGCACGAATTACTTGATTTCTGACGGGGTAGTTGGTAGTCAAAATCAGGAAAATTGAGCAATTTCGTTGTATTTTAGTAAAAAAAAATAAAAATCTCAGTAAAAATAATATTATTAATAAATAAAATTAATTTATAATAAATAAAATTTGTTAGGAACAATTTGACAAGGTTAGAACTTTCTTGATTTTGACGGGGTAGTTGGTAGTCAAAATCAAGTAATTTGTACAATTTTATGTTTCTGAAGGGGTAGTTGGTAGTCAAAATCAAGTAATTTGTACAATTTCAGTAAAAATCAGGAAAATTAATAAATATTATTTTTTTGTGATAGAAATTTTAATTTTACTTTCATCGACTAGCTTTTTTAGTTGCCTGGGCCGATTAATTTGTACCAAACACAAATTTGTGCCAGTAATAATAAAATATTTTTTTAAGTTGATCGAATTTGATTCTGAAGATCTACGACAAAAGTCTTAGGACAGAAATCCTTACGACGGAAGTCTTTACGACAGAAATCCTTAAGACGGAAGTCTTTACGACTTTACATACAGATTTATTACAAGCTCTTCTTCACGTATGTCAATTAAGCGATTAAGGTGGTCTGTGAGTTTAAAATTGATTCGTGTTAACATATTATTGTGACACCGCAGATACACGGGATTAGTTGGTTCTTGCACGATTAAACTTCCAGGGGGAACTTGTGGTGTGAACGTGTACAGGATGTATCCTTGTTGAGCTTGATTTGATCTTCCGAGATCTATTTGATAGCTGCCATCGATTACGTCACAAACCAGATTGACCGCGACCGTCGGTGTTATATTAACGATCCCCGGGGATATGTGTCTTCCGCCGCCGTGTGGATCATTATCATGTCTAAGAACAGCTGCTGGTGGAATTAATTTTCTCCATGCATCGAGTAGTTTAGGAAAAAACTTATCAATGACATCATTGATAGATTTTCTTAACTCGGTTACACTATACCCGGGAAATTTATAATTCGGTACATCGGCTTCTGTTAATTTATATTTTTCTAACCATTTATATGCATCAGGATTTTTAGGTGATTCTAAAAGACTAAGCATCGCCTGAACTATTCGGTTATTAAAATATTCCATGTCTGATATAAGCTGATTTAATATTTCCACACGCGTGATGATTTTTTCACGCGATGACGCTGATATGTCAAAAATATGTTCGTTAAAATATTGATTTAGTTGATCTAGTTGTTTTTTACATTCTTGATTGATTTCCTGAAAATATTTAATAATCGTATCTCGATAAAAACCCCTAAAATGTCCTGTTTCTCCCGGATTTTTAAAAAAACATGCCTCAATTTCACCGAAGAAGGCAAAATTGTGAAGCATTGATTTATTTTTTATAATACGTAGTGTTTCCCCGTATGATGGATTAATTTCATGATATGATTGTCTATCCGTGACATAATCAGACTTTTTCGGTTCTGGTGGTATCGGTGTTATCGGTGGTGATATTTCAGGAAAACCTAGTACGGATCTGATTGAAGATTAATAAATATTAACGCATAATCAGGCGAGTTTATTTCAACCGTCGAGGACAGGGTGGGTTCATGAACATTAATTGATATTTTTGATTCTTTTCCTATTATTGATTTTATTCTACGCGCAAATTCCTCACTGATCTCTTCAATCTCATAACTGCCGGTTGGTATTCCAACAACAACCTAGTCAGGTGTTCCATCGGGTTTGTTCTTGTTAGTAAATACAAGCGAATTATTTGCTGGTGTACCATTAAATGATTTTGATCTGATATTTGGCCAGCTGTAATATACTCGTAATTGTGCTAGTGCTATTTCTTTTACTGGAATTGCAGTGGGAAAATTAACACTAAATTCAGGATTAGTTGAACTTACCGAGATCATCGTTATCTTTGGCGGAGTTGTGTTGGTCACGATCTGCTGGAGTAATTCTGTCATTATTGATACTTGTATCTTTAATACCTTCATCGTATATTTTGGTTATCATTGAAAATTAGAAATCAGATATAATTCCATCACTGAGACTTGCTGATAACAACGAGGATAATTTCGAGTATGCTACCGTCGCTGTATGTAATTTTATTTTGTAATCGGATAATTTTTCGTTCGTACAAGTACATATTTTTTTTGTGATGATACCAAGCACACCTGCAATAGTTGTTGCTGCTGAAATACAGATAGTTACAGCTACTGGTGCCATCGTTGTCAACGCTGATAATATTACACCGGTTTCAGCAACAACAGCGGATACTGAATAAACAATCACATCAACGATAACCAATCGTCGTCGATATTTTTTTACTTTTACTGTATATTGATCGACTTGATCTTTTAGCGCAGCCTGCCATTCACGCGCTTGATTGTATCTGTATTGTGCACGGTCCATATATATTTTATGCAGTAACCAATTGAGGTGTTTCAGCTACAAATTCCAAACACCACCAGAAGGATGTTGCGGTTAATTTCTTATCAGCTGCTTCCAGAATAAATATTTCCTCGGCTCCGATATTTAATATAACAGATACAACCCCGGAAAACCTGTCGGTGGAATGACGCCATGGAAACGTTGTAAATATTTCAAATTTTGCAGCACTAAACACAGATAGCCTGTACACGCCAGTGCTTGTTGCGGTATATTTGATGGTATTATTTTGTTTTGACCATGTTGCAAATCCCGATGATACCGTGCATACGATGTTTGTGATATGCCCGGGAGTTATTTCAGCTGGAATTTTAATCAGATTGGTTTTATTGATAATCTCAGGAATTCCCGCTACGATGTCTAGCTGTGTTCGTTTGATCGTGTCTAGGTTACTTTTGATATCAGAAAGTTTTATATCGATGACGGAAGGAGTTCCAAAGAACTTATTTATGGCATCATCGGTTTTTTGAAAATTTCTTCGAAGCCTTGTAAAACCGGTTACGTGAACGTCATATTCGGCCCGCAGCGTGGATAGTTTTCCATCCACGTCGTCGACGTATAGTTTGTTTGCGACGTCGTTGTCAGATTTTGGAGCTGTTACAGCTACTATTTTGTTCCCGTTCATGCTAAGTTCACCTGTCATTGTGTCACCGGTGTTTCTCACGCGATTAGCAACACTTTTTGCAATTTCATCTCTGATGGTTTTAAGTGACATACTTGAATCTCTGATTCTACCACCGTCAGTAAACACGGGAATATTATCCGTAACTGCACCAAGTACTCGCCGGACTATATCATTCCATCTGATATTGCTAGTTTTTAGTTTACCATATCGATCCTGAAAAATAACAACTTCATCTGGGTCAACTCCAGCCAGGTTCATGATATCAGCGAGGTCATCCTTGGTCGCATACTTTGACAGATCAACGTCGGATTTTATTTTCTTACTAGTAGAAGATCTTCCGTAGATGTCAACCATTATAATAAGATCCGTTGTTTAAAATGCTTTACGCGCAACAAATCGGTTGCTTGTATAATCGTGCACGACTTTATGTGGCGGCTTGGATGATTTTGATATAGCGTCGAGTACATTAATTACTTCACGGCCGCATATTGGCGGATCTGTCATTGTTTGTGTGGGTAGCGTTGAATACCAAACTTTGGAACCTCTAGTTGTTGCGTGGAGTGGTGCGACATACTTGATAAATTCAACAGGTGGAGCTAACCAGGACGAATCAAAATAAACAATTCCACGCGGGTCAACCGCGTATGATACCCAATGAGTACCAGGTCCAGAACGTTTGTCAAGATTAATAATACCTGTTTCAAGTTTGTTTGGTTGTTTCGGTAATTGATCTCGCATAAAAACACCTCTAAAGGCGGATATTTTTAATTTTTTAGCAGCATCAAGTAAATCAAAATTTGATGCTGGAACGTCTAACGAAATGACCCTGGAAGCCTTAGGCCTCTCCCCCAACGAGATCCCGGTAATCTTAGACCGCGTCCCTTTTTTTGTTATATCGTCCACCAGTAACTTTTTCGAAAATTTTTTTACCCGCCGCTCCAGCAACACCTCCAGCAGCACCTAACGCAACTGCTTTTGCTACGGCTGGAGCAGCCGCAGCTAGTAATGCCGGAATGGCCGCAAGAAATGGGAATATACCACCCGTTTTAACCATGTCTTTGATGGCGCTCGGGGAGAGATGGAATTGAACTCCAGTATTTGATTCTAGGGCTTTATTGAAATGTTTAATCTGATTATTTGTCAACGATAATTTGTTTGGACCACCACCAATCTGATCTCGTTTTAGTGATATTTTAGTTCCGCATTTGTTGGCGGTTTTTGATTGAAGCTTTTTTACCTGACCCGGGGTCAGAGTAACATTAACATGACCATACGACATTTTTATATAAAATATATTTTTCTAAATAACACGATTAAAGATTTTCCACCGGTGCATCAACAACTCTCATTCGACCACTACCACCTTCAAGTAACATGGCCTTGTCGCTAAGTATGACCGCGATCGCTCTGTAAAAGGCACCACCAGCTGGTGGGTTAGTAACATGAGCTCGAAAGTGTATATCAACAACAGATTGTTTGGATAAATCAAGATGTTCTAGTGAAAAATAATAAATCGGATATAGACCTGTAAAATCTAGTTGTGATATTTGCAAACCGGTATCTATATTTTGATCACGTCCCATGAATGACATTAAACGATGATATGCGCGCGCTACATGATTTTGTGCATAATTTAGTTGTATATCCTCGGATGGTTCTTGATGTCCATTTATCCGTAAGGATACTTCACTAACTCCAAGGTTATCAAATATCATATGTGATTGTTCTTGATCATTTATCCGGTTAATATTTTGCAATGCAATAAAATTATGTCGTGGTGGAGAAACACCCTGTTGTGATGCTATATGCCATGTAAATAAACCATTGATATTGCTTTGAGCAGCATCTGTGGTTACTGTTAACCATGATAGCAATGATTTACCGCCTTGATCCATAAAAGATAGTAATTTTTGTTCCTCAGTAATAGATGGAGTCATTACTGGCATCCACAATGAAAGTTTTGTTATATCTACTTTACCAGCATCAGCAACACCAGCACCTCGCCAGATTGCATCATTATCATCACCTTTTCTTACGAGCACAATTGTGTGTTTAGCTCCAAAGATGACCTTTCTAACATTTCTGCAAAATCCAAAGATGTGAGATAATGGAATTGCACACGAAAAATTTCTATTATTTCCCGACAGCGCTGATCGGCGTGCTGCAAACCCTAAGTTGTAAGTCGGGGCAATATCTTTTATGATGTCAAAATCACCTGCTGGTCTAGTTTCACGATCGGGGTTGGCAGCTTCTGCCTGATTAGCAACAGAAATATTTTGTGGTGAAAGTAACTTGATATACTGATTATGGTTGGCGTTGTCGGTGATATCCTTGGCAAACATCATTGTTGGACCAGCTGATCTTGTAAAGTCGTCAGAATATCTCGCCAGACCAATTATTGTTGTAGCAACATCAACATCTTTCTGAATTGATTCAATATTTTTTCCATCAATCATGTATGTGGCGCTATCAAACAGTGCCATAATTCCGTTGTTGACAAAACCAACACGCAGATTGGCACCATATGCCGTATTATCCCCCTTTACAAGTATACCTTCTACTTCAATAAACGCTTCAGCGGGCAAGAAATATCTACTTGTATCATGAACCTGTAATTCGATTCTCCCCCGCTGATTTGGTAGTCTTGCGTCATAAGAATAAAATTGATAATCACGTACTGACTCGTACTTAAGGACAGGTGCCTCCATATCAAATGCTGGGTCTGATTCGCGCCTGAACATTTTTATTATAGTTACCATTTTTCCAAATGATGATCATCGTCGACGAAGACCACTTCCTGCTATTAAATTTGCTGTTATATTTTTTTCTGCTTCTTCAGATATCGCCGCTAGTTTTTGATTTGCAGCCTGATTTATTATTTTACTTACGTCTGCGGGCATCACCTCAGTACTTGCCAGTTTCACCGGTGGTTGTTGTTTTCGTCGCAATAATCGTGATAATCTTTCTTTGATCGCCGAGAACGCCTTACCAGCAACATTGACAATTGCACCAGGAGCTTTATCACGAACAATATCAATAGCCTTCATCGATAATTGTTTTGCAACAGGTGCTACTTTTGGAGCTATCCTCGTGAATAATCCCCGAATGACATCACCAAGTCCATTTCTGTAAATAACACTATAGATTGGTAATCGTGAGTTTACCGCTCTGACCTGTGTGGGTTTACGATGATTATCATGCACAATCATCTTATTTTATTTACCATTTATCTAACAACTAATCATCAACGAGCTCATCAATAAGTTCTCGGTAAACGCCAATATCCATGATGCCACCTTGAAATAGTCGCCGACAAATATCAGCTGCTTCATTGGTTATTTCTGGTGAATTATTTCCAGCTCGTTTTCCTCCTATGAGAACTTCTAACCGTGATACATCATTGATGATATTATCAGGACAAATAAAATTATTTCCCAGACCACTGCCAGTAGCTCCTTCTTCTTCTGATTTCTTAAATAGTCTTAAGGGTGATCTTTTCTTAAATAGTCTTGAGGGTGATACTTCTTCTTCTTCCTCACTTATTGTTCTGAGAGATTTTGGTTCTTTTTGTGCAAGATACATCTCTATTTTTCTGCGATAATCATTATATACCTCATCACTAGAGTAAACTCTATCTTTATTGTAATATATACGATATATCCATTTATACCAGATTTCAGGATCACTAATACGAGTGGAACTATGTTCAGGTCTTAAAAGTTCTTCTTTTTTATTAAAACTTGCAACTGCAAGTTTTGATAACGTATTAATATCCTCAATTTCTTTTATGAACTTGATACCCGCACTAGTAAATTTATTGCTCAGCATAATCATTCTTCCTTCTTCTGATTTTGTTGATTCACGATCTTTCATATCACCTATCTCAGCACGAAGTTGTCCAATTTCTTCAAGTATTTCCTCACCAACAGGTGGAGGCTGAGCCGCAGCTATTTCCCCGGCTATGCCAGTTGGAAGATCTCGTAAAATCTTCTTTGCCTGTTTAGTTCTTCTTGCTATTTTTTCGGCCTGCGCCGCAGTTTGTTTTGATACCGGAAGAAGATCTTCTTTGATGACAGTTGCAACTTGTTCAGTAGCTGCAGTGACGGGTTTAAATAGTTTTTTAGTGTCTTCTTCGTACTCAACTTTTGCTTCTTGCTGCGCTTGCAGATTTTTTCTAAATGAGTCTTTGACAGGAAGAAATTTTTTAATTGCTTCTAATCGTTCTCGAGCTGTTCTTGCAGCATGAGATTCTGGATGTATCATTTATTATAACATAATAATTTAATTAATATCAGCAAATGAGGAGCAGCAGAGAGGGGTGATGATAAAATTAAATTTAATTAAACAGATATCATTAATATAATGAACAACTGTGCGTGGCTGCGTCAAGGAACAACAGATAAATGCAACAAAAGGTGCCGTGGAGAATATTGCAAGAAACATAATTATCTTATAAAGAAAACCTTCATGCTGGTCCACGAGGTTGTGTTGGATGTAACAACGGCGTTAGAGGATTATATCAGATTTGCAAAAATTGTGGTGGAGATCGATATCGAAGTTTGATGAACTATTACAGAAAAAGAAAGAACATAAATCCAAAAATAGAAAAACCACCATCAGAACTTGAATATTACTTGAAACATAGAACAAATTCCGAAGATTCAGATGAAGATGAAACAGATGAGGAGAAAGGACAGCGAGAACGCGTTGAAAAATATTCATCAAACTTGGTATGGTGGTAAATTAATAGCAGCAGAGAGGGTACCTACCAACGTTGGTCGTCAAAAAAATAAACAAGAAATAAATAAACACGTAGAGTACTTTATTTTTTCAGCTACTATTTCAAACTGAGGTTTTATTAGTACAATCGGTCATTGCAAAAATAAACATCTCAAGGAAAAGTTCATTTGTAAAATCTTGACCTTTCTACGAGATGATTTATTTGTTTGTTTTATTTGTTTTGTCGGAATTCTATGGTCTGTTCACCCTCTCTGCTGCTTGAGCAATGCCAAGAAAAATGGCACTGTGATGCATTGCAAACCACATTATAGTTTTGCAATATTAGTAGAATAGAAACAATATCCTATCCACTCACACTAAAATGGAATATATATATATATATATATATATATATATATATATATATATATATATATATATATATATCATAAGAAAATGTATAAATATTGTATTATTACAACATTATAAAATATCTCTTTCTTTTTTCTTTAAAAGAAAATATAAAAATAAAATACAAAAACTTAACATTTTTAGATATAATACAACAACAGCAATTTTTATCCTGCAAACTGTTTCAATTTATATTCACTAGGTAACACAGCTATGATTGAGTATGATATTAGTATTGAAGATCGACTGTTTAATAAATTAACTGTACTGGATTTTGTATCAGTCAGTAATACATGTAGTTTTGATAAATGATTAAAAACTGTTTAATTGTTTTATAGTTCTTTGTATTATGATTTTATCTCTAACTAAGATAGAAAGTGTATGTCAGGAGTATTTTTACATCCTTATTAGGCATTAAAGTTTGACTTAATGCATGTCCTTCCTTGATGTCCTTCCTTGATATCAGACCATGCGTGTCCTTCCTTGATGTCCTTCCTTGATACTAGACCATGCATGCCTTTTCTTGATGTCCTTCCTTGATATTTGACCATGCATGTCTTTCCTTGATGTCCTTCCTTGATATTAGACAATGCATGTCCTTCCTTGATGTCCTTCCTTGATTTTAGACCATGCATGTCTTTCCTTGATGTCCTTCCTTGATTTTAGACCATGCATGTCCTTCCTTGATATTAGATCATGCATGTCCTTTCTTGATGTCCTTCCTTGATATTAGACAATGCATGTCCTTCCTTGATGTCCTTCCTTGATATTAGACCATGCATGTCTTTCCTTGATGTTCTTCCTTGATATCAGACCATGCATGTCCTTCCTTGATGTCCTTCCTTGATATTAGACAATGCATGTCCTTCCTTGATGTCCTTCCTTGATATTAGACAATGCATGCCCTTCCTTGATGTCCTTCCTTGATATTAGACAATGCATGTCCTTCCTTGATGTCCTTCCTTGATATTAGGCAATGCATGTCCTTCCTTGATGTCCTTCCTTGATATTAGACAATGCATGTCCTTCCTTGATGTCCTTCCTTCATATTAGACAATTCATGTCCTTCCTTGATGTCCTTCCTTGATTTTAGACCATGCATGTCCTTCCTTGATATTAGATCATGCATGTCCTTCCTTGATGTCCTTCCTTGATATTAGACAATGCATGTCCATCCTTGATGTCCTTCCTTGATATTAGACAATGCATGTCCTTCCTTGATGTCCTTCCTTGATATTAGACAATGCATGTCCTTCCTTGATATTAGACCATGCATGTCCTTCCTTGATATTAGACCATGCATGTCTTTCCTTGATGTCCTTCCTTGATATCAGACCATGTATGTCCTTCCTTGATATTAGACCATGCATGTCTTTCCTTGATGTCTTCCTTGATATTGGACCCTGCATGTCTTTCCTTGATGTCCTTCCTTGATATTAGACCATGCATCTCTTTCCTTGATGTCCTTCCTTGATATCAGACCATGTATGTCCTTCCTTGATATTAGACCATGCATGTCCTTCCTTGATGTCCTTCCTTGATATTAGACCATGTATGTCCTTCCTTGATGTCTCTCCTTGATATTAGACCATGCAATCCATGTCTTTCCTTGATGTCCTTCCTTGATATTAGACCAAGCATGTCTTTCCTTGATGTCCTTCTTTGATATTAGACCAAGCATGTCTTTCCTTTATGTCCTTCCTTGATGTCATTCCTTGATACTAAACCAAGCATGTCTTTCACTGATATTAGACCATGCATGTCCTTCCTTGATATTGGACCATGCATGTCTCTCCTTGATGTTCTTCCTTGACATTGGACCATGCATGCTTTCTTGATGTCCTTCCTTGATATTGGACCATGCTTTTCTTTCCTTGATGTTCTTCCTTGATATTGGACCATGCATTTCTTTCCTTGATATCCTTCCTAAATACTGGACAAGCATTTCTTTCCTGATGTTCATCCTTGATATTGGACCATGCATTTCTTTCCTTGATGTTCTTCCTTGACATTGGACCATGCATTTCTTTCCTTGATGTTCTTCCTTCATATTTGACCATACATTTATTTCCTTGATGTCCTTCCTTGATATTAGATCATGCATTTCTTTCCTTGATGTTCTTCCTTGATATTAGACCATGCATTTCTTTCCTTGATGTTCTTCCTTGACATTGGACCATGCATTTCTTTCCTTGATGTTCTTCCTTGATATTTGACCATACATTTATTTCCTTGATGTCCTTCCTTGATATTAGACCATGCATGTCTTTCCTTGATGTTCTTCCTTGACATTGGACCATGCATTTCTTTCCTTGATGTTCTTCCTTGATATTTGACCATACATTTATTTCCTTGATGTTCTTCCTTGATATTTGATCATGCATGTCTTTCCTTGATGTTCTTCCTTGATATTGGACCATGCATTTATTTCATTGATGTTCTTCCTTGATATTGGACCATGCATTTACCAACTTGTTTGTACCTCAATGGTGTTTTATTTTGCTGCAGTAGAAAATGCATACAACTACTGATATACCCATAGAGCCATTCCTCAAAATCAATGTTGAGGCAAATAACTGCTGCTAGAAATAAATGTCTTCCTCAAAGAAGAAAAAAAAAATGATCTTGGATTTTTAAAGAATAAAAATGTAGAAACTATTTTAGATAACCATTCATGGTTGCCGTGTGCACAAATATTTGATGCTTAATATGAAATTTGTATACATAATTCTGTTCATGAATACTAAATTGGTATGAATAAAAATAATACATACTATATCTGTAAAATGAATCCTTAAACAGCAAGCCTCTATTGTAGTGTATATCTTATATGCGTAACATTTGTCCATTATTTTTTCAGTTGTATTTTAAATAATGCAAACTGTATGTTTATATAGTTCACTTTTGTCCATTATTTTTTCAGTTGTATTTTAAATAATGCAAACAGTATGTTCACTTTGTCCACGAGTGTAAGTTGTAGATCAGTCTCTTGGAATCTGTTTGTGACTAGAATTTATAGTTGTACCGTTAAAATAAAAAATAATTGGAGTGAAATTATTTATTTATTTAATTTATTCACTGAATTACTAAAGTGCTCATTGACTTTTGGATCAAAGTATTACTTTGGATTTGTTTTAGCTCAAAGACATTTTGGACTGGAAACTATTGGAATTCATTATAACATTCTATAATTAGGACTTGAGTCAGGACATCTAAGATTATTTTGGAAATTTAGTTCACAAAATTGTGTATCTTTAATTTTCTACTAGTATTTTACGGAAATATATAGCACACTGACTTTTAATTATATTGTTGGTTTTACTTCATTTCTGGTTCTAGTTATTATGTCAATGACCTGGTTATTATAACAGTGATCTGTTTATTAGGCCGATGATTTTTTCTTTGTTAGGAATGTATTGATGTGTCAGAACTATAATCAATAAATATAAGCAATCTTAATGCTACTATTTGTGAAAAATAGATTTTTAAAAAATAACAAAATTTAAAATATTTGCCTTCTGCAATAATCCATGCGAGAAAAGTTTTAACAATATATGAGCAATATGGCAAAAGCAAAACATTTAAAAGATTTCAAATATTGCAATAGCTTTGTCAATGAAAATCCATTATGTTTTTGTTTCAACATTATCTGTATACATGCAACAACAACTACATATTTTTATACAAATATATATTCCAATGATGCTGATTAGGGTATAAACTTGAGACAATAGCTTCTGAAGCTCTCCAGTGAATTTTAATGGTACTCATTAGTTGTGTCATTTCTTGAGACAATAGCTTCTGAAACTCTCCATTGAATTTTACTGGTTCTCATTAGTTGCGTCATTTCTTGAGATAATAGCTTCTGAAGCTCTCCTTTGAATTTTACTGGTACTCATTAGTTGTGTCATTTCTTGCGACAATAGCTTCTGAAGCTCTCCAGTGAATTTTACTGGTACTCATTAGTTGCATCATTTCTTGAGACAATAGCTTCTGAAACTCTCCATTGAATTTTAATGGTACTCATTAGTTGTGTCATTTCTTGAGATAATAGCTTCTGAAACTCTCCATTGAATTTTAATGGTACTCATTAGTTGTGTCATTTCTTGAGACAATAGCTTCTGAAGCTCTCCATTGAATTTTACTGGTACTCATTAGTTGTGTCATTTCTTGCGACAATAGCTTCTGAAGCTCTCCAGTGAATTTTACTGGTACTCATTAGTTGCATCATTTCTTGAGACAATAGCTTCTGAAACTCTCCATTGAATTTTAATGGTACTCATTAGTTGTGTCATTTCTTGAGATAATTGCTTCTGAAACTCTCCACTGAATTTTAATGGTACTCATTAGTTGTGTCATTTCTTGAGACAATAGCTTCTGAAGCTCTCCGTTGAATTGTAATGGTACTCATTAGTTGTGTCATTTCATTTTATCCATGTATTTTCATATTTTTCATCGGAATCTGTAAGTAATAGAAACAGTATATTAATAAATGATTATAAATGTCTTTGTATGCATCTGAATAAAAGATTTATGAAAAGATAAAATTTATATGAAACAAAAATGAATAAATACAAGGTGATACACATGAATGAAATATGCTTTGATAATATATATCATTAAGCAAAAGCAACTAGTGCTAAACATCACTATAAACTGTCACACTGCCAACATCGTAGCGATAAGACTGAAAAACCATTAAAGCTACGTTAAAAATCCAAATCACACACACACAGACACGGACTCTAAGTAAATTAATGTAATAATTTCTGTCTAGTGCTTGACCAAATCTAAATATTTATTTGATTAATGAACTTAATATGAATTTGAAGTTCATGAATACAACATAAGCTTCAGAAATATAGTTTTTGATGAATACAAAAGGTTTGAATTGTCAATTTCAGTCATCTATGCTGATATGGAATATAAGCAAATATCTCTTTGAACTCAGTAACCATGTACAACTCTACACTTACATGACTGAATACACATTAATAATAGGTATTGGAAGTATATATTCATCAGACCAATGTGGACTGTGTTGGAGTGACATCCACTGTTTACTGATATTCCAATTAAAATCATATCTACTTTAAACAGTTGCCATGCACACACTCAGTGAAAAAGATGTGTATAAATTTAGACACAGCCATGTAAGTTGATATATCAACCCAAAAACTAATGCATCGAGATCAAGTTTAGTAAACTGTTTAAGTTTTAAGGGAACAGAAAGCGTAGAGCAATGACAACTCTGCAGATTGACAAAGCATGACAAAAGTACCTCCTGCACGTGATAACTGAATACTGTAAATGAGCAAAATGATGTCGAATGCAATCAAACACTATGTATTCCAAGCCATCTGGAGACAACTATATAGGATTCCATGATCTCACCCATGTGACAGAGAAATCAATCTCGCTGTTTTGCTAACCTTACATTTCTTATCTCTGTCTGGTTGTCTCAGACAGGTCATCTCAGTCATGGTCTCCATGAGCTAGGAACTACTTTTAAAAAGAAAAAGCACTGTTCTTCTCTGTTGTCTCTGACAGAGTTATTATAAAATCAAACAACAAACAAGAGCAGATATATAACAAAAAGAAATGTAATCATAAAGCAACTTAAGGTCTCTCGACCTCTGATAACACACCGTACAAAATATTTAAAGTTTAATTAGTGGGTATTCTGCTGGAAATCACACACATCATGTTGAATTTTATTATATCTGCAACTTAGTTAATGTGCAGGTAAGCATCATTAAATGTAGCTAAAAGTATCTAATTCTTCAAACTTTGTCAAACACTCCCAACCAGTCCCAGATCAATCAAACATTGTAAACAAATGAAAATTCCTGCACTTACCAATCAGAGTGACTTATTCATCAGTCTACACACTATTCCACGTGCAGATTTCCATGTTGCGAATCACTGTACCAGTAAGAAAAACACATGCCACGTTTCCAGGACAAAATATATCCTAGAATATCATGCATTTAACTCCCCTCACAGTCGTTACAACTTCGTTAGGCTTAGGTGTGTATTTTACATTACCATTACCTACAAAATAACTTTTTTGCAAATTTGAACTGAAGAAATTAAAAAGTTATCTGTATAAAAGATAATAATTTTTTATTGTTATTTTCACATGACATTCATGAATTATATGTGATAATGCAGTATTATCAAGTGATTTTATGTTTCTATTTCCTCATGCATAAACCTTTTGTACTTAGAGTC
Organism: Sinohyriopsis cumingii; assembly: GCA_028554795.2. Classification (NCBI taxonomy): domain Eukaryota; kingdom Metazoa; phylum Mollusca; class Bivalvia; order Unionida; family Unionidae; genus Sinohyriopsis; species Sinohyriopsis cumingii. The sequence continues at coordinate 103,373,451 of CM068838.1, forward strand.
AATGCGGCACTCCTTTGCCCGTATTAACATAATCATATTAGTGCTTGTTTACAAAATAAACACACATGGCTTGAGATGATCATGATGCTATACTTGTAACATGTAACCAGTATAAGTTGGGTTTTTTTCTTGCATCTTTTCTAAAAGCAGTATATATAGCTAGATTCTACTTGATTACTGGCATCTTTTCTAAGAGCAGTATATATAGCTAGATTCTTATTCAGACTTTGATAAGAGTGCAAAACCGGATGATCATTATACAGAGTGAGTGGCAAAAACAGTTCCTGATGAATACTGTGATTTAAACTATGTCGAAAATGTGCATGGCTGCTTTAATTTAAAAAGATAAAAAAAATGGGTATGAAATATAATCTATGTTGATGTTTGTACTGAGTCGAGAATCCCAGTCACAGGGTTATATTCCCCCCTTAGCAGAGCCTTGTGTGGAGACAAATAGTATAACCCCTTGACAGGGATTTCCTTGACTTGGTCAAAAAGCCTATAAATAATATAACCCCTCGACAGGGATTTCCTTGTCTTGGTCAAAACGTCAAGAAATAATATTAATTATCTTACTCACATGATTTGGATCTACTCATTTTAATTTCTGAGTAAGTACAGTTCAAGAAAATGAAAATAAATTTCTGATGAAGTTACCTTTGGATGTTTTGGGAATCTTCAGCGAGCTATACATCTGGATGTCATTATTTGCATAGGGTTCCAACTTTTCATAGGAATCATTATCTGGAGGCCTTAAATTAGAAATTGGAATAATTACTAGATATATTAACACTGCTGAAAATGAATGGTTAAAAAGAATTTCTCAAATGTCTATTTGTATGTAAAGTTCACTACATTTTGTTAAAAAAATGGTTTAGCAACTGATTACTTCCTAATGTCAATGATTATATTCCAGTGGCTTATGCATATGTACTGGCTTCAGGACAATATTAAATGAAATGAAACAAAACTGATTTGTTGATTTCGAATTTGAATATTTGATTTATATTGTCAGTAATACACTTAGTGGATTAAAATTAAATAATTGTAAATATCACTCTATTACATTTTATTCAATATTCTTATCTAGCACCTGTACCTTAAATTGGCATTTCTGTTCTCTTTCAATGCGATATCTGGTGAAAAATGAAAAGTGCAGGATACAGAATCATAAAATAATTTAAACACTATAAAAATCAGAATATTGATTTCTTGATTGGAAATTTGATATATTTCATTTGTAAATAATACAGGCAGAAGAAAATAAATATATACATGTAAATATCAATTAATGATGATTTATTTCATATTCGTGTGTTTCTGTACATTATATTGGGGTTTCTATTCCCTTCCAACATGATATATGGGGTTTCTATTCCATTCCAACATGATATAAGGCGTCTCTATTCCCCTCCAACATGATATACGGGGTTTATATTCCCTTATATTCCCATCCAACATGCTATCTGGGGTTTCTATTCCCTTCCAACATGATATCTGGGGTTTCTATTCCCTTAAATTCCCTTCCAATATGCTATCTGGGTTTTCTATTCCCTTGCAACATTATATCTGGGTTTTCTATTCCCTTCCAACATGATATCTGGGGTTTCTATTCCCTTCCAACATTATATCTGGGGTTTCTATTCCCTTCCAACATGATATAAGGGGTTTCTGTTCCCTTCCAACATGATATCTGGGGTTTCTATTCCCTCAAATTCCCTTCCAACATGCTATCTGGGGTTTCTATTCCCTTCCAACATGATATCTGGGGTTTCTATTCCCTTATATTCCCTTCCAACATGCTGTCTGGGGTTTCTATTCCCTTCCAACATGCTATCTGGGGTTTCTATTCCCTTCCAACATAATATATGGGGTTTCTATTCCCTTCTAAAGTGATATCTGGGGTTTCTATTGTTTTATATTCCCTTCCAACATGACATCTGGGTTTTCTATTCCCTTCCAACATGATATCTGGGGTTTCTATTCAATTCCAACATAATATATTGGGTTTCTATTCCCTTCCAACATGATATCAGGTTTGTTTTCCACCTCAAATTCCCTTCAACATGCTGCCTGGTGTTTATATTCCCTTCCAACATGCTGCCTGGGGTTTCTATTCCCTTCCAACATGCTCTCTGGGGTTTCTATTCCCTTCCAACATAATATATGTGGTTTATATTCTCTTCGAAGTGATATCTGGGGTTTCTATTCCTTTCTAAAGTGATACCTGGGGTTTCTATTCACTTCTAGATAGATAAGATGCTCCATTTTATACCTACTAATAAATTGTTAATGATCCCAAACATTACTACCAATGAAAGATTAATTTGGTCCCTGAATATTTCCTAAAATTAAAATTCTTACTGTCACAGCCTAGGCATTGGTCATGTGACATAAGAGGTGAAGAACTAGAATTCTTTGGCACAGGTTAATTTCTAGTATCTATGAGAATGAAAGCATACACACTAACATAAATTTGGTATGTACTCATTATATGGACATAACATAATCATTAACTTTATATAGCCATCTTATTAAAATATCATTCAAAACATACAAGTTAAAATGACACTGTAGACTTACAAAATATATTGCAAGAAATAAAAGTTAATTTACCATTAAGTTCTAGGTAATGGCTTGCTTCAGTTTCTCTGAAATGGAGTCCTTCATACATCTTTCCACTTGCTGCAGCTTGTTTGAGAGAACTGGCTTTTATTTGACTTCTGCTCATGATTGATATGGAATAAAAGAGTGTCTTGAGAAATAAAATGTATTTTGATGTATAAAATTAAACAGATGTTTTTAGCTTTGACTAATAACATTTCATGACACTAAGCAGTTTTTGGCGCAAGTGCATTAATACACAAGCCATCCACAAGTTATATATTTATATCAGAATTGTATGGATATGCTTTATGATGGATTTCAGATAAATAAATAAATATATCCCTTTACAGACTGTAATGTTATCACTTTCTTACTGTATTGATATTATGTCATTTCTACAACTGGTGTGTCCTGTCCCCTGTGTGGCCTAAATTTAACCATCTACATCAGAATTGTGTCTTGTCCCCTGTGTGGCCTAAATTTAACCATTTACATTAGATATTATCTTTATTTAAGATTTGAATATGTTTGTTTCACTGCAACATGTAAATATTTGTTGTGTACATGGGTAAATCCTTGTTTGTGTGCTTTATGCATGTGATATAGAGAACCCCAATGTGATTTTGAGTATCCTCTTAGTATCACTGCACAGGGAAACTATGAATTTTATCCCTTAACTTTTAAAACATTTTTGTATACTATTAATGCTGTTTTTGCATTTCTATTTATGTTGAAGTCCGGTGACTATTCAAGCTAATACAACTAAACATGCAGGTATCTTTATTCTTCCATTCCCTAATGGCAAAGGCTTAATGTTTTCATTTAAGTATACCACTAAAAAGTAGCAAAATATATATGCTCCCTAGAATTGGCTACCCATGACAAATTAACAAGGGGACTGAACCATCATTAATCATTATAATTAGTTACTAATAGCTAATCAAAAGCATTATATTTGGGTCTATGAATAACTCTTTGTATTAGGTATTTGGTCTATGAATAACTCTTTTTATTAGGTATTTTGTTGCACTTTGCATTACGTGTCACAAAGTGCTAATATCTGGCCCATGAAGTCTCAATAACATGCAATACAAATGTGAAACAAAAACCTTGTGGAAGAGTGAGAATTAATACTTTGGTGATGTGTAGTCATTAGGTGAGTTTTAAAAATTATTTAGTAAAAGTAATGCATTGAAGATCCTTTAAACTGTCAATTAGCTGCTGTCCTTGGATATGTGTTAGAATCATTCACAAAGACTACTTTTGGCTTAGGATTCTGCTTTCTGAAATTACCTGTAAGAGTGAATTGTGACATTTTAAGTTCTGATTATTTAAATACTAGTGAATGATTTTCTGTCAATGCAGCAATTTTTGTATTTTATTAGTGATGCAGATGTGATGATGCAGTGACATCTAGAATGGTCGGTCTGTGACAATATAATCTGCACCATTTAATATGGCTGTTGAGGTCTGAGTACCTTATGGTTTTGCTAGAGATGAATTGTCCAGTAGAAAGCACAATGTTTGTATACAATATTAAATGTTTAATTTGCTTACTAGGAGATCCCCTGTGAATATATAAGGCATAAATACTTACATGTGTACTTAAGATATTCAACTTTAAAGAACCAATTTTAGAGCTTTTGATTTTGGTTCAATTAGAGAAAATTATATCTGACCAGAAAATACATTTTCAGATTGTATCCACAACATTGTACCAAAAGTAATTTATATAGTTTATTGCATAAATTATAATGTAAAGGTAAAATAAAAAGTACTTATAGTAGCAGTATCTCTAAAGAAAGACAATCAGCCAATACTCTACTGCATTTGTATTTGAGGAATAAAATATTAGTAAAATTAACACCAGTCTAACCTTTCACCATGTTCCCTCTTTATGCCATTGTCTGTAATTGAAATGAATAAAACATTTAGGTATAATCGAACTAAATTAAATTATTATATCCTTTTTCTTATCTATGATAAAGTTGCAAGGTGATCCTATGTAATGAGTGAATATCTTTAGATATAGAGATCCAAGGACATAATGCTAAACTCTTTATTCTGTTGTGTATCTTATGTGTGTATTAGAATCAATGTACATTAGTTTATGAGTTGAGCTTTCACCACTCAAAAGTTAAATTAATGGTTAATATCAATTTTCTTTACAGTATTAAAATCAAACTCACTTAAATTTGACAATGGAGACTATTTTATGTAAAAAATGTTAATTTCATAGCTCCAAACACTATTACATGCAAGTTGTTACTGAAAGACAAAACAAAGAGGAGATGGACACAGTGAAATATAAACATATATACATATGAACATGTGTACCACTGGACCATTTCAAAATCAAATATAAACATATTTACACTGGAACATGTGTACCACTGGACCATTACAAAATCAAATATAAACATATTTACATAGGAACATGTGTAACACTGGACCATTACAAAATCCAATATAAACATATTTACATAGGAACATGTATACCACTGACCATTACAAAATCAAATATAAACATATTTACATAGGAACATGTGTACCACTGGACCATTACAAAATCAAATATAAACATATTTACATAGGAACATGTGTACCACTGGACCATTACAAAATCAAATATAAACATATATACACATGAACATGTGTAACACTGGACCATTACAAAATCTAATATAAACATATTTACATAGGAACATGTGTACCACTGGACCATTACAAAATCTAATATAAACATATTTACATAGGAACATGTGTACCACTGGACCATTACAAAATCAAATATAAACATATTTACATAGGAACATGTGTACAACTGGACCATTACAAAATCTAATATAAACATATTTACATAGGAACATGTGTACCACTGGACCATTACAAAATCAAATATAAACATATATACACATGAACATGTGTAACACTGGACCATTACAAAATCAAATATAAACATATTTACATAGGAACATGTGTACCACTGGACCATTACAAAATCAAATATAAACATATATACACATGAACATGTGTAACACTGGACCATTACAAAATCTAATATAAACATATTTACATAGGAACATGTGTGCCACTGGACCATTACAAAATCAAATATAAACATATTTACATAGGAACATGTGTACCACTGGACCATTACAAAATCAAATATAAACATATATGCACATGAACATGTGTAACACTGGACCATTACAAAATCTAATATAAACATATTTACATAGGAACATGTGTGCCACTGGACCATTACAAAATCAAATATAAACATATTTACATAGGAACATGTGTACCACTGGACCATTACAAAATCAAATATAAACATATATGCACATGAACATGTGTAACACTGGACCATTACAAAATCAAATATAAACATATTTACATAGGAACATGTGTAACACTGGACCATTACAAAATCTAACATAAACATATTTACATAGGAACACGTGTACCACTGGACCATAACAAAATCAAATAAAAACATATTCACATAGGAACATGTGTACCACTGGACCATTATAAAATCAAATATAAACATATTTACATAGGAACATGTGTACCACTGGACCATTTCAAAATCAAATATAAACATATTTACACTAGAACATGTGTACCACTGGACCATTACAAAATCAAATATAAACATATTTACATAGGAACATGTGTAACACTGGACCATTACAAAATCCAATATAAACATATTTACATAGGAACATGTATACCACTGACCATTACAAAATCAAATATAAACATATTTACATAGGAACATGTGTACCACTGGACCATTACAAAATCAAATATAAACATATTTACATAGGAACATGTGTACCACTGGACCATTACAAAATCAAATATAAACATATTTACATAGGAACATGTGTACCACTGGACCATTACAAAATCAAATATAAACATATATACACATGAACATGTGTAACACTGGACCATTACAAAATCAAATATAAACATATTTACATAGGAACATGTGTACAACTGGACCATTACAAAATCTAATATAAACATATTTACATAGGAACATGTGTACCACTGGACCATTACAAAATCAAATATAAACATATTTACATAGGAACATGTGTACAACTGGACCATTACAAAATCTAATATAAACATATTTACATAGGAACATGTGTACCACTGGACCATTACAAAATCAAATATAAACATATATACACATAAACATGTGTAACACTGGACCATTACAAAATCAAATATAAACATATTTACATAGGAACATGTGTACCACTGGACCATTACAAAATCAAATATAAACATATATACACATGAACATGTGTAGCACTGGACCATTACAAAATCTAATATAAACATATTTACATAGGAACACGTGTACCACTGGACCATTACAAAATCAAATATAAACATATTCACATAGGAACATGTGTACCACTGGACCATTTCAAAATCAAATATAAACATATTTACACTGGAACATGTGTACCACTGGACCATTACAAAATCAAATATAAACATATTTACACAGGAACATGTGTAACACTGGACCATTACAAAATCCAATATAAACATATTTACATAGGAACATGTCTACCACTGACCATTACAAAATCAAATATAAACATATTTACATAGGAACATGTGTACCACTGGACCATTACAAAATCAAATATAAACATATTTACATAGGAACATGTGTACCACTGGACCATTACAAAATCAAATATAAACATATATACACATGAACATGTGTAACACTGGACCATTACAAAATCTAATATAAACATATTTACATAGGAACATGTGTACCACTGGACCATTACAAAATCTAATATAAACATATTTACATAGGAACATGTGTACCACTGGACCATTACAAAATCAAATATAAACATATTTACATAGGAACATGTGTACAACTGGACCATTACAAAATCTAATATAAACATATTTACATAGGAACATGTGTACCACTGGACCATTACAAAATCAAATATAAACATATATACACATGAACATGTGTAACACTGGACCATTACAAAATCAAATATAAACATATTTACATAGGAACATGTGTACCACTGGACCATTACAAAATCAAATATAAACATATATACACATGAACATGTGTAACACTGGACCATTACAAAATCTAATATAAACATATTTACATAGGAACATGTGTGCCACTGGACCATTACAAAATCAAATATAAACATATTTACATAGGAACATGTGTACCACTGGACCATTACAAAATCAAATATAAACATATATGCACATGAACATGTGTAACACTGGACCATTACAAAATCAAATATAAACATATTTACATAGGAACATGTGTAACACTGGACCATTACAAAATCTAATATAAACATATTTACATAGGAACACGTGTACCACTGGACCATAACAAAATCAAATAAAAACATATTCACATAGGAACATGTGTACCACTGGACCATTATAAAATCAAATATAAACATATTTACATAGGAACATGTGTACCACTGGACCATTTCAAAATCAAATATAAACATATTTACACTAGAACATGTGTACCACTGGACCATTACAAAATCAAATATAAACATATTTACATAGGAACATGTGTAACACTGGACCATTACAAAATCCAATATAAACATATTTACATAGGAACATGTATACCACTGACCATTACAAAATCAAATATAAACATATTTACATAGGAACATGTGTACCACTGGACCATTACAAAATCAAATATAAACATATTTACATAGGAACATGTGTACCACTGGACCATTACAAAATCAAATATAAACATATTTACATAGGAACATGTGTACCACTGGACCATTACAAAATCAAATATAAACATATATACACATGAACATGTGTAACACTGGACCATTACAAAATCTAATATAAACATATTTACATAGGAACATGTGTACAACTGGACCATTACAAAATCTAATATAAACATATTTACATAGGAACATGTGTACCACTGGACCATTACAAAATCAAATATAAACATATTTACATAGGAACATGTGTACAACTGGACCATTACAAAATCTAATATAAACATATTTACATAGGAACATGTGTACCACTGGACCATTACAAAATCAAATATAAACATATATACACATGAACATGTGTAACACTGGACCATTACAAAATCAAATATAAACATATTTACATAGGAACATGTGTACCACTGGACCATTACAAAATCAAATATAAACATATATACACATGAACATGTGTAACACTGGACCATTACAAAATCTAATATAAACATATTTACATAGGAACATGTGTGCCACTGGACCATTACAAAATCAAATATAAACATATTTACATAGGAACATGTGTACCACTGGACCATTACAAAATCAAATATAAACATATATGCACATGAACATGTGTAACACTGGACCATTACAAAATCAAATATAAACATATTTACATAGGAACATGTGTAACACTGGACCATTACAAAATCTAATATAAACATATTTACATAGGAACACGTGTACCACTGGACCATAACAAAATCAAATAAAAACATATTCACATAGGAACATGTGTACCACTGGACCATTATAAAATCAAATATAAACATATTTACATAGGAACATGTGTACCACTGGACCATTTCAAAATCAAATATAAACATATTTACACTGGAACATGTGTACAACTGGACCATTACAAAATCAAATAAAAACATATTCACATAGGAACATGTGTACCACTGGACCATTATAAAATCAAATATAAACATATTTACATAGGAACATGTGTACCACTGGACCATTACAAATACACTAGGCCTCTTTTTGTCTGGATTTGGGACCAAACATGTTATATTTTCTAAACGTTATGAAAGGCTTGGCATTTTGTAATAGACCCTATATGCACATATTTTTGAGTGTTATGTACATTTGACTGTTATATGCATTGTATAATATGTATTTGTATTGTGTACATGACCTTTGTCCATGGCTGAGGAAAGTGCTCTAGTGTGTACACGATATTTATCAATGACTGAGTATAGAGCACTAGTGTGTACACGATATTTATCAATGACTGAGTATAGAGCACTAGTGTGTACACGATATTTATCAATGACTGAGTATAGTGCACTAGTGTGTACGTGGCGTTTGTCCATGACTGAGGATAGAGCACTAGTGTGTACATGGTATTTGTCCATGACTGAGGATAGAGCTGTAGTGTGTACATGACATTTATCCATGACTGGAGATAGAGTACTAGTGTGTACGTGGTATTTGTCCATGACTGAGGGTAGAGCACTAGTGTGTACATGGGATTTGTCCATGACCGAGGATAGAGCACTAGTGTGTACATGGCATTTGTCCATGACTGAGGATAGAGCACTAGTGTGTATGAGGTATTTGTCCATGACTGAGTATAGAGCACTAGTGTGTAGGTGGTGTTTGTCCATGACTGAGGATAGAGCACTAGTGTGCACATGGTATTTGTCCATGACTGAGGACAGAGCTCTAGTGTGTACATGGCATTTGTCCATGACTGAAGATAGAGCTCTAATGTGTACATGGCATTTGTCCATGGCTGAGGATAGAGCACTAGTGTGTATATATTTTTCCATGACTGAGGATAGAGCTCTAGTGTGTACATGATACTTGTCCATGACTGAGGATAGAGCTCTAGTGTGTACATGATATTTGTCCATGACTGAGGATAGAGCTCTAGTGTGTACATGACCTTTGTCTATGACTGAGGATAGAGCTCTAGTGTGTACATATTTGTCCATGGCTGAGGATAGAGCACTAGTGTGTACATGGCAATGGCATTTGTCCATGACTGAGGATAGAGCACTAGTGTGTACATGGCATTTGTCCATGACTGAGGATAGAGCACTAGTGTGTATGTGGTATTTGTCCATGACTGAGGATAGAGCACTAGTGTGTACGTGGTATTTGTCCATGACTGAGTATAGAGCACTAGTGTGTACGTGGCATTTGTCCATGACTGAGGATAGGGCATGTGTACATGGTATTTGTCCATGACTGAGGATAGAGCACTAGTGTGTACATGATTTTTATCAATGACTGAGGATAGAGCTCTAGTGTGTACATAATATTTGTCCATGACTGAGGATACAGCTCTAGTGTGTACATGATATTTATCCATGACTGAGGATAGAGTACTAGTGTGTACACGATATTTATCCATGACTGAGGACAGAGCTCTAGTGTGTACATGGCATTTGTCCATGGCTGCGGATAGAGCTTTATTGTGTACATGATATTTGTCCATGACTGAGGATAGAGCACTAGTGTGTACATATTTGTCCATGACTGAGGATAGAGCTCTAGTGTGTACATGATATTTGTCCATGACTGAGGATAGAACACTAGTGTGTACATGATATTTGTCCAAGGCTGAGGATAGAGCTCTAGTGTGTACATGCTATCTGTCTTGCTTGTAAGTTATCAGTAAGTTGTTAACTGATATTTGAGTTCTATGACAAGCTTTGTTTATGATGTTACATGTTCTGGAAGTAAACTTGGTTGCAGTTTAGTGTAATTTTACATTAAGACAATTGAGTTTTTTTTTTCAGAAAATGCAACTGCAACACAAGTCAAGTTGAGATATATGTAAAACAGGCTTTTGTCAAGAAAGCATTCATTCCTATTTTAATATCATTCTAGAATTATCTACTTTTGTGTTCAATTATAATTTGAAAGGAATTATTTCAATTGTTCATTGGAATTAAATGGTCACTGATATTTTGGACTAGGACACTACTTTAGCATTAATGTGAATTCATTCAAAGATATTCTGTATTATATAATTGGGATACATCAAGACTGTTATTACCTCAACACATTCAAGACTACTGGCATATAAGCACCTTCAAGACTTGGATTTCATTTAGAATATTTTATATGTTTGGTCCTGTGATAGAACTTCTAGGAATTTTTGGGATTTAATTCACAATAATGTAAGCCACATTTAAATTTTCACTTTACAATCAAGGGAAATAAAGCATTTGCTGAATTTTACAAACCTTGTTTGCACTTTTTTTTCTATTATTTAGTTATGAACATAGACTTGTAATATAGATAATGCTATGAACAGATGAAATATAATAATATAAATGAGATGTCACTCAACAAAATAATATAGGTCACCTAACATAATAATATAGGTCAAATAACATAATAATATAGGTCACCTAACATAATAATATAAGTCAATAAAAAATAAAATGCTGAACATACCCCTCAGCTAAAAAAAACTGCTAAATGTTAACAGGAATGACGATAAAAAAATGACATAACTTGTCCATGCTTATTTTCTTCCAATACTTTACATTTGAATTTAAAGTGGAGTTTAAATTTACTTTTTCTGTTGCTGACGATAACAATCCTTCTTACCATGTTCATTTTGCTTTGCATGTAGATATTTTCTCCAAAGGAATATGCCTATTACCACACAGAATATGACAACAAATCCAGCAACAATGCCTCCAGTTATTCCAGCAACTGGTATTCCAAGACGTTCACGTGTACTTGCCTCTGCGAAATATGAACAATAATCCTTTTAATAATATTTATTTATGGTGTACACTTCGTCAAACAGATGTTTTTTTACTGTAACTCAAAGTATACAAACATTCACATGTATGTATATGAAGCTGGGAGTTAGCCATGTCATATTTGTGGAGAACCAGCAGTCAGCCCTGTTGGAGTCTTTGTTTGTCTCTCTTCAGAGCCTCCCTGTCAAGGCTGGTTCAAAACAGTGGTATTACTCCATGTTGTGGATTTGCAGGAGGCAGGATTTTACAAAGCAAAACTAGTATGTGATTGTATTGGTGTTAGCAGGTGCTGCCACTGACCTTTGACACATTCAGGTACATACTGTCTTTGTAATTATTTACTTTGTTTGGAGATGGAGCTGTAAGTAGACACACTGCAAAACTAGTATGAACTGCATTTGTGTCAGCAGGTGCTGTCATACACTTATGACACATTAAGGTAATTATTTGTAGCATATGTGAACTTTATTTGGAGATGGTACTGTAAGCAACATATTGCAATTATTAACAATGCTCCAAATATGAAAGTAATCAAAGCTATTTTTATTATCAGGCTTTATGGTACTAAGGCAGTTGAGAAGTTTAGTTTAAATTTATTTAGTTTACCATGTTAGTGCTGTTTGTGATAATGTTCATACTCACTTTTATAATGAAGTGAGAGTTATGTCTCGATTCAACTGTCAAACTTCACTGTCTCATTTATGCCTATAGATTTTTGTATTTCATTCTCATGCAATTTACTTTCTCCATGACTTATAAGCTGATGTTCTAGGCATTAAGCTTATTTATAATAATATTCTAATTAAGTACAAGACATTTTATGGCATAATGTGGTCTGTGCCCTTGCAATAGCTTCAACCTCAAGGTCCCAATTCATGCATACAAAAAATTAGTACGTACCTCTGACTTGTCAAGCCCCCTTATACCTCAGGAAACAAAAATGGACATGTTGTGCAAAACAAACCTATTGATATGCTTTACAATCAACAAGTGTTTTACCAATTTACTAGTTAGCCCCAGTACAGATCCATTTAATCACACACAAATTGATCAACTATGTAACTGAATAATAAAGTGTCAAACAAAACATTAAAGTAAAGATGAACAGAAAACTCTCGTACAGTAGACCATTTGGTTACCAGTCACACTTTCCTTTAATACTAAATCTTACAAACTTCAAACCATTTGGTTACCAGTCACACTTTCCTTTAATACTAAATGTTACATACGTACTTCAGACCATTTGGTTACCAGTCACACTTTCCTTTCGTAATAAATCTTACATCAAAGTTACTGCAGACCATTTGGTTACCAGTCACACTTTCCCTTAATACTAAATCTTACATCAAAGTTACTGCAGACCATTTGGTTACCAGTCACACTTTCCTTTAATACTAAATCTTATATACGTACTTCAGACCATTTGGTTACCAGTCACACTTTCCTTTAATACTAAATCTTACATCAAAGTTACTGCAGACCATTTGGTTACCAGTCACACTTTCCTTTAATATTAATCTTACATTAAAGTTACTGAAATATATTTGGCAAAAATTGCATCATGAGGATGCTATATTCGACACAATACTAACCAAAATATTAAGCAAAAGTAATGATATGGGTTGTTAAACATGAATGTTAGCAGAAACATACTACCAAACTGAGACAAAAATAGAAACAACATAAACAACACATGCAAAAAATGGACAATGATCATGCCTTTTAATTATTAAATAGCAATGTTGTTTTTTTAAACTGACTTGCTAATTTTAAAAAAAAAAACACTTCTTACAATGCACAATTTTTCTTATGCTAGTATTCATCATTGTTGATCATAACACTTAGGAGATGATGTACTTTTAATGGATCATGGTTTCTCTAATGTCAGCCTGAAGTTTTCTCAGAATAAAAATTGTTCTTTTTAGTGCCTGCACCAGAAGCTGGCAAAATAAGTACAACTCTCCTGATTCTAGCAAGATTGTACATAGTTTTCAGCATGTAGGTATATTCAGATTGTTGGCTGCATCCCAGAAATGCTCCAAATTGGTATTGTCTAATATTGTTTTAATGTCTGTAAGATTTCTCAACATGAAACATAAATACATAAGATTATACCAGCACAACCTTGTGACTTTAAGCCTCATTTACAAACTCTGTTATTATTACTATCACCACAGACATCACTGTTTAATAATGACCGCAAATCCAGAAAAAGATTATAAAATTCATGCTGATTGTTGTGTTTTCCAGATGGTCACTCAATGCAGATAATTTTCAGCTTTCAGTTGGCAAATAGTTTGCACATTTATTTTTATCCACTTCTATGAAGATTGCACAAATTTGAAATTTAACAGTGGCATATTTGTTGTTAATTCCATAACAAGCTTTCATTAGATCAGAATTATGCATGATGTGTTAAGACATTCTTGCAGCCATAATACACTTTGATTAGATCAGAATTCTGCATGATGTGTTGAGACATTCTTGCAGCCATATTATGCTTTTAGTAGATCAGAATTCTGCATGATGTGTTAAGCGAACTTAGAAGTTTTCAGAAAGAGCAGAATGCATTTTCATTTAACACTGAACTTGACCTCAAACACTGAAACACCCATTTCCAACCTTCGGTGGATTTAGTAATATTTCAGTTGCATAGATTTTGGTGTTTTGACACTGGCATGCTTTAACATCTTGGCATACTGTAAAGACCAAAGTCAAACTAACCCAGCATTAGTCCACTTGTACTCTTGAGTAATCCATCCATAATTAACTACCATCTTTAATCTTGTCCAAATTTCTTTTCAATACATTTTAAACAGACTCTAATCCATCTCGACAATTTTAAGTGCAAAAACGGAATATTCATTTCAGAGAGATTCAAGGTATTGTTTTATGTTGATTAGGCTCTTTAGTAACTTAATCAGAATCAATTAATGTCTTTAGTCCTCTGCATTACTTTGGTCCATACACAGTGTAGTCCACATCAACAAACTTCAAGTAATTAAGCCAGCTGACTACATCAACATGGATCAAAGGGTGAAATTAGCAACTACATGGTCTTGCCCCACTTATGCCATCAAGTCACATGATCACAGATGTTATTACCGTAAATGTACAGTTACAGTGAATCAGAATAGAAATTTGAATACATGGACAATGCCATTGGGGAAGAGAGGAGACACTCTAAACTCAGGATAAACACACTTCTGTGCAGAAGGTTCACATGTATGGATGATGCCAACACTAAGTTCATTCTCACAGAAAGGATATACCATTATAAAATCTATGCAGGGTTTCAACCATGACCTAGAGCTTTTATAAGGGTCTAAATATTACTAACAGGGTGAGTAACTCCATGGCAAAGCAGTTCTGGTTGAACTGTATGCATTCTGCAGACCATATATAATGTTTCAAGGTTGCATATTTGCCAACTTCTTTTAGCATACTGGTTAGATCAAACTCTTTTTTGGTGAGAGTGCTATCATATAGTACCTTAGATGTGGTCCGTGACTATGCTTAGTTTTATTTCCCAGCTAAAGTTTAAGGCTGTGATCATAAGAGAAATCACACTGGGAGTGGCAGTGACTGCTGACCATCGTCCTGCCACACCAATGCCCAAATATACATTCATCTAGTGTTGTGTCAACACCAACACCATGTTTACTGAATCCTTTGTGTTTGAAGATCACCATCACTGATTTTGTTTTTGTGAATACATGAATGGCCAGTTTGTGGTCTAAACTACCTGTGGTACACTGGACTGGAGATGCCACTTGTGGTTATTATTGTTGTAGGGTTTAACACCATTTTCAGCACAAGATAGGCTATATATGGCAGCCAGTATAACTGGTGGAGGAAGAACCCTGGAAAGCCCTGGGTAGAACCACCGACCACTGAGAAGATACTAGCAGGTTTTTTCACATACCCACATTAGCCATACATGAGACTCAAACCCACACTGACAGAGGTGAGAGGGCAGCGATCCAGAATGGTGAGTGCTTTAGTGCTTTATGAACCTGAATACATGGGCACTCAGCCGATTGGGGCCCCGCCACTTGCGGTACCATGATCAGTAGATGATAAACTATAGTTCTGAAATCCATGCTGCTCATGCTTCTTTTACCTCTCCTATTCTCAGTTCAAAGTCTGCAGCTCAAGTATAGATGTGACTGCACTCAGTAGAGGAATTCTAAGCAACATTTTCTCAAAACTCAGTGTCAATACAGTAATAGTATATATTTTTTGGTAGTTACTCTTTTGATATCCTGATGAAATGATCTGCCCATCCCATCTGTGATTTGATCTCCAGAGTGTGGATGCTTGGAATGCCTCCCACTTTTGACAGCCTCCGTGTCTGCATGGGATTCTGTCCTGATATACAATCCTCATCAGTTTCCTCAGCCAGCCCATGTGATAATGGTTCAGTGTCTTGGAATGGTGTTGCTACATCATCCATGTTTAACATTAGAATTAAGCAGAGTCGGAAATGCAATGGCTTTATTGGCCTTTAGTTTTCTTTGCAGACTAGACTGATCCTCTCAGCTCCATATGTGCATGCAGTCTAGTTTGGCAAATCTGGCATTCATTTCTTCTTCATCACTCTGCACTGAGTCTGAATATGACTGAATAATGCTGAGGACTTGTCCACTGCTATGATAGATAAGCCAACATTTCTATAGTCTTGACTCTGATTGCAAGATCAACATGGTCACAACCTGAATAAAATTAGTTTATACTTCTATTGCACATCAGACCAGGATTTTGTCATTTAGCTGTTTAAAGAACACTTGTTAGCAAACAGGAGATCAAAAACTGTCAATTCAGATGGAAGTGCTTGCCATAAGTCTGATATTTATTATTATGTCAATCCCAATGTCATTGTCCAAGAATGCATCAGCAAAGATACTGAAGAGGGTTTGGGTAAATGCACAGCCTTCCTTGATTCCACTAGTGACCTGGAATGGTACAGATGACTTACCATTATTTACAACATCAGCAAGTAATTTCCACTATGGAATTCATCATTATGATGAATTTTTCTTGGCAACAAAACTGTGTTATGATCTTTGAGAGGCCCCAATGACTAACTAAGTAAAAGGCTTTGTTTAGGCCAATGAATCATTATGTACAGGTTTTGAGTTATGTTCCTGGCATATCTCAATGAGATGATGAATTTCAAGCACTTCATGCCTTCCTGAATCCACACTATTAGGCAAGAACCCTTGAACAATGTTATGCACAAGGAGATTCAGAATTATCTCAGCAAGAAGATCATAACCCCAGTATTTTAATAGGCTGTTGCCTTTGCACTCATGCTAGTACTCCTAGTGTACAGTCCCCTAGTCAATGTGGACTCAAGAAACTATACTGCAGGATTATACTACTCTGGCAGCAAGGTGTGCAAACAATGAAAAAGGGTCATAGGTTTCAACAATAATTTTGCATACACAGGTTTCAGGAAACAATGGGAGAGAGGCTGGAGAAACTCCTCATCTTGGGAGAAAACCCCTCTTGCCCATGAGGTTTACACATATGTAGAATAGGTGTTAGTTTCTGCGCCACATGCAATCCTGTAATTTTGTTGACTTCTGCCTGCATGGCACCTGTTCCAGGGTTTTTGCTGTTGGACAGAAAGTCACTTGCTTTCTCAGTTTCATTGAGCATTTGAAGATCAGCAAGTATGTTAATTTCCACTTAGGATAGTATGACCAATTGCATCCTTGCTGATAGATGACTATTGCTTGAGAATGTTGTTGAAGTGCTCTTTGTAGTTTCTTTCCTTTGTCAAGAAGTGGTGTGGGGCTAATATTTTTCCGTATTGGGGATGTTTGTGATAACTGTGACACAGTTCCTCAACAACTGCCTGTTTTACATTTTCTTGCATCAATTTACAGACATTGAGATTTTGGAGCACAAATTTGTCTTGTGGTTGTCTGCTAGGCTGAATATGGATACAAACTGAGCCTAGAGATTATGAGCCAGTGGTCAGTCTAGCATTCTGCACTTCTCATGGTCTTCATCACATGGACAGCCTTCGTGTCACTTATTCAGATGGTGATGTGCTCTAAACAATGCCAGTGGATGCAGCAAGGGAGCATCCAAGACACCTTGTTTTGCTCTGGCTGTTGGAAAACTGTGGTGGTGATTAGTAGGTTGTCTTCAGCACATTTTTTAGTAGGAGTATGTTGTTGCATTGACCAAAGTCATGTTGAGGAATTACACCTGGTATTGTCTGTTGATCTGTGCCAAAACTGTAGTTACCAAGGATCATATGCTTGTCTGCTATCATTACTTTTGCAGTAAGATATTCCAGGTCTTCATACAATTTATTTTTGATCTTATCATGGTTGGACATGGTGGGTGCATCGATGGTGATGATAGTTGCATGTCTTTTCCTGCACAGTGGGAGTCTATTTGCATTTAATGTGATTCATGCCCTTTGGGAGATTTGTGACCTTATCAACCTAGCCTGCTTTTGGTAACTTTGAAGCATGAGATTCCAGGCTTCATAAAATTTGTTTTTTTTATCCAATAATGGTTGGACATGGTGGGTGCATAAATGCTAAAGGTAATTACATGTCTGTCCACACAGTGGGAGTCTATTTGCATTAATCTGCGATTCACACCTTTTGGGAGATTTGTGACCTTACCAAGTGACTCTTCTTTACATTAGTCACTCTATTATGTTTTACTGCTCCTACTTTATTATATGGCCCTTCCTCATACAGGCAAGTTTCATTCAGGGCTGCTATATGAATGCTGAATCTGGCCAGATGTCTGCCAATTCAAGTTGTTCTCTCTGGTTTATATGTACCTTTTAGGTGCCACTGGTGAGTTGACCAACACCTTTTTCTTGTTAGATTTGTGACTACCATCTTAGGACCCCTTTCAAATGCAGTTTACTGACCAGGATAATAGTGTATTTCTTTAACCATGCTTACTAACATAGGTCTGATAACAGGTCACTGCTTTGTGTCCATATGACTTTTGCTCATACTGGTATAAAGTCAATGCAAACCCATATAATGTGTAATCAGTGAAAATGACCAATATGTGATCACACATAACAGTCATGGGGTATATAATGCAGTGACCTATATCAGTAACCAATAAAGCCAAATTATACCACTACTATGGTACACATCTTTAAGATTATGAGGTGACAAATTATATTTGGTATTTATTTACCGTTTTATTTTTTGAAGAAAGTACTCAAATTGTGTTGTTTGTAAATCTGAGATACCATGGTTACTTATCAGAGTAGTCATTGATTTTCCATTGTTTTTTAAACAGTCAGGCTATGCAGTTTATCCTAAATAGCAACTGAATAAAACTGATTAATTATATTGAGTCATCTTTGAGCTGCCATGAGCAGTTCTGAACAGATATTTGTGAATGTAATTCCATCAAAATTATCTTGCTGTCAATAATAAAGACACTCAGCTACTACAGATGTAGTGCCAACTAAAATTCTGAATTATAATTAGAATAATTCTAATGCCCCTTTAAAGGTTGTCACATTCATGATTCCAGCTGCAACAAGGTCAACAGTTGTTGCATGGCAACCCCGCGAATAGCATCTACAATGAAACACACATTAGTATTTCATGATTAATGCAGTTATCTTGGTGATTTCATTTTGCAGTTTTTCTTCTACTTCTGATATTTTCCTCATTAATATCATCGAGGATACATCATTATAGTCCTTCTTTTAATCATGTGATCAGGTACTAAAACTGTTTGGCAGGCTGAGTTTAATCAGATATAACACGCATATGTGTTTCTAAACAATTACTGTCTTTTACTGGTAAATATTTCATACAATCATAGAAAATATATAATTGAGGAATATTTAAATTTCCAGTAATTGTGCATTATGTGGGTCTGGCATTACTCTCAAACAAAACCAACATTGATTACATGATTGAATAATGTTATAAAATGATTGTTATTGTTTTTGCCCAAACTTTGCCTTAAAATATGTAACAGAAAGTAAGATACTTTAAGTAATGGCAATAAATAGTTTATTTCCTGGGAATAAAAAGTGAAAATAAAAAAAAACACTGTAGTTTGAATTAAAATCCAAAAATCATAAATGTCCTATCCCATGTCCAATAGTATATATTATTCCAAAAGTATAGAATATCCCAAATGAATTCCAACAGACCTGAATGTCCTTCTGTGGAGTTTAACGCCATTTTTCAACACAAGATAGGCTATACATGGCAGTCAGTATAAATGATGGAGGAAGAACCCGGGAAAAAAATGGGAAAGAACCACCAACCCACGAGAAGCTAATGACATGTTGTCTCACAGTGACCCACATTGGCCAAACCTGAGACTGAAACCCATGCAGACAGAGGGCAGTGATCACATACCTTTACTTACAGGTAAACATGTATGATCCAAGACTCATGAACTTTTAAAATATAAGGATTAGGTCTTTATATCAAACCATTTTTGAGAGAAAAGAAACATGTTGGCCTAGTTGCTAATGTTGATGCTTCAGTGATTTCCAAGTGTAAATTGTGAGTTACAATTTACAATTTGCAGGGACTGGGATTGTATTACCTTAAACATTATTTGGACAGATTCACCACAGTGGACAAAACAGACTGTACAGATTCATCAGTGGAGTGTTCAAAACCTACTCATCATAAAAAAACACTGAGGAAAGTTTAAGTCTTGTAGCATGATCTGTCTCTTTCATGCATTCATTAAACAGCAGCGTTCCTAGATTTAACTCACTGAGTTCTGCTGAGTGTTTCAACATGATTAATATCTGGGCCATAAGCATCAGATACTTTGCAAAAGCGGTAGATGTGAAGAAGCACACTGCAGGGTTGGCAGCTATGGACATCATTTGTAAAGTCCATACTCTATGCAAAGCCTGACAAACCTGGTTGATGTCTGATGTTAAGTCCATACTCTATGTAAAGCCTGACAATCCTGGTTGACATGTTAAGTCCATACTCTATGTAAAGCCTGACAAACCTGGTTGACATACGATGTTAAGTCCATACTCTATGTAAAGCCTGACATACCTGGTTGACATATGATGTTAAATCCATACTCTATGTAAAGCCTGACAGACCTGGTTGACATATGATGTTAAGTCCATACTCTATGTAAAGCCTGACAGACCTGGCTGACATATGATGTTAAGTCCATACTCTATGTAAAGCCTGACAAACCTGGTTGACATATGATGTTGAGTCCATACTCTATGTAAAGCCTGACAGACCTGGTTGACATATGATGTTAAGTCCATACTCTATGTAAAGCCTGACAAACCTGGTTGACAAATTGAGTGGACTAACTAATGGTATTATCATTCCAAAATTGATATACCTTTTAGAGTGACAATGATAATGGTCTCTGTCTTGTTACTTGAACCAAGTGCATTAATGGCTGTCACGTAAATACTGTATCTTGTCCTTGGTAGAAGACTCTCTAGTACAGCAGTTCCTTTTTCCACATATCCAGGATCTGATGCAGTGACATTCTTTGTGAATTCACCTGCTGATGCCACAACGTGAAAAGTCTGCTGTAGCCCACCATTATATCCTGCTACCCACTGGATGGTCACACTGTTCTGTGTCAAGTCTATGACAGTTACATTGGATGGAACTTCAGGAACATCTAGGGAAAATTAAGCCTTACATGTATAGATTGTATATCTGTACATAAATGTAAATACTCAAAACCAACAAATACAACTATTTAAGAATGTGTATGATGAATTATGATAATTAGCTAAAAACAACATAATGACAGCACTATTAAGTAAATTTACTTATTCAGTTTTACATTATACAGAAAGAGAATAAACCATCTGGAAGACTGCCTTCTAATATATAATACTATGTTCTTCATGCTTTTAATAAACTAATTACTTTGCCTCATTATGATACTACTAATCTGTAGAATTGTATGAAATCCCAATGAATTTAGTCAAGTTATAAAGATATCTAATATTCTCATTACTGTGTTTTACATCCACTGTTTCATTCTCAACCTTAAACCCCAAAATGGCATATATGTCAGAATTATAACTTCTAAAAGCAAGAGGCCAATAAGGGTCTGATATTGTTCATAATAACTTACTAGTATATACAGGTGCTGATTGTGATTGAATTTGTTCAAACAATCTGGCCATAATATGTCCTATAGGAAGTTGTAGCAAGCTTGAACAATCAGATACAAGACCACCTCATTGTTATGCATGATAATCCATTCATGGAATATTATACTTTACATAATTTATCAAATTCTATTTTTTTAAAACAAAACCAAAATGTAGCCTCCAGAGTGGTAGCAAGATCAGACAATCAAGTTCCACATCAGGCAACATAATGTGTAAATTTGCTCATAATGTGTAAATTTGTTCATAATGTGTAAATTTGTTCATAGCCTCACTGGTGTAAAGATAGGATTATACAATGTCAAGTCTGAGCAAGCATCAGAGTGAGAAATCAACTGCTCCATTGTTATGAGTGCACTATAGAATACACTGGTTCCACCACTGACTCTACTTGTCCCATGATAACAAGTTGTAATGCCACTGTTTATTTATACTTTACAAAAGGAATAATGAAGAGTAAATTAAGCTGTGAGAAATGTTATCATAAGGATAAATGACAGAGCTTTGTGATATATACAATTAATAACTTTGTGCACTTTCTCTGTGAAATTGAGACTGACACTCAAGTCATAAAAATTCAAAGTTGTCTTGAGCATTGCTTAGGTAATAATAAATGTATCAAATATCAAGTTATCAAATTATTCTGACCCTTTAAATACAAGGGGCTGAACAACACAAAACAGAGATAAGAATTTTTCCTTTTCTTTTAACTTTTAAGTAATAAAAAACTTTTAAAATCTAAAAACGAAAGTTGCTTTGGAGATACACGGATATATTGACAACAGATATCACATGACTAAAGTACAGGTTGCAAAATCTTCCATGCTATTATAATGATACTATAATATTGGGAGAAATCAACATCTTACCTGCTGGTATAATCTCAAACACTTCTTTGGCAGAAGGATACAGTGAGTTGTTGGCTGTTACAGAATAATATCCAAAATCATTAATGTCCAGGCTGGTAAACCTTAGTTCAGACTGGAGTCCATCATCATACTGAATTACAGAAGCAGGCAGATCTCTACTCTCACTGCCATTCCCAATGAATGTCCATGTAAATGTAGGAAGTGGATATGATATTACTGTATATCTCAGTATTGCAGCTGTATGAAGTTTTCGATAAAGTCTGGTTTCCCAAGGAAATCGAAAATCCGTTCGTGGGTGACCTGCCAAATAAAGACTTTGTTAGTTCTCTTATAAAATTACTGAAGAATATTTTTACAGCTAAAGTTGACAAAAGAGCACCACATAAAAGATGTGCAGGTTTGTTGAAATAAAAAATAATTCACAATGGTACAATAACAGGTATTTTAAAATTGTCAACTTAACAACAAATATGTGTTTGTTCATGCCCATTGGGAGTCATATGTGAAATGACGGCAAATGGTCCATTGATGCTCAACACAAGTTGTGATAAGTGACACCAATACCCAATAAAAGGTGTGATAAGTGACACCAATGCCCAATACAAGGTGTGATAAGTGACACCAATGCCCTATACAAGGTGTGATAAGTGACACCAATGTCCAATACAAGCTGTGATAAGTGACACTGATGCCCAATACAAGGTGTCATAAGCAACAGCAATGCACAATACAAGGTGTGATAAGTGACACCAATCCCCAATACAAGGTGGGATAAGTGACACCAATGTCCAATATGAGGTGTGATAAGTGACACTGATGCCCAATACAAGGTGTGATAAGTGACAGAGTATCATAAGAGTGTTATGTTGCAATCGTCTCAAAGCCTAGCTATGATAACAGTTCTGATTTAAAAGTATAATTACACACCTAATTATGCATTGTATAATTTATCTTAAATTGTCTTTGTTGCTTAAGTGATGAATTACTTTATTTCAAAGCAAATATCCGGAATGTCATGAATGTTTCATGAAAATCATCCTGTTATACCACTACAATATCTTCCATTTAATTCTGCTGTAAAAAGTCCATACTGGTCTACACTTACTGATTACTGATGCAAATTATTATAAAAATTATTAATAATAAGTGCAATGCATAATTTGTAATCAAACAAACATGCATCAATATTTTGCAACCCTGACCATAATTTCCTTAAATTATATTAATTACATAATAGCAGTTTTTCCCTCAATTAATATGACATTGGTGTGACCCAGGTCTTTAGACAACAATAAAGACCGATGATATTAGCAAAGACTGGACTGGTGCTTACATCTATGGGTCAAACATAACTTTATGAACTCATTAAAACTCTAATCTTCCCCTCATTTATTAGTTTTTGTCATATATTTCTTGAAACCAAAATATATTCCTACAAGCCCTCATTAAAAAATATATTCCTTTACTCACCTGATGTTTCATGATATATTCAAAAACCACGTAATCTGTGTGAGGTGACTGATCTGGTGAGATGCCAGAGTACACCGAGCATAAAAACCATTTCAGCCACAAAGCAACGGCTTTCGGGTTGGTATGTGTGTGTGCAGTATGTCCGAGCTTTCACAATAAGGAATAGAATTTGCTCATGGCACAACTTATCTCAATGTGTTTCAATCAGTGCTTCAGACTGCAAACAGGATCTTGAATGGCTGCTGTTCTTGAACTATGGAATAGAGCAAGCGAGTGACAACTCTTTGGTGTAAGACGAACAGTAATCAATTTGGCTACAAAGAATGGTTGTGTCCAGAGAACCAATGAACCCTTCGATTTGGGCTGAAGAGAGTTTGGGCTGACATAAAGGGCATGCAACTCATTTACCCTGCATGCAGAAGCTCAAGTTATCTGGAAACATGTGTCATATGATAGCAAATTTAGCAAAGTGTGAGCTGTCTGTCATAGAGACACTCAAAGGGATGGTCTTATTGGTATGGCACGAGTACCTGAAAACTCATGAGTTTTCAGAGTGGACAGACTATGAGATGCTCTCCACAATTAAATTGTCTGTCTCTCAAGGCTGTCCTGATAAGAGCTAAGTACAGAGAAGATGATAGTCAAGACAGGAATGGAATAAATGTGACAGTGATTACTTGATACAATTCACACTGGACATAATCCTGGGCAGATCAATTGCTAGATTGAGTAGATTGGTGACTCAGGATGTGTCCCATCTCAGATGGGCTATCTGAATCATCTTGCAATTCTGACCCCATACATTCTGTATCATTTTTTGATATCACAACCACAGGAGTCTGGCAAATGCCCACAATTTACACAACTATCAAGTGGCATGAAGACTCAATTCCATCCCTATGAAAATGTCACTAGCTCTCCCTTGTGGACAAACAATGAACACAGAGAAGTCCAGCACTACCTGAAGTGTTGGCCTTTTTGCCTAGCGAATGGTCGGCCTTGAAGCTGGCAGTACAAAAGATGGTTAAACCATTACCAGCACCAGCTGCTCAAATGGCCTGGGTGGAGAGACAGATTATTCATTGAAATCTCCATCATAGTAAGGGTAACCCTTAAATTAACATAGTTTAAAGAAAATAGCAAAATATGTTTATCAAAAAGAAAAGATTACACTTGATGTAATTTCACTCTACACAAATATACCACAGAATGTTGGTACCAAGGCATGTAAATATTATCTTGAAAAAAAATGAAAATACATGTAAACTATCAAAACATCATATTAAGATTTGATACAAGTTCTGCTCGAAATGAACTTTTTTCAATTTGGTAATACAAACAATATCCAAAAGTTAGGAAAAGCAATGGGTAGTCCTACTGCATCTTGTTTTGCATCATTTTTCAAAGGGAAATTAGAAAATGACTTCTAACTAAATGCCTCTTAAAACCAGATGATTGGTTAAGATTTTTAGATGATAACTTTCTGATTTGGAGTTATTCATTAGAAGACCTTTATTACTGTATAGACAGTCTAAACAAATTAAATCCAAAAATAAAATTTACATTCAACGTGTCTAAGACTAAAGTATTATTTTTGGACGTAGAGGTTGTGCAAAAATGAAAATAATGACATCACTACCATGGTTCATGTTAAAAACACAAATATTCATCAATATGTTCAATATTCCTCATGCCATCCTAAATCATGTAAAAATGGGATACCTTAGAGTCAAGTAAAAAGACATAAAAGAATTATTTCAGATGACACTCTTTTTAAATCATCTTTGACAGAGTTAGGTCAACATTTTTTAAACAGAAATTATCCTATGGACATCAATAATTCTGCTTTCCTAAAAATATCGTCTCTTCCAAAATCTGAATCGCTACAATGTACAATCAAAACAAGAAATGAAGACATAATTCCTTTTGTTATTGAGTACAATCCAAGTTTGCCTAAATATAGGTAAAATTATAAATATATATTAGGATTTATTAAAATTATCATGTAATAAAAGTGTTAAATCACTACACCAAAGCAAACCAACACTTGCTTATAAAAGGACTGAAAATCTAAGATTTCCTAATTTATTCTAAACTAAAAAAAAAAATCATATAAAAAGGGATTGTCAACTAAATGTAACAGACCTAGATACTGGCACTGTTTTTCATTAATGAAAATATTTCTTTAGTAGTACTCAAGAAATATTTAACATGCATTGTGATACTAATTGTGCAAGATCAAATGTTATATATTTAATCACGTATAAAAATTGTGATATCCAATATATCAGATAAACCAGTCCATACATATCTAAATGCATTAACCAACATAGATCAGACATAAAAAATTATATCAGTCAGCCCACTTAATATCCTGTTGCCACACATTTTAATGACAGTTCCCATACTTGGCAAGATTTTTCATTTCAACCTATTGATATAGCTGATTCTGAGATAGAACGTCTGTTAAAGAAAACATATTGGATTCACCGTCTTAATATGGTATATCCAAAATGTCTAAATTCCAAAACTATACGACATTCATAAATCAATATGATGTGTTATGTTCTTTCAACTATGTTAATTTAAGGATAAGCATTTGAATTAGATACCTTTTTAACAATTATTTAAAAATAACTTTATATTATTCTAATTCATAGAATATCTTAAAACAGTGAAAGTGATGAAATAATATTTTAAAAATAATTTAACTAATTAATTTAAAAAGAAAAAGTATTACAGAATAAATTTTCAATCCATTATGATTAATTTATTTATAGTACATTTATTTATTATATTTATTGTAGGTATTATGCAGATCATAAATTCTATTATATAATTTGAGTTCTGATGCAA
This sequence comes from Sinohyriopsis cumingii, assembly GCA_028554795.2. Taxonomy (NCBI): domain Eukaryota; kingdom Metazoa; phylum Mollusca; class Bivalvia; order Unionida; family Unionidae; genus Sinohyriopsis; species Sinohyriopsis cumingii. Next base: position 103,400,992 of record CM068838.1, read on the forward strand.
TAATGAAGTCTTCATTACTATAACTAGGTATGATATATTGAAAATAATACCTTATAGATAACAACAAATATTAACAAACTGTTTATCTCAATTTATTCATAAAATTCTGATAAAGTTATAATTACTGACATATGTATCTTTAAGATCCAGTTTTATGTATTTTGATATATTAAAATGTCAGTTGTATCAATATTGTAAATGTATTTTTCAATGTGTTAATTGTTCAAGACAATTACACATGGTAAAAATTTAAGCTATGATGTCATCTTATTTATGTCATGTTGTTTATATCATTGATCATTTAGAAACAGAGTATTTTCAATGACAGAAACAATTTTAATTCAGTCTGATGAAGCAATATTGTAAAACCGGTCTATTACCCTGTTTATTGACTACATAAAACCTTGACTATCTATGACCCAGCTTATTGACTACATAAAAACTTGACCATATATGACCCTGCTTACCGATTACATAAAACCTTGACTATATATGTCCCTGCTTACTGACTATATAAAACCTTGACTATATATGTCCCTGCTTACTGACTACATAAAACCTTGACTATATATGTCCCTGCTTACTGACTACATAAAACCTTGACTATCTATGACCCCACTTATTGACTACATAAAACCTTGACCATATATGACCCTGCTTACTGACTACATAAAACCTTGACTATATATGTCCCTGCCTACTGACTACATAAAACCTTGACTATCTATGACCCAGCTTACTGACTACATAAAACCTTGACTATCTATGACCCTGCTTATTGACTACATAAAGCCATGACCATCTATGACCCTGTTTATTGACTACGTAAAACCTTGGCTATATATGCCCTTGCATATTGACTACATACAACCTTGACTATATATGATCCAGCTTATTGACTATATAGTCTTGACCATCTATTACCCTGTTTATTGACTACATAAAACCTTGGCTATATATGACCCAGCTTATTGACTACATAAAACCTTGGCTATATATGCCCTTGCTTGCTGACTACATACAACCTTGACTATCTATGCCCAGCTTATTGACTACATAAAACCTTGGCTATATATGACCCAGCTTACTGACTACATAAAACCTTGGCTATATATGCCCTTGCTTACTGACTACATACAACCTTGACTATCTATGCCCAGCTTATTGACTACATAAAACCTTGGCTATATATGCCCTTGCTTACTGACTACATACAACCTTGACTATCTATGTCCAGCTTATTGACTACATAAAGCCAGGACCATCTATGACCCTGCTTACCGACTACATAAAACCTTGACTTTATATGACCCTGCTTACTGACTACATACAACCTTGACTATCTACGCCCAGCTTATTGACTACATAAAGCCATGACAATCCATGCCCTTACTTATTGACTACATGTTGTTTAATTTGGTTGGTTTAGCACATCTTTGAGCACATAACAGGCTATATATGGTGGCAAGTATATTTGGCAGAAGAAGAACTTGGAAATCTCCGGGAATAACCACTGACCAGCATGAAGCCACTGGCAAGCACTCTCACAAAGACATACTGGGAAAGTTGAGACTCAATCCCAGATGGACAGATGAGAAAGATCTGTAAAGGCAAGGGCATTTAACCACCTGGTCACCGTATATAGGTTCCTTAATGATTACATATACCAGAGTATAAAAACATGTATAACCATATTTTCTATTTGGCAGCACTTCCTCTATAGGTAATTCATAAAGTGATTTCTTTGTCGTTTTCTTCATAACTTCCCTGTAATTTCCTTATTATTTCAAAGACCCTCTTTCAAGAAATCACGAAATCAAAAATATGTGTATATAATTAGCTATAACATTATCATTATACAATTATTTCCATTACATCATAATGTCCTTATATTGCATAAGACATGCAAATGTCTGTCTTTGTGCTCTAACTGTGGACACTGAAAGTTAGGATGCCTATGCTGCTGCCTTCATTACCACAAGTTTGTTTTCTGATCGTGGTTGTATTGGTGGTCAGCATGAAGAGATTAAAGCCTCTTAAGACAGATTCCATTAAATACTATCATTTTTGATTTATTATAATCCAAGTGAATTTCTGAAAAGAAATCATCAGCCTGTTGTGAAAAACTTACTGTCAAGCAGTATACATATAAGCATGCCACTACAAACTTTAATTAAATGTATTATTCTTTGTGGATCTGCACTATGCATTCAAAGCACATCAGAACAGTAAAGAACTAGACTCTCTAGCCATTTATGTGTCATAACAGTTGCACAAGTATGCTTGATCAGTTTTATGTTTGATATCATAGAGAAATATGTATAAATTGTATAACTCTGATACAAATACAGTTTGCAGAATTAACTGAGTGCATGCACCAGGCATTGATTCCTAAATGTCAAGTGCTGTTAATGCATGATGCATGTACATATCTTTATGAAATGAAGCACTGGAAAATGAAATGAAACACTGGAAAATGAAATGAAACACTGGAAAATGAAATGAAGCACTGGAAAATGAAATGAAACAATGGAAAATGAAATGAAACACTGGATAATGAAATGAAGCACTGGAAAATGAAATGAAACACTGGATAATAAAATGAAGCACTGGAAAATGAAATGAAACTGGAAAATGAAATGAAACACTGGATAATGAAATGAAGCACTGGAAAATGAAATGAAACACTGGATAATGAAATGAAGCACTGGAAAATGAAATAAAACACTGGAAAATGAAATGAAACACTGGAAAATGAAATGAAGCACTGGAAAATGAAATGAAACAATGGAAAATGAAATGAAACACTGGATAATGAAATGAAGCACTGGAAAATGAAATGAAACACTGGATAATGAAATGAAGCACTGGAAAATGAAATGAAACTGGAAAATGAAATGAAACACTGGATAATGAAATGAAGCACTGGAAAATGAAATGAAACACTGGATAATGAAATGAAGCACTGGAAAATGAAATGAAACACTGGAAAATGAAATGAAACACTGGAAAATGAAATGAAACACTGGATAATGAAATGAAGCACTGGAAAATGAAATGAAACTGGAAAATGAAATGAAACACTGGATAATGAAATGAAGCACTGGAAAATGAAATGAAACACTGGATAATGAAATGAAACACTGGAAAATGAAATGAAACACTGGAAAATGAAATGAAGCACTGGAAAATGAAATGAAACAATGGAAAATGAAACGAAACACTGGATAATGAAATGAAGCACTGGAAAATGAAATGAAACACTGGATAATAAAATGAAGCACTGGAAAATGAAATGAAACTGGAAAATGAAATGAAACACTGGATAATGAAATGAAGCACTGGAAAATGAAATGAAACACTGGATAATGAAATGAAGCACTGGAAAATGAAATGAAACACTGGAAAATGAAATGAAACACTGGAAAATGAAATGAAGCACTGGAAAATGAAATGAAACAATGGAAAATGAAATGAAACACTGGATAATGAAATGAAGCACTGGAAAATGAAATGAAACACTGGATAATGAAATGACGCACTGGAAAATGAAATGAAACTGGAAAATGAAATGAAACACTGGATAATGAAATGAAGCACTGGAAAATGAAATGAAACACTGGATAATGAAATGAAACACTGGAAAATGAAATGAAACACTGGAAAATGAAATGAAACAATGGAAAATGAAATGAAACACTGGATAATGAAATGAAGCACTGGAAAATGAAATGAAACTGGAAAATGAAATGAAACACTGGATAATGAAATGACGCACTGGAAAATGAAATGAAACACTGGATAATGAAATGAAACACTGGAAAATGAAATGAAACACTGGATAATGAAATGAAACACTGGAAAATGAAATGAAACACTGGAAAATGAAATGAAACACTGGAAAATGAAATTAAACACTGGAAAATGAAATGAAGCACTGGAAAATGAAATGAAACTGGAAAATGAAATGAAACACTGGAAAATGAAATGAAACACTGGAAAATGAATGAAACACTGGATAATGAAATGAAACACTGGAAAATGAAATGAAACACTGGAAAATAAATGAAACACTGGAAAATGAAATGAAACACTGGAAAATGAAATGAAACACTGGAAAATGAAACGAAACAATGGAAAATGAAATGAAACACTGGAAAATGAAATGAAACACTGGAAAATGAATGAAACACTGGAAAATGAAATGAAACACTGGAAAATGAAATGAAACACTGGAAAATGAAACGAAACAATGGAAAATGAAATGAAACACTGGAAAATGAAATGAAACAATGGAAAATGAAATGAAACACTGGAAAATGAAATGAAACACTGGAAAATGAAACAAAACACTGGAAAATGAAATGAAACATTGGAAAATGAAACAAAACAATGGAAAATGAAATGAAACACTGGAAAATGAAATGAAACAATGGAAAATGAAATGAAACTGGAAAATGAAATGAAACACTGGAAAATGAAATGAAAGGGAATATTGGTCACTATGTTAATTAAGGCAAAACATATCAACATTTACTGCATCATGTTACTTACATTTCACAAACAACTGTAATACTTGACTGACTGGAGTCCCGATTACATTATATGCAGTGCAGGAATAGTTGCCCATATCCAGGCATTGTGCAGACTCAATCCTGAACTGACTTTGTATAACTCCGGACTCGGTCATTAGTATTGTGTTGTTGTCCTCTTTTGTCCATGTAATAGTAGGAAGAGGGTTGCTATCAACATGGCAATGGAAGATGGCAGATGAGTTTTCACTGACTGCATTACTGTCCTGGGCTGTCAGGTTCACTATTTTGGCACCATCTGAAAATGGTTATATACATATATAGTATGTACATATAATAAGCATGATAACTCATTTGGTTAACTCAATATGCTGCCACCATACTGTTAAAAAGCATACTGCTTATGTACAAGTTTTACATCCAATGTTGTACTATTATAAACAAGCATTGTGCTATTACAGTTTTAGTAGAGCTGCTAGAAGACTTTTAAGGGAATTCATTTGCAGAAACAAAAGTAGGTGGCCCTGACAACAAAGGCCTATCACTCTGCTAAATGATGATGCTGAATGCTGACAACTGAACCCAGCCAAGGTCTCATCAATACCAAGTAGAATACCAAATCTGAATACATATAATAGTTAAGCACATAGCATGTAGAAAAGCAGATAATTCTGACAATGAGTGGCTATAACTCCAACAACCATAAAATGTTTGTATCATATGGATTTTTAACATAGCTTTAACCATTTTTCAGTCATATTGCTATGATGTCTGCAGTGTGACAGTTTATAGTGATGTCTAGCACTGGGGCATCATGCCACAGACATGTAGCATGATGTCCCACCCAGTCAAATTATCCTGACACCAGGCCGACCAGTCATAACACTAACCTCTTAATGCTGAATGCAAAGCAAGGCAGCTGTTAGTACCGTTTTTTAAAAGTCTTTGGTATGACTTGGCCGGAGTTCAAACCCGCAACCTCCCGCATCTGAGGCGGACACTCTTACCACAAAGCCACTGTAGCGGTCAACATGAAGTAGAACAGAGATAATTCAATTCAGTGAAAGTCACACCAGCATTAAGTTGTACACCACCTATACTTGAAATGCATATATAATTAAAGAATTTATTGTGTAGAGAATAAAGACTAGACCAATTTAATATTCCTTTGTTCTATACAAAGCATGGGACAAAGAGATCAGGAATTTCCAACTGAAAATCTAATCTAATGTCCTATAGTCATATACAAGTAAACATTTCAACTTCATTAATAATGAACTGAATATTTCATTTACTCACATATACATATTATCAATGCATTATGTTGTTTTATAATTGTCACTAGTGAGACAAACCCTTAACTTGATTACTGACCAACATCAATCACACCTGCGCACAATACAGACATACATACTATCTACTCATGGAGAAAAGGCAACAAACAATACAAATTAAATGTATATACTAATGTCTGTTGTTCATGTATTCCCATTCCAGCTTTGCCCTAACTCCAAAGATAATTTTGGCCATTCTTTCTGCTAATTAAAATATAAGTATCAAGGCTTAAATATACCAGGCACAATTTACCTTTTTAAACACAAAAACAAATTGAACTATACAATTTAGAATTTTACATAATATACTCACACTGTACATTAAGAGTCAAAGCATCTGATGTTCCACTGCCATAATCATTCCTAGCTGTACATTTGTACTCTCCACTGTGAGACTTCTGTACACTTGGAATAGTGTACGAGGATGAGACTTGTCCTTGTATAACTAATGAATTGTGGAGCCAACTATAACCCTTTGACTGTGGCAAAGGGTTGGCCTCAATAATATTGCAGGTTAAAACAAAATTAGGTGTGCCTTTTATCACAGTATATGCAGAGTAGTTTGGGGACATTTGGACAACAGGAGAATCTGAAAGATGAAATAACATATTGTAAAACAATGTTATGCAAACATAATTACTTACATGCAAAAATAGATGTGGTAAATTTGTACAAAGTTTTATTATGTACACAAGAAGCAAACAAACTGAATTTCATTTAGGCTGCCTCACATTATAAATCAGTATGTTTGTATGACAATTACACTCAATCTTTAAAAACAAGGGTCCACTAAGGGACTGACACTCCAAAAAGAATTTCCAGGAATCCAAGATAAGATTGGTGTTTCTTTTTAATTATTTACTGTTGCATTTATCGACAATATTCTTGAGCTATAACAAGATCTTTGGCTTGGCCATTCTTACAGCCATATCGAATGTTTTAAGCTAAGCACCATTTTCATTTAAGACCAGCTAGATATTACAAACTATTCGGTGCAAACCCCATGTCAACATGATATTCCTTTGAAAGTAGTGATGAGACATTAAAGCTGTCAGGGTATCAATGCTGGATATAAGACTGGCATTATATACTGGATATAAGACTGGCATTATATACTGGATATATGACTGGCATTATATACTGGATATAAGACTGGCATTATATACTGGATATAAGACCGGCATTATATACTGGATATAAGACTGGCATTATATAATGGATATAACACTGGCATTATATACTGGATATAAGATGGGCATTATATACTGGATACAATACTGGCATTATATACTGGATATATGACCAGCATTATATACTGGATATAAGACTGCCATTATATGCTGGATACAAGACCCAGGCATTGTATACTGGATATATGACTTGCATTAAATAATTCATACAAGACCCAGGCATTATATACTGGATATACGACTGGCATTATATAATGGATACAAGATCCAGGCATTATATAATGGATATAAGACTGCCATTATATTCTGGATACAAAACCCAGGCATTATATACTGGATATACGACTGGCATTATATACTGGATATATGACTGGCATTATATAATTCATACAAAACCCAGGCATTATATACTGGATATATGACTGGCATTATATAATGGATACAAAACCCAGGCATTATATACTGGATATAAGACTGGCATTATATACTGGATATATGACTTGCATTAAATAATTCATACAAGACCCAGGCATTATATACTGGATATATGACTGGCATTATATAATGGATACAAGACCCAGGCATTATATACTGGATATAAGATTGGCATTATATACTGGATATATGACTTGCATTAAATAATTCATACAAGACCCAGGCATTATATACTGGATATACAACTGGCATTATATAATGGATACAAGATCCAGGCATTATATAATGGATATAAGACTGCCATTATATGCTGGATACAAAACCCAAGCATTATATACTGGATAGATGACTGGCATTATATAATGGATACAAGACCCAGGCATTATATACTGGATATAAGACTGGCATTATATAATGGATACAAGACCCAGGCATTATATACTGGATATAAGATTGGCATTATATACTGGATATATGACTTGCATTAAATAATTCATACAAGACCCAGGCATTATATACTGGATATAAAATTGGCATTATATACCGGATATATGACTTGCATTATATAATGGATGCAAGACCCAGACATTATATACTGGATATCTGACTGGCATTATATACTGGATATATGACTGGCATTATATAATGGATACAAGACCCAGGCATTATATACTGGATATTTGACTGGCATTATATACTGGATATATGACTGGCATTATATAATGGATACAAGACCCAGGCATTATATACTGGATATAAGACTGGCATTATATACTGGATATATGACTGGCATTATATAATGGATACAAGACCCAGGCATTATATACTGGATATAAGACTGGCATTATATAATGGATATAAGACTGGCATTCTACACTAGAGATGACAATTTTATTAAGGACCAACTACATATCACAACAAGTCTCTTTGTGAAAACCCATTTCATTCAGAAGTGACATCAGTATTTAACATATTACTGCTGGCATGACCATACTGAAGGTCAGATCAGCACCATTTTAATTTAGGACAAGCTAGACATCATAAAAAACATTTAGCTGAATACCCTGTGTCAGCATGTTTTCCATTTAAAAGGAATTGCAACAGCAAGATTTTTAAGATGGCTGCCATGGAAGCCATCATGGCATTCAGATCAGCATCATTTTCATGAAGCATTATCTAGACTTCTTGACATGTCTTTGATGAAACCCTATGGCAATGTAACCATCCATCAAGGATGAGTAGCAATAACTAGATTTTTAAGTTAGTTGCCTACTGACTATATTTGTACCAAAATAAGTCTTAATAAGTCTGACTATATTTGTACCAAAATAAGTCTTAATAAGTGATGTGATGTGATGTGATTTGGATGTTTAACGTAGCTTTAACAATTTTTCAGTCATATCGCTACGATGTCTGCAATGTGGCAGTTTATAGTGATGTCTAGCACTGGGGCATCATGCTGCAAACATGTAGCATGATGTCCCACCCAGTCACATTATCCTGACACTGGACCGACCAGTCCTAACACTAACCTCTTATTGCTGAGTGCCAAGCGAGGCAGCTTTTAGTACCATTTTTGTAAGTCTTTGGTATGACTCGGCTGGGGATCGAACCCACGAACTCCCGCATCCATGGCGGACACTCTAACCACTAGGCCACTCTTAATAAGTATGACTATATTTGTACCAAAACAAGTCTTAATAAGTCTGATTATATTTGTACCAAAACAAGTCTTAACAAGTCTGACTATATTTGTACTAAAATAAGTCTTAATAAGTCTGACTATATTTGTACCAAAATAAGTCTTAATAAGTCTGACTATATTTGTACCAAAATAAGTCTTAATAAGTCTGACTATATTTGTACTAAAATCAGTCTTAATAAGTCTGACTATATTTGTACCAAAATGAGTCTTAATAAGTCTGACTATATTTGTACCAAAATAAGTCTTAATAAGTCTGACTATATTTGTACTAAAATAAGTCTTAATAAGTCTGACTATATTTGTACTAAAATAAGTCTTAATAATTCTGACTATATCTGTACCATGTACCTCCAGGATCAGCTTGACATCATAGAAAGTCTTTTAGGAAAACCCCGTGTCAGAAGTTGAGACAAGATTTTCAAGTTGACCACCATAGTGGCCATTTTGTTTATCAAATTGGCACCATTATCATTTAAGACCAATGGAACCTTGGGATGAATGTGTGTTTACAGTTTTTTGACAAGACAAGCCATCCTAGAAACCCTTCTGCTCTAAAATGGCAAAAAATTGATAGCAAGTTATTAGGTTGTATAGTGCTGCACATCTCAGACATTTTGCAGTCTTGGGTTAACTGATTTATGCAAATATGGATTTTTTTTCAAATCAACAGTTTTCATATCATCAATATCTAGACAATATCTTTTTATATTTGAAACAAACTGTACTGTACATACACACTATATTGACCTGAACCTCCCCAGACTGTGTAAAGTTCCCAGTACTGGTTTCATCTCGAACTTCACAGAATATATACACATTCTGATGCAATGAATCTCCAGTCAGTGTCAGTGTACTGTAGGATATCACCAGGTCTGACTCTGGCTGCCCTGGTACCATTATTGCATCTGGTGTGGAAGAAATAGACTGGTTGCCAATCAGTACTGGTGACTGGTTCACTGATCCATTGTACCAGTGAAATACTGCACGAGGTCTGCTACCACGAGGAGCAGTGCTACATCTGATAGAAGTACTTCCTCCTCTGACAACATTTATTGTTGAGGTTAATGTTTCATCTGATGTATTTGTCATCTGCACTGTGGTAACTGGAACTGTAAAGAAATAAATAACTGATTCAGAACTCATGAAATACTGGCAGGTAACTACTTATGAATTACAAAAGAAATATATTTGTCCTTAATTTAAAAAATTTGATATAATGAAGTTCCTTTCTAAACACAAAAACAATTAATTTATATACCATGCCTCCTGTTTTTACATTTTAAAAGGAGCCAGAATAAATAAATGTATAGATTTACAGTCAAAATGTCTGACTAAGATACAACTATATGATTGATTAGGCTACTAAATGCAAATTTTAATCTGCATTTTTCATCATCTTTGCCACAATAATTAAAATTTATTTTGTCACACTAAGATAAAATCCATGAATTAGATTTGTGACAGTGATAATGATGTGAAACCACCAAATATTGTGGTAAAGGATAAATGAAACTTCTGAATCTGAGATTTTATTTTAGGGCTGAGAATTTACATGGTGAATCATACATATCTGACCCCAACAATTTGAGTCAGGTTTTTATCTATTAAGCAAACAACAAAAGTTAGAACAGATACAATGTCAATGCCCAAGTTCCTCGCTGTAATCTTCCTGCCCATCCCAAGCTACCACTAGCTTTCGCCTTTCCACAACATGTTTTAGACAACAGCCAATGACACCAATTCATCCAGACTGCTAAAATAACAAGCTCAACATCACAAACAAGCACTGGTCTCCTGTCACACCTGATAAAATTAAAGCTCTCCTCAGTTATATATCATAAGGGGTGTCTCACCATATACTGTTGCACATATGAACTATTGCTTCTGGTAGTCCAAGGAAAATATGCACCAGGTACATTATTTGGTATACTGTCAATTGTGTTCAGTTAAATGCAAGCATACCAGTATTAACTGAATAGAATGACCAAACGGCTACACAAGGAAGGTGATCAAATACCACACTTTACAATACTTACCACTATACAGCAAGAAAGAAACTGCATTAGTGAGTAGACATAGCATACTACATGTAATGATAAACATAGTTTTCTTTTCATGGGAACAACCTACCAACAGTCTACTAAAATATCTAAGAAATAACGGATATTCAATATCAGCTGCTCATAACTGAAGCCATCCAAGGTTTTGAAAATACATGTGTAAGCTTATTTTCCAAATCTAAACAAATCCCAAAAGAAATAAATCTTCTAGGGTGTTCACAAGCAAGTTTTACTGGATGGATGGATGGAGGCTGGATGATTCACAAGAGACAAAAGCTTATATTGTAAGTTCTTCATGATCTTGACCCAGGTGAGATAAAAATGGAATTACTATTTTCATTTCCTATATTCAGTGTTGCAGAAATATTACAAAAGTCAATCTGTCCATGGACAATAAATTAAAAAGTTTATTTGTCCATATGAAAGATCCACTTGTCCATATTTTCATAGTTACAGAAAATAGTTTAAGAAAGGTCTGTTAAAATGTTCACTTTTGCAAAGCTACACCATTAAAATGCATGCAATATGGATCTGCTGTGACATGTACAATATACTGGACATTTACACTTGTCTGAGCTTTGGACATTTATGATCATGGTCTACAAATTTAACAGACCACTCCGGTGGTTTATGGGTTAGAGCATCTGCCGTGGAAGCGAGAGGTCATAAGTTTGAACACCGGCCGAGTAATACCAAAGACTGACAAAAATGATATTAACCACTGCCTCGCTAGGTGTTCAGCTTTAAGAAGTTAGTGTTAGGACTGGTCAACCTGGCGTCAGGATAATGTGACTGGGTGAGACATCATGCTACATGTCTCCAGCATCATGCCCCTGTGCTAGACATCACTATAAAAACTGCTACAATTGCAGACACCATAGCAATATGACTAAAAAATTGTTAAAGTTACGTTCAAAATCCTAATCACACATACACACACATACAAATTTTTAACAAGAATGCATTCTTGGTCTCAAACTGCAGAATCAGTACCAACATCTGAAATGATGGATATGAATTTAGCTCTGTTTGTTTTATCCTTGGTATTTTTTGGTAGGACACCAAATTTATTGGTGATCATAATCTATACATGCCACATACATGTCATAACAAGTCTTCTCACACAAAAGCACATTACAAATAATACAATTCTTCCTAAATTTAACCCCATTTTTTTCAACAACAAAAAACGTCCTTATATTTCTTGACCAGCATACTGTATACCTGTAATCTCCAGAAAGTGATGTATGAACAGTAAACAGTCCTGCTCAAAGTTCAGGTAAACATATCATCAGGGTATATAAGTGATATAGAGGCATTTAAATGGTTAGGCAGTCAGAAATAAATAACTACTTTTGAAAGATTACTTAATTGGCTAACAACAGTTAGGGTGATGTGTCAAATTCTGCTGTGGGAGAACCCATTTAGTTAGTTTGCAAAGGTAAATGACATATAGTAGAATAACCTAAATTTGTCTGAAGCACATCAAAGACTAAAGAACAGACCTTATTATATATTACTGAATCAAATGAGAATGTTGAAGACAACTTTATTTAAGTTTGTGATCTGAGGCAATGGTTCTTTGATGTCAGATTTTTACTCCATAAATAAAACAGAAAATGTGATTATTTCAGTAGATGCAATTGTGTTCAAGTGTTATTTGTTACTGAAGGCAAAATGTCAAATTAGTTGTGCTGAAGGAAATGAGCCATCTCTGAATCGAGCCAAGTCATGCAAAATTTTCAGAATTCCTGGTTGACAGAATTTAACTCTGTGCAGCAGAGCAGCAAGGGGTAACATTTCATTCTTTGCATACAGCAATACCACCCTGGAGCATTGTGACTAAGCATAAATGCACAGCTCTATCCCCAAAGCTTCTAGCTTGTTTAAACAGTCATTGACAAATGATGTCACTAGAGCTGAAGTGCTTTTCCACCATTTTGTTGCTGAGCACAATTTTTAGCAGACCATTTTTCTGAGTTGTGCAAGGAAATTTCCCTGACAGTGATACCACTAAAACATTTTGTTGCAAAAGTATAAAAACAGAAAATATCATTAATAATGCAATTGTACCAATGTTGGACAAACAAGAAACCATCAAAAGATATTACCTAAACCAATAGTCTGCTTCCATTGGTTGTATTTATAGAAGCTGTAGCTGGTTTTAATCCTAATCAAAAAATTTCACTGGAAAGTATAAATAGCGCTTGTGTAACATGGTTCAGACAAAACTACTGCCCAATTAAGTTACAGGCCACAATTTACTTGTCCATGAACTTAGATGGAATGCAATGGAAATATGGAATGCATGGAAATATGGAATGCATGGAAATATGGAATGCAACAGAAATATGGAATGCAACAGAAATATGGAATGCAATGAAGATATGGAATGCATGGAAATATGGAATGAATGGAAATATGGAATGCAATGGAAATATGGAAATATGGAATGCATGGAAATATGGAATGCAATGGAAATATGGAATGCAATTGAAATTAAAAACATAATTTTGGTAATAAATAGACATCATAGCATGAAAAGCTATGGTTATTTTAAATAATAGCACATATTTAATCAAATAATTTTTCATGTGATTGGGATCAACCTGCTGTAAAATGCAAATAATCACACGCAACAGTGATTCCAATGGTTTCTAAATTTTACTTAGCGGTATTTGTCTCAAACTATATGATAAATATTTTATTGGTTACCTTTACATTATTAACTTGATTGAAAACTGACAATTAGGTAATAAAAAATAATGCAACCTAATTTATAGGAAAGTTACTGGACTGCCGCACAACATAAATCAGCATGCACTATAGGGTTTTCAAACTTAGTAAATTATTAATGTATAAACTTTATTTTTAAATATTATTTCTGATTATTTCTTAATTTTATATCTTTCAAACTGCAAACTTGCTTTAAATAATGACATAATTTTTTGTATTTTGTTTCATATGACAGTGGCTAACTTGATGCATGACGGAAATTGGCAAACACAATGGAACTATCAAATCTTATGATCCAGCTGCAAAGTATACAGCTCTCTGTGAAGGTGCAAATTTCTGGCGATCTATGAAGAACACTTTAGTTTGAGACCAGAGAACAATTAATTAGATTTATGGAGACAGGCGGCTTGTTAAATCACTATACTACAAGAATTTCTAAATATCTGGTCAGGGACGGTAGTGAGCCTAATTACACTTTTGTTTATATAGCAGCCAGACAGACTATTAGGGACACAGTAAACTTTGATTTCATAGTGGAACTGTCAAAAAGTGAAAATTTCCATGAACCAGTAATTGCAACATAGTGGGTCAAACTGCCTCCAGATTTGGCAGATAGTTATAAAACGGTGGCAAATACATTTAATCCTGATTGGTTACGCTAAATAAGAGATGTGTTTCCCACACTAAATTTCCTTGTTTTAATATCACCACATCGAAAATTGAATTAGTTAAAGCTTTTCTGCAAGAGAGAACAAGTGTAAGAAGAACTGAGAGTAAATTTGGGTGAAATTCTCTAGTAAAACTGTTGTCAGACAGAACTGTTGTCGAGGAAAACTGACAAACAAATTTAGCGGTAGAAGTGAGGAAAGCTGAAAGCTCAAAGGGAGAAAATAGCTCTTGTGACATATTATCTCTGAGACGTATCCTATGACGTATGACCTCTGAGACATATCCTGTGACATATTATCTCTAAAATGTATTCTGAGATGTATTATCCTGAGATCCAGGTATCTGTGAATCTACGTGCTATGCACAGAGTTGAGGGCCGAAAGAGGCAATACAGAGGGGAGTCAAAGGAACAGCCACAGTGGAAGTGCAGTCAACTGGAGAAGCAGGTTATACAATTGTACAAGGCATTGACTTCGATTGTTCACTTGATCCTATGATGAACTAATTCTATCAGTAAAACAGATCTGCTACTTTATTTAAATATATTTGTGTTTTGTAATTCAGTGAAAGTTTTATTTCTAGAAGCAAAGTATATTCCTGATGTAATGAATTCTCACAGCTGTTTAATGTAATTGATTAAACTGTTTGTTTACATGTACAGGTGCTCATTTTGGTCTGTTCTATATATCTGCTCAGATCTCTATCTATTCCACCTATAAGTTTCACCACTTATATTTATATTTACTCGAACCGTGCAAATACATCGAGGGCGGTCAACCTCTAGGTAACGAAGACCAAATTAAGTGGACACCTTGAAAGAAGGTATAATCCACCAACCCACAAACCTCTTGCAAGAAGATAAGACATTGTGTAAGGTTTCTACAAAGTGGACTATGGGTCACTTACACTCTCCCCATCATAAACATACTTTGCTATAATGCAATTTAGGATATCAGACAGAATCGATGTGGACCCCAAAATAAAATTATAATTAAAACAAAAATTTTTAAAATAATTTTTGACATCAGCTGAAACCTTTAAATGAAAGAACTACTGTACTTGATTTGGATATGACCAGAATGTCTAGTGGTAATTTGCCTTTAGCACTAAAGCCTAAAGTACACATGCCTGTCTATTGACTATTTACCATTAGCACTAAACCCTAAACTACATACGACTGTCTACTGGTAATTTACCATCAGCACTGAACCCTGAAGTACCCATGACTGCCTACCAGTAATCTGCCAATAGCACTAAACCCTAAAGTACACATGACTGTCTACTGGTAATTTGCCATTGGCACTAAACCATGAAGTACACATTACTGTCTACTGGTAATTTGCCTTTAGCACTAAACCCTAAAGTACACATGACTGTCTACTGGTAATTTGTCTTTAGTACTAAAGTCACCCCAGCAGATCATTGACTTGATCGCTGTAAATACAGCTCACTGATTAAACAGAAGACCAATGTCAACCATTGCTTACTGACACCTGGCTAGCAACAGATCACACAAAGGATCAGTGGCAGCATGTCCTTAGAACTTGCCACTGCTTGCAGTAATCTATTTCACTGCAGCCCAGAAGAGATAGACGTTCATTTGCATAATGTAACTACAGTACAAATAAAATCTACTAAAATAATTAAGAATCACTTTCCAATGAAATCAGACTTAAAAGTGAGTTTAGTCTTATCTATATTTACAAGTGAATTCAGACATTTAATCGCACGATGGACACATCCAGGAAAAAAAAGCTTATTTTGTCAACAGGATTGTGCATTCAAGGAATTCATGGAGGAGGATGTGGATGAGGCAAAAACTGTGCCTTGGGTAGGTTTGCCAGAGTTTTTTTAAAGACATCTGAAATGCCAATGTGGGACAAAAATGTTTTGTGAAGCTTTTTATGCTTTTTAATAAGGTTATTGAACGCCAAATGTGGGAAGTCTCCACTCAATTGACTATGTTCAGCAATGGATCAAAATTGATGAGGACAGCCCCACTGCTGAATGCAAGACTGATCTGGATATCATCCAGTTCTTTCTAAGCATCAAAAGAGAAAATGTAGTTCCTGAACAATGGGAAGTGGGATATTCTATTGATGGTAACCAGGAAGAAACACCACATGTTGTTCCCAAAACCATATTTACATTCAAGAAATGACTGATTTGGATAGAAAGCCAGGACATTGAGCCCTTGAAAAAATTATGTAGCTTGGAAAAATTATAGACTTTGCCAACAAAAACAGTAACAATAAAAAAAACAAGAATAATCTGGTTTCAAACAACTTAAAATCATGAAATATTTCCAGTAGGTAACTCATCATGTGAGTGAATAGTGTTTATTCTATATGGATTAGTAGCTTTTGTGGACAAATGTGTTTGTTTTGGACATCATTGGATTTTAAATGGATTATATACTTGTAAGTTTGTTATTTGTTTCTTTTATTCTATGTTTTGGAATTACTCAAATGCATGCTGCATAAAATGTAATGTCACTCAGTCACTAATCATCATAATTATGTAACTATATTCTGAACCGAAAACAAAATATTTTCTTGATTAAATAATAACTTTACAGTATTCAGTGCACTTATAACAAACACAGATAGATGTTAATTTATTTTATTGCAAAATGGCCATAAAAGTGGCAAATAATGAGCTCTTAATTACAAAAGATCAGGCTGCATTGACCTCAAGAGCAACCTAAGTTTAATAATTTTTTGGGCAAGAGATTACAAAATTTTCAATCACTTTAAACTTGATGTTGATGTAAATAAAAATTATTTATTGCAAGTATATTTATTAAAATGAAGTTTTGTTATCATTGTTTTTGAATGTTACTCAAGATCTGATCTATATGTACAAAAATATGGGTTGAAAGAAAGAAATCTGAAGCCTGGCATATTTTTATTTACTTTTTAAAATGATATTGTCAGACATAATTAAATGCATCAATTCCATGCAGTGAAAGAAAAACATACTTAAAAAATCTAATAGTTTTACTTTATTTTTGACTGGAATTTTGTTTACCCTACTCCCACAAAACACAAGTAAACTCAAGATTTCTTACCATTTTCGCTGTTCTGTTGTTTAACACATCATACAGCCAATAGCTATGGAACCTAACTACCACATTAAAATGGATGGAGAGCTGTATTAAGAAATACATTTTTAAGTTAAGAATCAGTTTTAATATATATTTATTTTGTGGTTTCTTGTGGAGACAATCGTATCAAATGATTTAAACCATACATGATGACTGCTATGCAATGGAGATTTCAGAAGTTAGTAAATTTGATTGAGTGGTCTTCAAAAAATCGCTTAAAAACAAAATAAATAATACCCATTACATACTTTGTTTCCATTACGCTAAAGCTTTATACTATCAAAAATTCAGTAAGGATCATTATTTCATGAGTGATCATTTCCATTTGGATACACTGATTGCATACTTTCTCAAATGCACATGTTTCATACAATTATTAGCATCATATTTGAAAATTAATTACGTTGTCTATTTTGCAATACAAACATAGGTATAAATCTGATGATTAGCACTTCTTTTGATTTTTTCATTTAAAAATTAAAAACAAAAACTAATTTCCATTGCATTCCATTTCTTCACTGCGTATTTTATTTAAACTGCAATCCATTTTTCTTTGCATATTTAAGTCATATAGAAAACAAATTTTGGAAATCAGACAATACAGGCAATGGATTTCTATATCCCTATGTTCTATGTGTACTTACTTGCAGGTTTTATGACATAGACAGCAGAGTTTGTACCATACTGACACCTCCAGCCAAAGGTATCTTGCATAGAATTAAATGATGTAATTGTAACACCAATTGATGATGCTGTGGCACTGTAAGTGTATCTTGCTGCATCATTAGGAGGCTGACATGGACCTGATGGAAGACAATTGGTAAGACTCACACCAGTGTTACTGACACTCCAAGTTGCCGGCACTTGAAAGGATGGAATAAAGCATATTAACTTCACTGTCTCTCCATTCCTGGGTAAAGATTTATCTGCTGATATTGTGACCTGAGCATCTGCAAAGAAAAAACAAACAAATTGTTTGTGGTCACTGAGAGAAAAAGTCAACCATGTCTTTGCTTTTTTCAAAACTCAGTTTTTTCTTAAGTAGGAACAGAGTCAATTATTTGATGGTGGATTGGCATGACTGATGGTCTTTAGAACATTCATGCCAAAAGCATACTGACAAACTGAGTGAAAATTGTATAGGAGCATTTAAAAAGTTAATGTTTTGATTTTTTGTATTTTTAGTAATGGAGTCAATATCTGACATTATATCAGCATTATTTTAACAAAAAGGGGTTATTGTGTGCTTTCTATTGGACTTATGATAGGGTCATGGTGTGCTTTCTATTGGACTTAGTCCAATTTTGTTAAGCAGTTTTTGAGAATTTCTTTAAAGTGATTGCTATTTTTAGTAAAAGCCATCATACTGATGACACATTATCATTATGTGCGTGAGAAATTGCCACAAGCATAGACAATTTCCCCAACCATTTCCCATTAAAATGCATAAAGATGAGAAGCTGTGTCTAATACTTTGTAAGTCCTAGGCAGTGAATCAGAATCTTTCTGAAAATAATATTAACCATGATCTTCATAAAAATGTGGCTTTGTAGCAAATATGGCTAATTGTTGTTGTTGTTGTTGTAGGGTTTAATGCCATTTTTCAGCACATGATAGGCCATATATGGTGGCCAGTATTGATGTTGGAGGAAGAACCCGGGAAAACCATGGAAAGAACCACCGACCCAGAAGAAGCTACTGGCAAACATTCTCACATACCCACATTAGCCGATTCTGAGACTCAAACCCATGCAGATAGAGGTGAGATGGCAGTGATCCATAACGGACAGCACTTTAGACCACTTGGGGACCCTATGTGGCTAATAACAAAATGGAAAGAAGAAATTGAAAACAATAAAGGGTTGTTTTCACAAACAACTGTTATGTGGAAACCAATTTTTTCCAGTCTGTGTCTCTGACTATGGTCATTTTGATGGGCTTATTCCATGTCCAATGTGCAAGCCTACAACTGACTATGGCCATTTTGATGGGATTATTCCATGTCCAATGTGCAAGCCTAGAACTACTATGGCCATTTTGATGGGCTTATTCCATGTCCAATGTGCAAGCCTACAACTGACAATGGCCATTTTGATCGGATTATTCCTTGTCCAATGTGCAAGCCTATGTAACAACTGACTATGGCCATTTTGATGGGCTTATTCCTTATCCAATGTGCAAACCTACAACTGACTATGGCCATTTTGATGGGCTTATTCCATGTCCAATGTGCAAGACTACAACTGACTATGGTCATTTTGATGGGCTTATTCCATGTCCAAATGTGCAAGCCTACAACTGACTATGGTCATTTTGATGGGCTTATTCCATGTCCAATGTGCAAGCCTACAACTGACTATGGCCATTTTGATGGGCTTATTCCTTGTCCAATGTGCAAGCCTACAACTGACTATGGCCATTTTGATGGGCTTATTCCTTGTCCAATGTGCAAGCCTACAACTGACTATGGCCATTTTGATGGGCTTATTCCTTGTCCAATGTGCAAGCCTACAACTGACTATGGCCATTTTGATGGGCTTATTCCTTGTCCAATGTGCAAGCCTACAACTGACTATAGCCATTTTGATGGGCTTATTTCTTGTCCAAATGTGCAAGCCTACAACTGACTATGGCTATTTTGATGGGCTTATTCCTTGTCCAATGTGCAAGCCTACAACTGACTATGGCCATTTTGATGGGCTTAGTCCTTGTCCAATGTGCAAGACTACAACTGACTATGGCCATTTTGATGGGCTTATTTCTTGTCGAAATGTGCAAGCCTACAACTGACTATAGCCATTTTGATGGGCTTATTTCTTGTCCAATGTGCAAGCCTACAACTGACTATGGCCATTTTGATGGGCTTATTTCTTGTCCAATGTGCAAGCCTACAACTGACTATGGCCATTTTGATGGGCCTATTTCTTGTCCAATGTGCAAGCCTACAACTGACTATGGCCATTTTGATGGGCTTATTTCTTGTCCAATGTGCAAGCCTACAACTGACTATGGCCATTTTGATGGGTTTATTTCTTGTCCAATGTGCAAGCCTACAACTGACTATGGCCATTTTGATGGACTTATTTCTTGTCCAAATGTGCAAGCCTACAACTGACTATAGCCATTTTGATGGGCTTATTTCTTGTCCAATGTGCAAGCCTACAACTGACTATAGCCATTTTGATGGGCTTATTTCTTGTCCAAATGTGCAAGCCTACAACTGACTATGGCCATTTTGATGGACTTATTCCTTGTCCAATGTGCAAGCCTACAACTGACTATGGCCATTTTGATGGGCTTATTCCTTGTCCAATGTGCAAGCCTACAACTGACTATAGCCATTTTGATGGGCTTATTTCTTGTCCAAATGTGCAAGCCTACAACTGACTATGGCTATTTTGATGGGCTTATTCCTTGTCCAATGTGCAAGCCTACAACTGACTATGGCCATTCTGATGGGCTTATTCCTTGTCCAATGTGCAAGCCTACAACTGACTATGGCCATTTTGATGGGCTTATTCCTTGTCCAATGTGCAAACCTACAACTGACTATGGCCATTTTGATGGGCTTATTCCTTGTCCAATGTGCAAGCCTACAACTGACTATGGCCATTTTGATGGGCTTATTCCTTGTCCAATGTGCAAGCCTACAACTGACTATGGCCATTTTGATGGGCTTATTCCTTGTCCAATGTGCAAGCCTACAACTGACTATGGCCATTTTGATGGGCTTATTCCTTGTCCAATGTGCAAGCCTACAACTGACTATGGCCATTTTGATGGGCTTATTCCTTGTCCAATGTGCAAGCCTACAACTGACTATGGCCATTTTGATGGGTTTATTCCTTGTCCAATGTGCAAGCCTACAACTGACTATGGCCATTTTGATGGGCTTATTCCTTGTCCAATGTGCAAGCCTACAACTGACTATGGCCATTTTGATGGGCTTATTTCTTGTCGAAATGTGCAAGCCTACAACTGACTATGGCCAATTTGATGGGCTTATTCCTTGTCCAATGTGCAAGCCTACAACTGACTATGGCCATTTTGATGGACTTATTCCTTGTCCAATGTGCAAGCCTACAACACAGTTTGATCCAGATATGTTGCAGTCAACTTTTAATTCATCTAAATCAATAACTTTACCCTGGAATGGTAAAGACTATACACTGCAACTAATACCCACAACCACCAACTCTCCAGCTATGATGACAGCAACAAATATCTGTAATATTGTACTGTCAAGTGCCCTACCATTGACAGCAACAAATATCTGTAATATTTTACTGTCAAGTGCCCTACCATTGACAGCATCAAATATCTGTAATATTTTACTGTCAAGTGCCCTACCATTGACAGCATCAAATATCTGTAATATTATACTGTCAAGTGCCCTACCATTGACAGCAACAAATATCTGTAATATTTTACTGTCAAGTGCCCTACCATTGACAGCATCAAATATCTGTAATATTTTACTGTCAAGTGCCCTACCATTGACAGCAACAAATATCTGTAATATTTTACTGTCAAGTTCCCTACCATTGACAGCAACAAATATCTGTAATATTTTACTGTCAAGTGCCCTACCACTGACAGCATCAAATATATGTAATATTTTACTGTCAAGTGCCCTACCATTGACAGCAACAAATATCTGTAATATTTTACTGTCAAGTGCCCTACCATTAGCTTTTTTCAATTAAAGAAGGGAATAATCTGCAAAACAATATGCCATTTGTCTTTAATTGGTGTATTTGCTTTTATGTAAATTCAAGTTTTCGACTTTAGCCTATACATTTAAGTTATCTAACTTTTTGCTGGTATCCTTCAGATCATCCTAACCTGTAGTTTTATTTTCTTCTTCAACTAATTATTAAATTCACTTGTAATTACTGCCATTTTTAAAAATGCATTTCTTAGTTATATTCTGACTTGTACTGTGTTTTCTTCTACTGTATATATGCATTATGCTGTATGTCTTTCAAACAATGTCGATTTAATGTCTTCATTGTTGATACGTCTTGTCATTAAAGAACTCATTTGAGATTATTGTATATACTCACGTATAAGCCAAACAAATTAGGAAAAAATAAGGCCTGGAAGAAAGGGGATCAGATTATCTGCGAGCCAAGGTCCAAGTCTGAAATTGTTAACGCTTTTTTCCCTCGATTTCCAGTATTCATTGTTTCTGTCGATCGCCGAAGATGAGATCACATGCCTAATGATGCCACTTGGCTCATAAGATTTGTGCTGTTGTGAAGTGAAACAAATATTTTTTTCTAACTTAAGTGGTAGGATAATGAATGAAACACATGTTTTACCGTACTTGACGTCTATTTGACAGATGTCCATCCACCAGAAAATGCAGCCATACATGTTATTTGAGCCACGGTGGTATGTGTATTTTCCAAAAGAACCGCCATATTAGTAATCTCCAGTCTTTAACCCTCAGCTAATCAGTAATCATTAAACTCTACGGTATCGTAAAAATTCACGCTAGCTTATTTCAGTGTAAATATGAAAAGAATCTAAGTAAAAAAATAAAAGAATTACGATACTGAATGTATATACGACAAACATTTTGATAGAGAGTAGAAATACATGTACGATAGTCTTAAAGGAACAATAGCGAGAGGCTCCATAGCGGTTTGTTGCGAGCACGCTTAGGAAGGGTAAATAAAGGGCAATATACGGGTCAGTGTGAATAACTGTAAAACAATAAA
The DNA here is from genome assembly GCA_028554795.2 of Sinohyriopsis cumingii. NCBI lineage: Eukaryota > Metazoa > Mollusca > Bivalvia > Unionida > Unionidae > Sinohyriopsis > Sinohyriopsis cumingii. The sequence goes on from CM068838.1 coordinate 103,424,485, forward strand.
ATTTGTGGGATTTCTTTGACAGGTGTTTTAGAAGTAATCGGCAGCCACAGTTTATATACTACTGTTGTTTAGTTGCTTGTAAAGCAAAGTGGTTTGTTAGCGGTAGAGTGTTGTACAATAGCTACCATTTGCTTAATCTGTGGTAAATGCCTCGGGGATAATAGGTTTGTTTTGTTGCACAATGCCAATGACTTTACTAATACATGCCGACTCTCAGATGTATTGTTTAATGAGATATGGTAGTGGACATGGTTACTGCTCAAAGTTATAAACTGTCACAATACTTGAATAATGTCCACGCTGAAACCAACCATATTTTGATCAACTGAATCACACTACCCGTAGTTTTAAAAAAACCCACACAAATAAACAACAATGATAAACATCATGCCAACATTAAAATAAATCTTATCTTATATATATATATATATATACATCTTGTATCCTATCCTATGTTATTTTATGGTTGTATGAGTATATATATATATATATATATATATGTATATATATATATATATATATATATATATATACTGGATCCTACTATAGCTTATTGTATAGTTGTGTGAGAATATATTTGTATCCTATCCTATCTTATCTTATGGCTGTTTGAGAATATTTTTGCATTTAAAATGATCTGAAGAGTTACAAGTAGAATACACTGAGTAGTTCAAATTATCATTAAGAATAAAATAATCCTTCTTTTGTTTAATATACCAAATATGTGGTCATATATAATTAGAAATATAAATACTTGAACAAAACATAGGTAATGACTATGGTAGTCTGTATTTTTGTCTGTCTCTTACAAAATACTGTATAAGTGTGTCTCCTTATTCCACATGAGACAAGACATCTCAAGCATCAGTTTGTTCTGTGTATACCTTACAATCCCAGCTATAAGTTCATTCAAACACTAATGACTACTGAGATTTCAGTTTTTACTCTCATGATTTTCATTCTGTCTCTTGGTATAATGGAGTCATGGGAGAAATGACAAAGAAAATGACCTAAATACAAATCCTAACCTTAGTGCCGACACCAGATGGACAGACAGACAGACAGACATAATTAGTCCATAAGAAGTAGATATTTTGTAATCCAACAAATAACATGTAGTTAGTTTTAGATGTTAAGTGAAAAAAGGATGGAGGGATATGTACCCCAACAAGAATGAGCACTGATAACAGTGAACATATTTTCCATTCTACTGCATATTTAATTTTCATCTTGCCATATATATATATATATATATATATATATATATATATACCTACATACACACACATATATATATATACCTATATACACACACACACATATATATATATATACCTACATACATATATATATATCTATACATGTATATATCTATATACACACACACATATATATATATCTACATACACACATATATATATACCTATACACACACACACATATATATATATATATACCTACATACACACACACACACACACACATATATATATACCTACATACACACACACATATATATATATCTACATACACACACACATATATATATACACCTACATACACACATATATATAATTATATACCTACACACACACACACACACACACATATATATATACCTACATACATACACGCTGTTTTACTACTCACCAACTATGATCAGCAGAAGACAGAAAATGAGGATGCATACAAGAAAGTTCATCACTGGACAGAATCTTTTTCTGCCAACAGAAACAAAAAAAAGCATATTAACTTTTTATTACTGAAATAGTACACATAGTCTTCAGTTTGGAACATAATACCGACATGATACATTTCAAAATTGTATAACAGTAAGTTGTACAAAGTGGCATCTCATCTTAAGAAGTGTTCCCTTGTGATATAACAAACAATGTCTGAATTATGTGTAATTTCACACTAGAAGAGTTAGCATTCTTGTATGTGCCATTAGATTTCAATATCGAAAGTTCATCCTCTCTCTCAACATACCCGCCCAAAATAACCACTGATGTAACACACAAAATTAAGTGGTAATAAAACAATAATCTTCCATACTATCAAAGAAATTCATTTATGTTCCATACAGTTAAAGCAATAAATTCCTTGCCATGTGGAATGTTGCAATTATAGGCTGCATTATCATGTCATTGACCCCTTTTTTCATTTTTGGTGCAAGAGAGCTTCTGCTATGGACCCTGCAGGATGTCACTGAACCACATTTTTCAACTTTGTTGCAAGAGAGTTTCGTCTAAGCTCCCTGTAGGAAAAAGATCACAGAAAATAAAAATGAGCAATAACTAGGGTGGATATTAGAATGACAGACTTGAATGCATCCAAAGCATGCTTAATAAACTGAGTGCATTCACTCTCAAAGAAATACAAAACAATGTGCTGCAGAAACATATCTTAGGTGGCGCTCTACAGTTTCATATTTTGCATTGGGTTAGGATTTTAAAGAAAAAGAATTTCCCTGGCTTTCCTCACTTGTTATACTGGCTATTTAAAAAAGACCTTGTATATCTTAGGTATAATTCAAAGAACCTTCAATTCCCTTTATTTTGGTGTATGATTTATGGGTGTACTATGGGTTATAGAGTATACAGCTTGGCCTTACTTCAGATGTGTACCTTTCAAAAAAGTGCTTGCTCTACTTGGTCATTTTCACTTCCTGAACTTCAGAGGTAAATTGTATAAAAAGAGCCGATAACTATTTTACATTTTATATGTTTGGTAATTCATTCATTGCACTTTCAGAAGCTGGCATTGTCTAGTCTGGCAAAATTCATTTTCCCTATTTTAATATCTGCTATGTATAGTGTACTTTAGACTATTTCAGGCTGCTTTTTAACACAAGGGAGCAGTCGTTTTAGTTAGCAGTGTGCTTAAATCATGTAAAATTTCCAAAAGTACAATATGCAAAGAATGAATTAAAAATATAATGAATTGATGACGAAATCTTCACAAAAATCACTGCTGCATTTGTTTTCATACTAGCATACAGGGACAAAGAACTATAAACTCAAATTTCAATCAGAAACAAACAAACGAGGGAGATCATTACTCAAGACAAATCAACTGAATGTGTATGCAGGCATGCAGTTGGAAAGGCTCCTGATAATGTGTTTCAATTTTCTTGAATAAACAAACAACAGGCAACCAATATGAGGGTTTCTTGACTTTTGAAAGCCCATCCCACCCTCTTTCACCAAGAAGAGACCATCTGGTCAGATTGTTTTAATATCTGGAATGAAATCTGTGCAAGTACAACAATATCCTCACATTTTTCTCTTAGCTGCCCCAACAAGGAGACTCATCCAAACCTGTGGACCAATATACATATAAATTTGTGTTCAATATACATTGAAAACATAAATTACAAACACATACTAGCTTTATAGTGGGTACTATCTTTAATGACATATATATATAACATACTAAATGGGTACTATCTTTAATGATATCCATAGTACATGCTAGATGGATACTATCTTTAATGATATCCATAGTACATACTAAATGGGTACTACTTTTAATGATATCCATATTACATACTAGTTAGGTAACATCTTTAATGATATCCATACTACATACTAGATGGGTACTATCTTGAATGATATCCAAAGTATACATACTAGATGGGTAATATCTTTAATGATATCCATATTACATACTAGATGGGTACTATCTTTAATGGGTACTATCTTTAATTACATCCATATTACATACTAGATGGGTACTATCTTTAATTATATCCATATTACATACTAGATGGGTACTATCTTTAATGATATCCAAAGTATACATACTGGGTGAGTTCTGTCTTTAATGAGACTAGATGGGTACTATCTTTAATGATATCCAAAGTATGCATACTGGATGGGTACTATCTTTAATGATATATAATGTATGTATACTGGATGGGTACTGTCTTTAATGAGACTAGATGGGTACTATCTTTAATAATACTCAAAGCCATTAATGAACACAAATACAAATAACTCTTTTAATCTAATGCACATGCATCATTAATGACACATACATATATCATTAATGACACACAAGTATATCAGTAATGACATAAACATATGACACATATACACATGTGTGTGTGTGTGTGTATATATGTATATATATATATATATATATATATATATATATATATATATATATATATATATATATATATATATATATATATAATTAATGACACAAATATATCATTAACCACATATACATGTATAATTAGTGATACAGACATATATCGTTAATAACACATGCATATATCCTTAAAAATAAATAAAGCATTAATGACACAAATATATATCATTAACATACATGCATGCATATATCATTAATGAGACACTTATATATCATTAATAACACATATCATTAATGACCTGCATACATCATTAATGAGACACATATATATCATTGATGACCTGTATACATCATTAATGAGACACATATATATCATTAATAACACACACATATCATTAATGACCTGCATACATCATTAATGAGACACATATATATCATTAATAACACACACATATCATTAATGACCTGCATACATCATTAATGAGACAAATATATATCATTAATAACACACAAATATCATTAATGACCTGCATACATCATTAATGAGACACATATATATCATTAATAACACACACATATCATTAATGACATGCATACATCATTAATGAGACACATATATATCATTAATAACACATATATCATTAATGACATGCATACATCATTAATGAGACACATATATATCATTAATGACCTGCATACATCATTAATGAGACACATATATATCATTAATGACCTGCATACATCATTAATGAGACACATATATATCATTAATAACACATATATCATTAATGACATGTATACATCATTAATGAGACACATATATCTCATTAATAACACACACATATATCATTACTTATACACATATATATCACTAATGACACATAAATATATTATTATTGACACAAATATATATTATTAATGACACACATATATCAATAATGACACACACATATTATTAATGTCACATACTTTTATCAATATAATATTCACATATAGATTGTTTACAATGCATGATCATTAAAGTCCCATAATTCATGTTTTGATGACTGCACACACTTTAATGCCCTCCCTTTGACCCTATTTCTTATTAAAACACTAAAAATGGAAAACACACTTTATACTTATTAAGCCAAATACAAACTCACTCACAAATAATCAAAATTTGTGCTGATATGAAACATATTTGATTTTTTAAGGGCAGAAGAAGAGATTGCCATTACCGGTATTTATTTATTTTTTATACACTGACTAAGTGCTTACATACCTGCCATGTATCTATCACATAATGTCGATACTATAGCAAGGTATCTTCACTGACTTTGTAAATAGTTCCCAAAGCTAACCTGTTACGGGATAGAGGTCACACAAGGTCAGTGTGTTTGTCTAATGGTGTCATAAATGGAGAGACGATCTGATAAGGACAGAGGCTGGCTGGTGCGTGTTCTTTAGGCAGAGATATTGTTGTAGGCTTCAGATGTAAGGTTAATGACCTTGTGATCTTGGAAAAGATTGTAATATGCCACTGTCAGGAAAAGTTATAGGGAGGATAGAAAAATCTGAGAAAATCTAGAAGTTAGATTAATATAAGAAAGTCCATTGTAAGATCTAGACCGGGTTGCATGCTACAGTAAGTACATTTAGGTACATAGATAACACTGCTTTCACAATAATAAATTGTATAATCATTATGTCAGAGGACTTGGGTTATTATTGTTACATGTACTTATAATTTAACTTTATAAAAAAATACAAGACTACATGTGTACAGATTCACACTCTATAAGCAACCATCCTGGCGTTTGTCTGTGGACATAAGGATGACACAGACCATGGACAGTACATCCTTGTACACATGTGCACATGGCTTTTGTGAATCAAAAGAAGAAGATGCTGACACAAAGCATGCCATGACTGATCAAAGGAATGAACTGCTGATATAAAGGTACCAAAAGAACAACCACACTGACTGGGGGGTGGAGCTTGATCATGTGTAGGGAACAATGTATTCAGAAATAAACAAAAAACTGGTGCATTAAGTAAGAATTATTATTGCTATTAGTTTTTTTTTAAAGTTGAGTATCTTGGCAACATGTAAGATTATGTTAATTCATATCAAAATCATATTTTGCATATTTTATGATTTTTTTTCTTCAACTGTAAATGTCTGCTGCAACTGGATAACTCTTACCTTTGTCAGCTTTAAAGAGTTATCACTCTTAGGCAATATAAGACGGGTTTCTGCCCATGTCAAACTGACAATCTAACAATACTCTAGGACATTCATGCTGAAGAATGCAGGAAAGCATGTGTACTTCACCAAACGTTAGCAAGAAGTTCTATTGCAAAACGGTACAATGATAACTGCTAAAATATTAATCAGATACATGAACCAATTGCACTGAACATAGTCCTACCTGTAAGACCCGACGCTGATATTTATGTTGTGGGCGTCAGGGTCTTACAGCCTAACTAATGGCGCTGTGTAGTGTGTTTTTGATGTCAACTAACATCGTTACGAAAGTAAAATTTTCAGGAATATTTCACACAACTGACAACTAAAATAATGACGCTTTTCTACAAAGTAAAGTTATATTGTTTTAGTCAGACTTTACTTACTATGATGCCTTTTCTCTAATAAATTCAAATTCTCACAAAAGAAATGGGCCCGTTTTCAAGTTTCTTTGGCCTACTTTTCATTGGGCTGGAAAGCAATGAAAGCCGAGAATGCCGAAATCGGATCAAGTTGAAACTTTATATTTTAACGAAACGAATAAAAAATATTTTATGTCTATTTGAACTGTAAGCAACGTTTCGTTTCGTTCAAGAAGCGTATCCTAAACATCAACCTACTTAAACTTACTTCGGCATACCTAGACTACCGTCGCATTGCAACAAATTCAAATGTATGTCAACGGAACGTGAAAATGCATCCATTTGCTAGTGTCATATTTTCATTCCACCAGGATAAAGACAGCACAGTAAGTATATTAATTACACATAAATTAGTGGAAAAATGTTGATATAGGCTGCCAAATATGTGAGATGTTCCTGAAACTTTGATTACTCATTCCGATGTCAACGACGTCGGAACACACTATAAAGGCCGTTATTTGGACAGTAAGACATAGCACCTCAACAAAATCAAAATGTGCTGTCTTACATGTAGGACTACACTGAACAGAGAACTGCTTGGGAGAAAAAGGCATTAAAACGCTCCCTTTTAATTCTAATAAATCAAATCAGACAGAAGTATACATTTTAGTACAATTAACGAATCTATCATCTCTTACCATGGTAATTATCATAAGGTTATGTTAAACTCCGTGTCAACATGTTAGTATCAAACTTTGCTTTACTGCCCAACAACTTACAACTGTTACAGCGGAAGTAAAATTCTCTCAATGTCGTATACCGAATAAATTCTCTCAAGATAAGTTCCCACGGATATTTCAACATTGGTGGTATTCTTTAGACTTGTTACTTTTGCCCCAGGTGCATGAATTGTAAAGGGCGTTCTAAATTATAGGAAGAAAAATTAGTCATCGCAAACCAAGGTAAGTAGTGTACATTGTCGATTCTATTCTATACTTGTACGTTGAATTTAGTCTCAACCATTGGCCTTTACCCTCTCACCTTTTACATTCATCTCCTCGCTTTTAGGCCTCCGACATTCAAAAATTGATTACACTGGTCAACAGTGAAATCATTACTGACTTGAAAAGGCCCTAATCTGTAGTATTTTGGTGTGCTGAACACGAATATAACCGTGAAAAATTTGTATTGGCTCTCGTTTTGAAGATATTCATATACCTCATTTTCTATGTTTCACTGTGTAAATTTCTCCAGTAGGACTGCAGCAACATCCGGAATAATGATGTAACATTGCATAATACCATCATGCTCACATCATCCACAGTTGATTGCATCATTTTCTGATGCAATGCAATACTAATGCCATGCGGCTGCTGAAGTAAGTTGACGTCAGCAGTGTACTATACATGTGTAGGCCTATTATACTAATGCCAGGCGGCTGCTGAAGCTGACGTAAGCAGTGTACTATATAAAGCCCAATCAGATAGGTTCAGCATTTAAAATATTTTAGACGTTGTGCGAGACAGTTCAAGCTACTGTTACATAAAGCTTATTATTTTATCCATTTACGTACAATAAAGAACAGTAATGCCTCGAAAGTGTGTTAATACCACGGACAATTTTTGCTATATTTGTGGGGAAGTGACATTTGCCAACCAGAAGAAAAGTATCAATTCTCAAGTGAAGAAGGCATATCATCTTTACTTCGGATGCAAGGTTGGTGACCAAGACAAGCCTTGGGCTCCGCATATATGCTGTGCTACATGTACAACACAGCTTTCACAGTGGTTGAATTGCAAAAGGTCATCAATGCCGTTTGCAGTCCCAATGGTGTGGAGAGAGCCAAGCAACCACCTAAATGACTGTTACTTCTGCTTGGTTCCTCCTCTTTCCGGCAGAATAACGAAGCGAAAGAAGTCGAGAATAGTCTACCCAAACATTCCGTCTGCATTGAGACCAGTTCCACATGGTGAGGGACTTCCTATTCCAGAACCTCCAGCAGAATATTCTCTTGATTCATCTGACGAAGACAAAGGTGAGTCGACCTGTTCTTCTCCTGGTCCATCAGCATGCAGTGATCCAGATTTTCACTGTGGTGCATCATCAACCCCACACAGAATAACACAGGAAGAACTAAATGACCTGATTCATGATTTGGACTTATCAAAGAACAAGGCAGAATTGCTAGGATCAAGACTCCAACAATGGAATCTTCTAGAAGAAGATGTCACAATTACTGCATATCGAAAGCGCCACCAGCAATTGGAGCCTTTCTTCAGAAAGGAAAGTAATCTGATATTCTGTTCCGATATTGAGGGCCTCATGAATGCTTTAAAAATCACTCATGACCCACAAGAATGGAGACTATTTGTGGACTCTTCGAAACTGAGTCTCAAGGCTGTGCTTTTGCACAATGGAAACATTCTTCCATCTATTCCAGTAGCGTATGCTGTCCACATGAAAGAGACATACGATAACTTAAGGCAGCTACTGAATTCCATTGAGTATAACAAGTACAGCTGGCACCTCTGTGGTGATTTGAAGGTAGTTGCCCTTTTAATGGGACTGCAGCAAGGATATACAAAATACATGTGTTTCTTATGCGAGTGGGATAGCCGAGCAAGGGAAATGCACTACATGAGGAAGGAATGGACTCACAGGCAGAATGTAGCCATTGGAGAGAAGAATATCCAACACCCAGCTCTGGTTGAGGCTAAGAAAATCTTGCTACCACCCCTTCACATCAAACTAGGTTTGATGAAGAACTTCGTGAAAGCCATTGACCGGACTTTGCCAGCATTCCGATACCTGCATGAAAAATTCCCTCGACTCAGCGAAGCAAAGATTAAAGAGGGAGTTTTTGTGGGTCCTCAGATTCGAGAGCTTTTCAAAGATGACCGGTTCAACAACTTGCTGGAAGGTGACGCGAAACAAGCATGGAATGCTTTTCGCCTAGTTTCTACAAACTTCCTCGGAAATGTTAGGGCAGAAAACTATAAGGAACTAGTAGAAGACATGTTGATGAAGTATAAGAAACTTGGCTGCAATATGTCTCTAAAGATTCACTTCCTTCATTCCCATTTGGATTTCTTTCCTAGCGACTGTGGTATTGTTAGTGATGAACACGGCGAACGTTTTCATCAAGATATCGCAACAATGGAACAAAGATACCAGGGAAAATGGTCCACTACAATGCTGGCTGACTACTGCTGGACACTCCTCAGAGACGCTCCCGAACAGCTGTACAAGAGACAGGCGAAGAAATCTAAGATGTAGTCAATGACTTGATTTTTTATAGGTAGGCTATTACAGTTGACCTTTTACTATTGGAATGCATTTCGTTATGTAAACATTAATTTCTTGCAGATTACAAAAAAACTAGAGCCAATTTTGCAATTTGACTGTCATATTCGTGTTCAGCACATAAAAATTGATAAGAATTGACTAATTTTATTTCAGTAACATGACTTTTGTAAAAATTTGTTGTCCAGTGTTATTTTCTTGACAAAACATGGACGCTGGCCGTTAAATTTGCTTTTGCTATTATTCTTTTTAATAAACAATAGGGTCATTGGTGTTGAAAATGTCACGACTCCTGGGCCACTTGACAACTGGTATGTTCTAGGCCATTGGCTATAAAACTGGACGACTTCTGTGCCAGTTAACTACCCGTAAGATTTTATTAAGAAAATCATGAGTTTACTACGCTTTCTGCCCTCGGATTGTTGTGTGAAAAACAAAGGCCCATAGTGTTATTAAGAGTAGTGACAACAACATGATTTCTGGATCAAATGATTATTCACAACCCATTTCTTTTTCTTTCATTGTCATTTTTACGAGAAAAAAAATAAACGATTTCAAAGCACTAAAAAATATATCCTGATCTCTCCCCCCTCCCCAGGGCCACTGGCCATCATAAGTTTATAAGCGTAACCTTTGGCTCTGTTTGCCGTCAAATTTGTATCAGCATTATATATTGTTCATCAAATATGTATGAGTGTAACTCTTGACTTATTAATTGCAAGTGAAGCGAGCAACATAATTAACAAAATTTGCCACGCATCATTAAATTTAACTCTTACAGTAGGCTTTGTGTGTTTATATAAAGACCACTTCATTTTAATATTGATTCCTCAACCAGCACGCGCATGGAAAAAGTACCAAATGACTTATTAAAAAATTTCTATGAGTTAGTGTACAATATATAATATCACTAAGGGATTCTACCACCAACAAATTAAATATTTTTGTGGTATATAAATTACCTATTGAACATTTAATTCATTTTATACTGATAACAATTAATGAAATTTAAGAATTATTTAATTAAAGAGATGGGACATTATTGAGATGTAAGAAAAGGGTATTACACTGTATGTAGGTTTGTAAAATTAATAGAAGTTGGTATGAAAAGTATCTCTAGTGAAGTCAGTGTTATGCCTGCTAGTTTAGGAGTTACTGTTGCCATTGCTATGTTATCTGTTATTCCTTTATCTTTATGGTGTATGTTGCCAAAGCTTGAAAGGACAAGCTGGTATACAATACAGTTACAGAGCATGATCTACAAATGTTTCCAATACCGCTACGGTTGGACGTTTCACAAATGATTATCGTTACTTTTATTAGTGAAGTTACCTTACCTCACGACAAAGTATAGTTACTGAGGACTGTTGCTCAGATCATGAAGTATATTTGTTCAAACTCAACGGACAACATATATACAATAAATTCTACTGTATTGCCGATAAAAATGATGTTAATATAATTTGAAAAATTTCAAGCAAACTTTAAAAATTAAAAAATAACCCAAAGACGGAATGACTGCTAATAGCGATAACGAATGAATACCAAATATTTAATATCAGGAAGATAAGTCTTATGCCTTGAAATATCCGAGTAATATTGTCACAGTAAGTATAACCAACTATAACTGATTTACTGGGATTAAATAATGTGAGAATAATAAATTCATCTACCGAATCAGATGCAGTGTGTGGATTTTTTAATCCAGAAAAGTTATACATTTTATTTCATAACTAAATAGTATAAATAATTAGTGTGATCTCTTGTTATTACAACAGTTTTTGTTTTGTTTTATCTTTGTTGTTTTTTTATTTATTTATTTATTTGTTTTTTTTAATGTGGTGACTTCCTTTTGGTTTTATTTGTTTGTTTTTTTTTAATTATTTGTTTGTGGGGTTTTTTGTTGTTTTTTTGCTTTGTTTTGTATTTAATTTTTTGTTTTTGTTTTGATTTGGGTTTGTGTGGATTTTTTTTTTTTGGTTTGTTTTTTGTTTTTTTTGGGGGTGGGTGGGTGGTGTATTCAGAACTTGTAGATTACCGTGAATGACAGTAAATGGAACCTGCTACACGTCTATTCATCAACAGCTCAAAAGCTTTACTAACACAGCAGAGAGAAAAACAAAACCAGATGTACATAATATCACCTCTTTAAAACATTTTGTCTGATGACATTTATAAGTTCATGTTATGAATTAAATATCACTCCATAAAATATTCTTTCAATTATTTACGTTTCCTTTGAGACAGACAGTTAAGGTTTTTACATTCCAGTCTGCATATCTGAAACAGTACGTTTTATTATTCACTTCTGTTGGAGTTATTATGTAATGTATAATAGACTCTCGATTATCCTAAATCTGGGGGACTGCAGGAAAACCTCGGATACAATCTGATTAAAATCAGATCTCCACTGTCTTACGTGAAGGTCTGACAGCGGCTGCTTAGGAATCATATTATGGATACCTGTATTATTACCATACTCGCTAATTTTATCAGCCAATCACACAAAGTCTGATATTTTCGCTTGTATGGGTCTGAGAAGCATAACTGAAGCATATCAATGTGTGTTGAACGATTTGATTCACTTTCAGACGTCTGAAAGTTATATTTCCATTGGCTAATTCGAAGGTCTCCAGAACATGACCCCTGAGTGGTCGCTGTCAGAATTTAACATAAGACATTATAGATAAGAATTTAACTGGATTGACTTTGGATAATACCTGGGTTCGAATAACCTATAGCAATGAAGGTGCAAGTGTACATCAAGTTGAATACGTGAGTAGTAAATGGGGCACCCTAGCGACAATGGGAATTAGCATTACAAGACCCCTTGGACAACTCTAGCGACAATGGAAAATTAACATGGAGAAAAATCGTGGGTCAGATTAGCGTCAAGGGAAATTAACATGGAGAAAAATCGTGGGTCACTCTAGCGACAAGGGGAATTTAACATGGAACTATAGTGTGGGTCTGTCTAGCGACAAGGGGAAATTAACATGGGAATAGAGTTTGGGTTTGTCTAGGGACAAGGGGAATTGAATATGGGATTTTTTTTAAAATTTAAATTTAAATTTAAATAAAGGGGTAGGCAATGGAAAGGCTATCTCTTTTCGAGAAATATGGCTGGCCCTGAAAAGGGCCTTTGGGTTTTCTTCTTCTTCTGCTTCTAATTTCTTCTTTTTCTCCACCAAGTTCTTATTTTATCTCCAACACTCTTTCTCTTCTTCTCTTTCTTTTTCTCCTGCTCTTCTTTCTTCTTCTTCTCTTCCTCATCTTCTTTCTTCCTCTTCTCATTTTCTTCTTCTTTTTCAATCTTTTCGTTCCATTTGCTTATTCTTATTCTTTCCTCTTCATCCTCCTTCTCCTCCTTTATCTCTTTCATGACACCACTAATCTTGTCCTTTACCTTTTTTAAGTTATTAATTTCCATCTTTACACGATGGGGACTATAGGAATAATGGTCTTCAACCAGTCTTATTAACATCTGCTCCATCATTCCTAAGTTGTCTAAAACGTCTTGTAATGTTTGTATTTTGTCCATTTGGTTAGAAGCCATCTTCTTTTCTTACCTAGATCATGACCAAACAACGCGCGAACGTGAAGGAAAACATCCCCCTACTTTTTCATTTCATATAATAAAACCCAAACTATACTTTCTCATTTCATATAATAAAAACCCAAACTATACTCTCCACATACGCTAAGAAACAATAAACAAAATCCATAATCTACTATCCACACAATCTTACGTGAGCGCTTACAAAACCCAAACTATACTCTTCACATACGCTAAGAACAATAAACAAATCCATAATCTACTATTCACACAATCGTACGTGAGCGGGTACAAACACAAACACAAACACACAAACACAAACACACAAACACATACGCTAAGAACAATAAACTAATCCATAATCTACTATCCACACAATCTTACGTGAGCGCTTACAAAACCAAAACTATACTCTTCACATACGCTAAGAACAATAAACAAATCCATAATCTACTATTCACACAATCGTACGTGAGCGCTTACAGAACCCTAACTATACTCTTCACCTACGCTAAGAAACAATAAAGAAACCCATAATCTACTATTCCCACAAACATACCTGAGCTCTTACAAGCACCAACACACAAACACATACCCTCACACTATCTTAAAAAAGAGTTAGTGTTTATAATCACACTACTCTACCTACACACATTGGCAAATCGATCGTTATTTCCTTTCTAGAGTATTGGGTAGCCCTGAAAAGGGCTGTTTTTTTCTTAACTTCATGGACACCTGGTTAATGGTGGCACCTTCCAGGCCTGGCGCCACATACACATGTTGTCCCCCAGTTACTTTTTACCTTTTTGGGGGAGAGAGCAGAGGCAGGATATGTCGCTTCAGAATCCCAATTTTCGCTCTCTGGGATTCTGAAATTTCTTCTTCTTCTCTCCTTTTCCTCCTCCTCCTCTTCTTTGTATCTTCTCTCCTCCTCTTTGTATCTTCTTTCCTCTTCTTCTTTATATCTTCTCTCCTCCTCTTCTTTGTTTCTTCTTTCCTCCTCCTCTCTTATCCTTCCCTCCTCCACAATGGCTTCCGCGGCCAGTTCATTTAATATGCGCCTGGCATATTCCAGATGCACATGAAGTTCCAACAGTTTCTCCAGTCTCGTGTTCATTTTTGGTGTTGATCAATCAACAAGGGTAGCTGGACTGCCGAACGAGTTTCAATTTATAGTGAAAGCGCGGACGTGAAGGAAAACATCCCCTAAAAACATAAAATTGATCTTACCTACATCATGACCAAAAAACAACAACGCGCGGACCTAAAAGAAACACTCACTCACTTTTTATGCTACCCATCACTATTTTAAATTTTTTTATAAATCACTTCAATAGACTATCCACATACGCAAAGCAATCCAATCTAACCCCAAATTTACACCTCAAACACCAAAAAAAAAAAAAAGACATCATTTTAATCTACTATCCATACCAACTTACTTAACCACTTACAAACACAAACACACAAACACATACCCTCACATTTTTTTTAAAAAAGAGTTAGTGTTTATTTTCACACTACTCTACCTACACACATTGGCAAATCGATTGTTATTTCTTTTCTAGAGTATTGGATAGCCCTGAAAAGGGCTGTTTTTTTTTTTTGCTATGGCATTCTTTTTAGTTTCTAAGAATGCGATGTCCTCTGAGGATAAACTTTCTGGCGATAGGTCTGCTTCTTCGAAAAGAGAAGAATAACTCTTTGGTGTCGATGCGACAATCGACAAAGCCTCTGTCAGCTTCAGGCTGCTGCTGCTGCTCTTGTTGTTGTTGTTGCTGCTGTCTCTGAAGTCTGTACTTCTCTGTCCATTCTTCTTTTTCCCTGTTCATTTCTTCTCTGAAGAACTCTTCTATCAGGTCTTCAGTGATTTTTAACATTCTCACATTCTCTATTTCTTCTGGCTTCGGTATCAGACTGTGTCTGACCCTATGCAAATTCACGTAGGCTTCGTTGAGTTTAGCTAGTTTGGAGCACATCTTCTTAGGAGGATGAGTCGACAATGGATGGTTAGACTGGAAACAACCCGGTTCTTAAAGTCAAAGCGCGGACGTGAAGGAAAACATCCCCCACACGGTTTTTGAGTCGCAACGTTCAGTGAGTGTCATGAGAAGGATAGTAAGAAATGAAAGAGCATCAATCCAACATTCTTATAGCTAAACAAAAGACAAAGGCATTTTTTTCAAAACACAACATTTTTTATTCAAAAATCACTTAACACTAAACAACAACTCTAACATTTTTAACAATAATCCAACAATATAACATCAAACAATTTTTTCAAAACACAACATTTTTTATTCAAAAATCACTTAACACTAATCAACAACAACTCTAACATTTTTTAACAACAATGCAACACTAAAAGTTTCTCCACTAGGTAAAGAGGGATAACAGTCTTCCATGGTTTCTAGTAATCTAGGATGACTTCTCTCAAACTGTTGATTTCTATGGTATTATCGAATTCTGCATACAGGATGACGTTCACCGTTTCATCAGGGTCTCGGTCTTTAAACTGAATTTCCACACGAATCTGGCCGGATTTTATAGGGTGGAAATGTCCCTCGTCGCTGCCTTGGTCTGGAGTGAAATCGAAAGCCCACAAAGCGTAGCCTCCTGCATAATCCTCGTACGTAATACCGTGACTGGTATTGGTTTCTAACTGTCCGGTGGCTTCGTACAAGGACAAGTACGATCTCAAGTAATTCTTCTTTTTAAAGTCAGGTTCGAAAGGTCGGGTACACAAGGTCTTGCCATCGCGACTGACTTCGATTTTGGACACGCCAAAGTGTTGAAAGTAGAAAGGATTTTTTTCGGCAGCTCCGTTGAAGGCTGTATTTTCGACGATACCAACGATCAAACGTTTGGGTAACTGTCCTTGGAACAGATGATCTTCGATCATGGATCGCTGTCCCTTGGGAATGGTGAAGGTTTTCACTTCCACGCGTCGTATGGGATACTTGGCGATCGTTCTGCTCAACGTCTGACTGATGTTGTTTCCCACTTTAGGTAACACTTCCACACGGCGTACGTAGAGTCTGGCTTCTAGGATTTTGGTTTTGTAACCGTCACTATCAGCCATCAAATGGAAAGCGGCACTGCTACGATTCAGTCTCAGGCGGACATCCACCCCGTTCAGCAAATACTTTTCTTGCAACCACATGTCCAAATGCAAACGATCCATCAGTTCTAAACTTGTGTCGGCTCCCGTGATTCTCTTTCTTCGTTCTACAAATCCATCATTGTTGTCTTTCTTTTCATCAGTTTCCAATATTTCAAACTTGGTAGGTTCGTCAGCTTCCCATACCACACAGGCATTGAGATGAGTGTTCTTGGCATCTATTCCGTACGTCAAGAGATTTTCCAGGTAGGCACGATAAGGGTAAGTATCCATGCTGCCACTGACCAGTTTGTTATTCAAATACAAGTCCACTCCACTGAACAAGGAATGCATGAAATTGTTGACGGGAGCTACTGCTTCATCGTCTATAGCACCTCCAGTCTTATCTAGAATTTTGACTTTCAGGTACAAGTAACTGCTATTCAGATCGATGTAATCTTCGGGCTGTCCTTTGATTTCAAACTCGATGGGAGCGGAATCGGTCAGTGAGGAGACGGGGTGAAATTCCACCCACTGGGATTCTTGCATCGTCATCATCGTGGGGGGCATGGCAAACAGATCCAGTTCCGTCTTGGAACAAGCGCAAGATTCTCGGTGCATCATTTTTTTGTCTCTTTTCTCAATAATCGAAAACGTCTAAGTCTCGAACGGTTCTTCTTTTCTTGGCCTTTCTCGCTTGAAGTCTGGTGAAAGTGTGTTTTCTTCGTCGTCTCTTTCTGCCTTGTCCTTGCTGAATGCCTGACTCGGTAGCGTGCAGGGCATTTATAGGTGTTTCTCGTTGGCCTAAAATGTCTTTGCCCGTTTGCAGCAAGACATTTTTGCCTGCCCTCATGAAGGCTTCTTTAGGGTTTTGTTTGTCGATGATGACATTTTGGAGAAATTCTTTGCCTTGCGTCAGTGCCGCATCTTTCAAGGCTGCACATCCGCGTGTCACCATCGGTTTCAACACCGGGGCCACCGAACGAAAGGCCGATTTTAACATATCTCCTAAGCCGTGTCCTCGCTGTTGAGCAACCCCTCGGTACACTGGATACATGACTTAAGAGTCGTGAGAGAACCGTTTTCGAAAATGGAGTTTCACCGTGACTTTTCCTTTGGTGAATGGAATATTTTGTCCCAGATCTCCTTTTATAGCAATGTTGACCGTGTCCAAATACGACTTGCTGACAGGCAAATAGTGAGGATGGACAAATTCGCGGTGGACGTGGTAAGTGTTTCCACCTTCCTCGTCAGTGTTCGTGGCAGAATCCACTTTGAAAGGAATGACACGCAGTAACGGTACGGAGGTGTGTCCCACCACGTTGTACTCCACCACATCGGAATACACGAACATCAAATTCAGTCCTTGGTTCAGTTCTACCGGGGCACGAAATAACTTGCTAAAAGACTCGTTGTCGTAAACGATGGGCAATTCGTTTTTCTTGATCATGGTCTTTCTCATGTCCATGTCTCCGCCCAACATGTCATACAATTCAGGACAAAATAAAATGGACAGGATTTTACTCCGTTCAAATTTCATCAAGAAGCGACGAGCTGCTTTGTGGTACTCCATGGTGACATTTTTGTTGACATGCTATAAAGCTTTCAGAAACACGACATTAAACCTGGAGGTTATGGTGCTGACCAAATGTTGGCCACTAGAATAATAGCCTGGGGGAATGAACAAGTGATAGGTAGTGTACTTTTGTGTACGGGTTTTCTTGTCATATTTGACATTGCTATCCATCCACTGTTGCATTTGCTCGTCATGAACTTCCACATCAAAAAAATTTTGATTGGGAAGGACATTGAGGACTTGGGTCGGGTGAATCATTTCTACTAAAGCCACTTCCCAATGGGCTTCGTGATCTAATGGGATGGCCTGAGGTAATTTGGCCGTGTAACAGCACAACGTGTTCTTGGGAAACACCTCCATGGAACTGTCACTGGGTAAAGTTAAGTAAAATTGGTTTTGGTGACTCATAATTCCAGAGTTCTGTGGCTGTCCGAGGGGTTACTGGACGTCAGAGGCGTGTCTCCGTCTAAAATGGGGTTCTGGTTGTGATTGAAGTGGTGACTGGCACTGGCACTGGACACAAGGTTCCCGGGGTTCCCGTTCGAGGTGAATTTCAGGGAGGGATTAGGAAGCAGGTAACCGATGCAACTGCTCAATAAAATGGTCCACAATTGTTTGTCTCCTTGTTGCAAACTCAGATTGGCGATGGCTGCCCCGATGACACAATACACCACGAAGATTTGGCAGAAAAAAACGATTTGCGTTTTAGGCACACGTTCTCCACACCACACCCACAAGGGTTGTTTTTGTAAATCTTGCACAGAAGAACTAGGTGAAGGAGGAGTGGTCGACGTAGCTGCGTCTGCTGTGTGAAAGGGCATGATGGTCACTTCTTTTTATAGTCGATGACTTGCGAAGCGTCGATCCAAGAATCAAAACTGGGTGGATATCCTTTCCAACGTACTTTGACTTCTTTGACACGTCGTTTGCCCACTTTACGGGTTCTGCGTTCGAGAATGCTTTCGATGTCGTACACGTCGTCTTCTTTTTTGGTGAGACGTTGTAACTCGGGCAAATAAAACGTTCCTTTGAGCACTTCTCCGTTCATGTCTTCCAATTTATAGACGGCAGGATGACGGCCATGCACTCGTCCAGTGACGCGAAACAATTCGGTCGTCCAGTTAGGTAAGTAACCTTTGTCGAAAGTGCGTTTGGTTTTGCCAATGCGCACCCAATCTCCTACGGCCAACTCTCCACTTTTCTTGGGGACAGCCCACTTCATCCTTGTTTTAAAATATGCCATTGAATAACAATTAAGACAGAATTATCATTAATGTGTGTGTGTGTGTGTGTGTGTGTGTGTGTGTATGTGTGTGTTGAACTGAAATGTAGCAGAATGAGATGATTTATGTCTTATATCAGATTAAGGCCGATATTAAGAAAATACTATATCAAGATACGTAAGTAGTTGCTATATTGCTCGTTCTGAATGTTTAAGTGATTATTATCTAAGTCGTTGTATGTGATTCCATTCACACATGAATATCGTAAGTCGTTGCATGTGATTCCATTCACACGTGAACATCTTAAGTCGTTGTATGTAATTGCATTCACACAGGAATATCTTAAGTAGTTGTTTGTGATTCCATTCACACAGGAATATCTTAAGTCGTTGTATGTGATTACATTCACACAGGAGTATCTTAAGTCGTTGTATGTGATTGCATTCACACAGGAATATCTTAAGTAGTTGTTTGTGATTCCATTCACACAGGAGTATCTTAAGTCGTTGTATGTGATTCCATTCATACAGGAATATCTTAAGTCGTTGTATGTGATTCCATTTCACACAGGAATATCCTAAGTCCTTGTATGTGATTACATTCACACAGAAATATTGTTACACGCACACGGGTATTTACTTGAGCGAGCGGTTGTCAAACCCTGGCGCGATTCTCGCTAGAAGTCATAAGTTTCCCCGACTTTCCAAAGACTTCCATACAACCTCAGTTGTAAATCAGAAAGCCCGACGAGTCCATTCTATACCTAAATTTTCCTCTAATTAATGCAAGACCACAGATAAACCAAACTGCCAACTATCTATCAACCGTACATCTGCGTGTTTTGGCTTCATTATGTTTCCGTACCACCAACCGTTCACGCCTTAGAACATATATGAGTACTCCCTGACAATGGGAACTATTTTAACTCCGCCACCTTAGGCCAGTCAATGTATGCTTTCCAGGCACATTTCGCCGATGTAACTGCACCATATTCGCCCACATGGCGACATAAACGGTGTCTGTCAAGTCCCTTTTTATTTTTATGCCCTTGTGTAATTTACCGGTTTAATACCGTAAGTACTGTCCTTGCAGTCACGCTACCAATGTATACCACTAGATTTTAATACGTACTTTTTACGACAGGGACATTCATTCGGTTTTGGTCGGAATTCACTACTAGTGAACCAGGACATCATGGAAACACACTAACACTTCACTCCGTGACGTTTGCTCCTATTCATTAGCTCATTAGTTCGGGCCAGGAATATTTCCATGGCGCCGAATTCCAATAATCAAACAAGTAATCACACAAATCTAAGAACTGCTTAAAACGAGGCACTACAACCAAGTGCACATACTCTAAATTTACTACAATATCTTAAGTCGTTGTATGTGATCACATTCACACAGGATTATCTTAAGTCGTTGTATGTGATCCCATTCACACAGGAATATCTTAAGTCGTTGTATGTGATTACATTCACACAGGAATATCCTAAGTCGTTGTATGTGATTCCATTCACACAGTAATATCTTAAGTCGTTGTATGTGATTCCATTCACACAGGAATATCTTAAGTCGTTGTATGTGATCCCATTCACACAGGAATATCTTAAGTCGTTGTATGTGATTCCATTCACACAGGAATATCCTAATTCGTTATATGTGATTCCATTCACACAGTAATATCCTAAAATCTAAACGAGCGCATATTATCTTCTTAAACCAGAAATATTTTATTATACAGGAAATGTATCTTGTTATCTGTACTGTGCTATAAAGAGTGCCTTTTAGCCATTATGTTGATATATTATAGGATTGTATATGTATACCAAAAAAAAAAAAACCAACAAAGATTTCAGATACTTAGTTAACATTATGGCATCATGTTTGTTACATTTTAGAGTTTATTAATCAAGTTAGATGTTCCGATGCATGATGTACACTTAACTTTTACATTAAAAAATACTTCACTTTTCTTGACTCTGTAGAGTTGCCTGTTTTCTCAAGAGACATTATCTTAATGCAGTCATTTTCATTGATGTAGGGGACACCATATAATTAACACAGCCTTACAACAGAAATTAATAAATTAGGTAAGAAGAAAAAGGCACTTACCTCACAATAAATACAATCAGTCTTACTATCATGTGAACAAACAGAACAAGTATACTTCTTTGACATTTTCTCAGCGAAAGCAAAGTATGAATAAAAGCAAGAGTATACAGACCGCAATTTTTAAGGTAGATATTATATATGCAACAATTATCATTATTTTTTAGTTTAAATACAAACTGGGATTCCCGAATAAATTCTTCTTTGATGTCAGTGTTCAGACCTGGTCACAAATCTGTAACTCAATTAATTGTAAGATAATTACCGCATTCACAACATTCCTTATGTTACCTACACATAAATGATTAATTGTGATCTTGCAAAAAACCCAATTATAATAAACAAACGTGTGAGAATCAAGTCAATTATTCATCGTGGACATTACAATATCGGCTTTGAATGAAGTCGGCAGATTTAAGAACCGCCATCGGCTTATTAAGGGTCACTTTACTTATGCCAGATGTAGATAATGATTGACCAGTGCTGACGAAATTTTCTGTTAATCCAATTAAGGCGAATGAATTCAGTTTCCTCCCATAAAGACATAAAAGTCTATATCCTTACAAACTTTATAATTCTTCTTACATTTCTTAAAATCGAAGTAGTGATTGAAACCGTGGTAAGAGCAGACGGAAAGCCATGCTTGCGAAAAGGACCCCATTTGCTAAAAGAACCTATAAACACTAATTATTGGAATATACCTTAAATGATTTTGAAAATCAGTTATTACAGATTATGATTTAATTTGTGAAACAAAAATAGCAGCAGAGAGGGTGAACAGACCACTTAAGGGAGTGGTCACCCTTGTGTTTGGACCAAAAAAAATAGTGACCCTTCATAGAGGTCAATACCACGTCTACGATTATTGTTTGTCCCAAACAGAATTGTAGACGCCCCCTCTCTGCTGCTATCCATGTTGTAAAGAAATTTTAAGTTTGATGAATATTTTTCTTTTCATCTGAATCATGTTTCATCTTCATCTGTTTCATCTTCATCTGTTTCATCTTTATTTGTTCTATGTTTCAAGAAATATTCAAGTTCTGATGGTGGTTTTTCTATTTTTGGATTTATGTTCTTTATGTGTTTATAATAGTTCATCAAACTTCTGTATCGATCTCCACCGCAATTTTTGCAAATCTGATATAATCCTCTAACGCCGTTGTCACAACCAACACAACTTCGTGGACCAGCATGAAGGTTTTTCTTTATAAGATAATTATGTTTCTTGCAATATTCTCCACGGCACCTTTTGTTGCATTTATCTGTTGTTCTTTGACGTAACCACGCACAGTTGTTCATTATATGAACGATATCTTTTTAATTAAATTTACACCCCTTCTGCTGATATTAATTAAATCATTATGTTATAATAAAATGATACATCCAGAATCTCATACTGCAAGAATAGCTCGAGAACGATTAGAAGCAATTAAAAAATTTCTTCCTGTCAGAGACTCATTCAGAAAAAATCTGCAAGCGCAGCAAGAAGCACAAGTTGAGTACGAAGAAGAAAGTAAAAAACTGTTTAAGCCCGTCACTGCAGTCATCAAAGAAGATCTTCTTCCGGTATCAAAACAAACTGCAGCGCAGACTGAAAAAATAGCAAGAAGAACTAAACAGACAAAGAAGATTTTACGAGATCTTCCAACTGATATAGCTGCGGCTCAGCCTCCACCTGTTGGTGAAGAAATACTTGAGGGTATTGGTAAAATTCGTGCTGAAATAGGTGAGATGAAAGATCATGTATCAGAAACAGAAACAGAAACAGGAGAAGCAAGGGAAAAGTTTCATATAAAAGATAAATTTAATGAAGATCATCTTAATTACATAAAGGAAATTGAAAAAATTGATATGTTAGCTAATTATGCCGCACGGAGTTATGATCGTCGAAAAGAAGCTTTAAAAGCCGAGTATGGCGATGATATTATAAGTCGTGAAAATTGGTACAAGTGGATATATCGTATACATTATGATGTTGACCAAGCTAGAAATAGTGATATTAGATATATTAATTTTATTAATGCAATAGATTTATATTTTGATCAACTACAAAAACAGCAACAACAAATACAACCTTCTTCTTCACCACCGCAGCAACAGAAACAAACTCCACCACCGCAGCAACAGAAAAAACAAACTCCACCACCGCAGCAACAACCTCCTCGACCACAATCTCCAGAAGAAGAATTTTACGATGCACCGGGTGCTACTGGCAGTGGTCTGGGAAATAATTTTGTTTGTCCTGATAATATCATCAATGACGTGTCACGGTTAGAAGTTCTCATAGGAGGAAAACGTGCCGGAAATAATTCACCAGAAATAATTAACGAAGCAGCTGATATTTGCCAGCGATTATTTCGTGGCGGCATCATGGATATCGGAGTTTACCGAGAACTTATCGATGAACTTGTTGATGACTAGTTGTTAGATAAATGGTAAATAAAAATAAGATGATAATACATAATAATCATCGCAAACCTGTGCAGGTCAGAGCGGTAAACTCACGATTACCAATCCATAGGGTTATTTACGGAGATGGACTTGGTGATGTTATTCAGGGTCTATTTAGAAGGATGGCCCCAAAAGCAATACCGATTGCAAAACAATTAGGTATGAAGCCTATTGAGGCTGTTCGTGAAAAAGCTCCTGGTGCAATTGTCAATGTTGCTGGTAAGGCGTTCTCGGCGATCAAAGAAAGACTAGCACGATTACTGCGACGAAAACAACAACCACCAGTAAAATTACCAAGTACTGAGGTGATGCCTGCAGATGTCAGCAAAATAATAAATCAAGCTGCAAATCAAAAACTAGCGGAATTATCTGAAGAAGCGGAAAAAAATATAACAGCAAATTTAATAGCAGGAAGCGGTCTTCGTCGACGATTATCATCATTTGGAAAAATGATAATTATAATAAAATGTTTAAACGTATATCCGACCCAGCATTTGACATGGACACACCGGTCCTCAAAGATGAATCGGTGCATGATTATCAATTTTATTCCTATGACGCAAGACAACCAAATGATCGGGGGAGAATCGAATTACAGGTTCACGATACAAGTAGATATTTTTTACCCGCTGAGGCGTTTATTGGGGTAGAAGGTAGACTTGTAACGAATGTTGTGGCTAATACGCCATATGCTGCCAATTTGCGTGTTGGTTTTGTTAACAACGGAATTATGCCACTGTTTGATAGCGCCACATACATGATTGATGGAAAAAATATTGAATCGATTCAGAAGGATGTTGATGTTGCTACAACAATAATTGGTCTAGCGAGATATTCTGACGACTTTACAAGATCAGCCGGTCCAACAATGATGTTTGCCAAGGATATTACTGACAACGCTGATCATGTTCAGTATATTAAGTTACGGACACCAGTAGATACTGCTGCTAATCCACAACCGGTTGATTTTGAACACACAGACAGACCGGGTGCTGCTTTTGATATTATAAAAAGTGTTAGTGCGACTTACAACCTAGGATTTGCAACACGCCGAGCAGCGTTGTCAGGAGAAAATAGAAATTTTTCATGTCCAATTCCATTATCTCACATCTTTGGATTTTGCAGAAATGTTAGAAAGGTAATCTTTGGAGCTAAACACACAGTTGTACTTGTAAGAAAAATAATGATAATGATGCAATCTGGCGAGGTGCTGGTGTTGCTGAAGGTAAAGTAAATATATCAAAACTCACATTGTGGATGCTAGTAATGACACCATCTATCACTGAAGAACAAAAATTACTATCTTTCATGGATCAGGGCGGTAAATCATTGATATCATGGTTAACAGTAACCACAGATGCTGTTCAAAGCAATATTAATGGTTTATTTACATGGAATATAGCATCACAACAGGGTGTTTCTGCGCCACGACATATTTTTATTGCGCTGAAAGATAATGCTCGGACGAATAATCAAGAACGTTCACATATGATATTTGATAACCTTGGAGTTAATGAAGTTTCCTTGCGGATAAATGGACATCAAGAACCGGCTGAGGATATATTGTTAAATTTTGATCAAAATCATGTAGCGCGTGCATATCATCGTTTGATGTCATTTATGGGTCGTGATCAAAATATAGATACCGGTTTGCAAATATCACAACTAGATTTTACTGGTCTATATCCGATTTATTATTTTTCGCTGGAGCATCTTGATTTATCCAAGCAATCTGTCGTTGATATACACTTTCGAGCTCATGTTACTACCCCTCCTCCTGATATACCTGGTCCACCACTTGTTCACGGCTTCTACAGAGCAATCGCGGTCATACTTAGCGATAAAGCCATGTTACTTGAAGGTGGTAGTGGTCGAATGAGATTCGTTGACGCAGCAGTGGAAAATCTTTAATTATTCAGAAAAAATATTATTTATATAAAAATGTCGTATGGTCATGTTAATGTTACTCTGACCCCCGGTCAGATCAAGAAGCTCCAATCAAAAACCGCCAGCAAATGCGGAACTAAAATATCACTAAAACGAGATCAGATTAGTGGTGGTCCAAACAAATTATCGTTGACAAATAATCAGATTAAACATTTCAATAAAGCTCTGGAATTAAAAACTGGAGTTCAAATACATCTTTCTCCGAGCGCCATCAAAGACATGATTAAAATAGGTGGATTTTTCCCACTATTAGCTGCAATACCAGCACTACTTTCAGCAAAAGCAGCTGCGTTACCTGCGATAGCCGCATCTGCTGCTCCAGCCGTAGCAAAAGCAGTCGCGTTAGGTGCTGCTGGAGCAGCGGGTAAAAGAATTTTTGATAAAATTACTGGTGGACGATATAGCAAAATAAAAAGGGACGCGGTCTAAGATTGCCAGGATCTCGTTGGGGGAGAGGCCTAAGGCTTCCAGGATCACTTCGTTAGACGTTCCAGCATCACATTTTGATTTACTTGATGCTGCTAAAAAATTAAAAATAAAAGCCTTTAGAGGTGTTTTTATGCGAGATCAATTACCGAAACAACCAAACAAACTCGAAACAGGTATTATTAATCTTGACGAACGTTCCGGACCCGGTACTCATTGGACCGCATACGCGGTTGATCCACGTGGAATCGTTTATTTTGATTCGTACGGGTTAGCCCCACCTGTTGAATTTATCAAGTATGTTGCACCACTTCACGCAACAACCAAAGTTTGGTATTCAACGCTACCCACACAAACAATGACAGATCCGCCAATATGCGGCCGTGAAGTAATTAATGTACTCGACGCTATATCAAAATCATCCAAACCACCACATAAAGTTGTGCATGATTATACAAGTAACCAATTCGTTGTGCGTAAAGCGTTTTAAACAACAGGTCTTATTATAATGGTTGACATCTACGGAAGAAGATCTTCACGCGTTAAGATAAAACCCGGCGATGTTGATTTGTCAAAGTACGCGACTAAAGATGACCTGGCTGATATCATGAACCTGGCTGGAGTTGACCCAGATGAGGTTGTTATTTTTCAAGATCGATATGGTAAACTAAAAACGAGCAATATCAAATGGAATGATATAGTTCGACGAGTACTTGGTGCAGTTACGGATAATATTCCCGTGGTTACTGATAGCGGCAAAATCAGAGATTCAAGTGTATCATTAGCAACAATTAGAAATGAAATTGCAAGAAACGTTGCTAATCGTGTGAAAAACACCGGTGACACAATGACGGGTGAACTCAGCATGAACGGAAATAAAATAGTAGTTTTAAGAGATCCAACATCTGACGAAGACGCAGCAACAAAAAAATACGTCGACAACGTGGATGGAAAACTATCCACGCTGCGAGCCGAGTATGATGTTCATGTGGGCGCGTTTACAAGACTTCGAAGAAATTTTCAAAAAACCGACGAATCCATTGATAAATTCTTTGGCACTCCGCACACCATTGATATAAAACTCGTTGATATCAAAACTAACCTAGACACGATCAAACAAACACAGCAAAACATCGTAGCGGGAATTCCTGAGATTGTCAATAAAACCAGTCTGATTAAAATTCCAGCTGGAATAACTCCCGGACATATCACAAACATCGTATGCACGGTATCATCGGGATTTGCAACATGGTCCAAACAAAATAATACTATCAAATATACCGCAACAGTCACTGGCGTGTACAGGCTGTCTGTGTTTAGTGCTGCAAAATTTGAAATATTTACAACGTTTCCATGGCGTCATTCCACAGACAGGTTTTCCGGGGTTGTATCTGTTATATTAAATAGCGGAACCGAATAAATTTTTATCCTGGAAGCAGCTGATGAGAAATTAATCACAACATCTTACTGGTGATGTTTGGAATTTGTAGCTGAAACACCTCAATTGGTTACTGCATAAAAATATATGGACGGTGCACAATACACGTACAGTCAAGCACGTGAATGGCAGGCGGCGCTAAAAGATCAAGTCGATCAATATACAGTAAAAGTAAAAAAATATCGACGACGATTAGTTATCGTTGATGTGATTGTTTATTCAGTATCCGCTGTTGTTGCTGGAACCGGTGTCATATTATCAGCGATGACAATGATGGCACCAGTAGCTGTAACTATTTGTATTTCAGCAGCAACAACTATTGCAGGTGTGCTTAATATCATCACAAAAAAAATATGTACTTGCACGAACGAAAAATTATCCGATTACAAAATAAAATTACATACAGCGACGGTAGCATACTCGAAATTATCCTCGTTGTTATCAGCGAGTCTCAGTGATGGAATTATATCTGATTTCGAATTTTCAATGATGACCAAAATATACGACGAAGGTATCGGTATTAAAGATACAAGTATTAATAATGACAGAATTGCTCCAGCAGATCGTGACCAACACAACTCCGCCAAAGATAACGATCATCTCGGTAAGTTCGTCTAATCCTGAATTTAGTGTTAATTTTCCTACTGCAATTCCAGTAAAAGAAATAGCACTAGCGAAATTACGAGTATATTACAGCTGGCCAAATATCAGATCAAAATCATTTAATGGTACACCAGCAAATAATTCGCTTGTATTTGCTAACAAGAACAAACCCAATGGAACACCTGACTGGGTTGTTGTTGGAATACCAACTGGCAGTTACGAGATTGAAGAGATCAATGAGGAATTTCAACGTAGAATAAAATCAATAACCGGAAAAGAAGCAAAAATATCAATTAATGTTCATGAACCGACCCTGTCCTCGACGGTTGAAATACATTCTCCCGATTACGTCGTTGATATTTATCAATCCACGATAAGATCCGTACTAGGTTGGCCTGATATCATGCCAGAATATCATGGACCATCAGAACCGAAGTTAGGTGAATTTCTCACGGATGAAGCAAAGCTTATAACAGTTCCAGGATATCGATTTTCTCGCCAGTATCCAGCATGGAGAGATTCTGTTGCTGCTGCTGGTGGAAAACTTATCACACCAGTATTTCCTCATTTTGTTGTTGTTGATGTGACAGCTTCAACCACAACTGTTGGTGAGGAATACGTCAGGATTATATCCGACGAAATTAAGGCCGAGTTTACAAGTACATTAACGACATTAACACAGTTGTTTAAAAATTATATCCTGAAGTATCCTAATAACAATCTGAAAGAAAAAATTATTGAAACAGTACAACATCTGAATCAAATTATATTATATCTTAAATACGTTAATCGATATTTTATTGATGTCATAAATGAAAGTGTTCTTCCGCTTAAGACGGGTAAAAGTACTAGACAAACCTATCTTGATCATTATAAAATAACTGAAGCGGATTTATTAGATTTTATACTACCAGGATTTGCCACCAACGACTTGACAAAATCACTCAAGGATCTTATCAATGAAAACTTTCCTAAAATAACCGATGCATGGAAAAAAATAACTCCACCGAGTTTGTTCTCAGATATGATAATGATCCACATGGCGGCGGGAGACACGTATCTCCGGGAATCGTTAATATAACGTCGACGATTGCGGTTAATCTAGTTTGTGACGTAATCGATGGCAGCTATCAAATAGATCTCGGAAGATCAAATCAGGCTCAACAAGGATACATCCTATACACGTTCACACCACAAGTTTCCCCTGGCAGTTTAATCGTGCAAGAACCAACTAATCCTGTGTATCTACGGTGTCACAATAATATGTTAACACGAATAAATTTTAAGCTCACAGACCACCTTAATCGCTTAATTGACATACGTGGAGAAGAACTTGTGATAAATCTGTATGTGAAATCTTAATACCAGCACGTGAGGGTTTTTATACACGAGGATTTCAGACTCAAATTTTGAGAAGAAAAAAAATAAATAAAAAAATATTTTATTACTAGTACAAATTTGTGTTTGGTACAAATTAATCAACCTTGCAAAAAAAATATTTTTTTTTTCTGAAAATTTAATTCTAGCCTACACGTGGTCAGCGTTGACAGGGACCCCAGTTACCAAAACTTTCATTTTCATTATCACCAGTAACGAAGTTACTCTGGATCGTTTCACCAGTAACGAAGTTACTCTCTGACATAATTTTTCTTAATTGTCTTATACGAGTACTAATTGTTTTCTTTGCCTCGTACTCGTGGGATAATAGCGATTTAATTCTTTCTACGGCGGCAGAGAGGGGAACGAACTCCTTCACATGATCATCTTCTACGGTAGCTAGCGACTGAAACATTGCCGCCTGAATCCGTTTCATGAGCTTGTATTCAGATGATAGTGTGTGTGTTCCCTGGTTTTTACGTTCTTGTAAAATCTCAAAGTCAGAAACTATTTTTTCAGGATTTAGTTCATCGGATATATTGATTCCATCTTTTTTCAATTTTTTAATAGCAACAATTACATCATTGATATTTTCATGGTTCATTATATAATATATAAATCTTTAAAATAAAAAAAAAATTATCCCTAGAACCCTATCGAGTCTTTAGCGAGTTCGTCGGGATGTTTCAAGGACAACACAACATATACAATGAATGAAGAGCCCCTATCGAGTGTATTAGCGAGCTCAGATTATGCATTGGACGGCACAAACATATAACTTAATTAAGGAAATGGATATATACAATGAAATGGATATATACAATGAATGAAGAGCCCCTATCGAGTGTATTAGCGAGCTCAGATTATGCATTGGACGGCACAAACATATAACTTAACTAAGGACAGTACAAACATATACGCTCAGCAAAAATCCCACCCACAATAATTAATCCAGTGGGTGATACGAAAATGTATCAACCACCAGTCAATATTGTGGTTGAATTTTGCTGAGCGGGGGGTTTTGCGGTTCCCCCATTATTATAAAAATCGCAATTATGCGCACCACCGACAAATTGTCAGCCATGGGGATTCGATCCTGGACCGCGAGCGTCACAGTCCAATATCATACTGATTGAGCTATCAAACCTTGTTACGAACATATGTTTCGGAAGTTAATATATAGCCAAGGAACCAATATTTACACTAAAACAGCGGTTTCTGAATAATAACAGTTTCTGTATTTATAACAACAGTTTCTGTATTTATAACAACAGTTTCTGAATATAAAACAGCGTTTTTCCTAAGCAGACTGCGAATCAATAATAACAGTGGCATGAACACACCTGCAGATCGATTTATACCATGACAACGGTTTCTGTTCTGTACCTGTATTACAGCTTCCTTGCGGATCAATAACATTATCATGATTTCTCGTAATGTTGTATGATGGGAAATATTTAAAAACCATAAATAATACTTCTACGAGTAATTAATTACGATGTAATTAGTTAAACTGACTAATTACGATCATAAAAAATCAAAAATCTTCGAAGAAAACAATATATTACAAAGTAATCTCCCTTTTATATAATCAAAAATTCAGTAGTATACGATCAGACAGTACTGGGACCCTCAAATAATGATATAATTCAATGTGGTGATGATAATTATTGATACTGAAAGGTGATTTTCCGTTTGTATTTTTTCGAGAAAGTAGATCTGGTTATATTTTCTGCGACATAT
This sequence comes from Sinohyriopsis cumingii, assembly GCA_028554795.2. Taxonomy (NCBI): domain Eukaryota; kingdom Metazoa; phylum Mollusca; class Bivalvia; order Unionida; family Unionidae; genus Sinohyriopsis; species Sinohyriopsis cumingii. The sequence goes on from CM068838.1 coordinate 103,456,033, forward strand.
TTTACCACACGCGGGTCAATATCAAAATATTTTGCAGCAGCACGCATAGACTGAAATATAATTTTTTCGCCAGTTTCTGTGTTTGTGGAAATTACCGCCCTCTTTCCGATTGTCTTACATCTTCCTGTATTACCACATGCAGAGTTCACGCTTCGTGTGACAACTCGAAGGTTGTTCAGGGAGTTATTTTGAGGATCCCCGTCAATATGATCAATAACAAGACCGTCTTTGATCACTCCGAAGAAACATTCGTAGATGAAACGATGACAGAAATAATTTTTCTTTCCCCCCTCGCATGTGAACCTTAGATAACCATGATTATTAATACAACCAACTTGTCTCTTCAACTTGCAGTGTCTGATGATACCATTAATATTTGATTCATAGTTTGTTATGACAGGATATGGGACAAATTTATTTTGCTCCATTATAATAATATTATTTGTTTAAATCATTGTTTGTCTGAAATCTTGATATATAATCCTCCACGGACTTTATAGCGTTTTCACCGCTATTATTTTTTTTGTCATAATATCTTTTAAGTTCTCTGAACCGTTTTCCGCCGCACTTTCCACATAATTCTGTTTTTCCTCGCACTCCAATACCACACCGCAGACATGGTATTGGTCCTAGACTTCCTCGTCGTATGTTTTGTGAGTGCATCCAGCAAAATTCCTTTCTGCAGGATTTGTTGCATCGATTTACTGAGCCGATCATCAACCATCTGCATTAAGACATTGTATATATATAATATTTTTTATTTTAAATATTTGTTTTAATTATATGAACGAATTTGAGAGATTATCCCAAACTAGGCCTGTTAAATATAAATTCAACCTTGACAGATTATCTCCAGACTTACCAGTGAGAGATTTGGTTGATCCGAAAAATAAAAGTTTGATCTCGAAAATTCACGACGCTAAGAAGGAATTTTACACGGATGGTGCATCTCATACATGGTCAACGTTCAAGATCATACGCCTTGACGGAGTCAAGAAAGCTGACAAAGTCACGGACGCCACAATGAACGACAAGCGAGCGGCAACTATCCATAACTACATCGCTGAATACGAGGGCAATCAAAAATATTTCTTCAGAGTAAAATTTATTGTATTAACAGAAACAGGTAGTTGGATTATCCGTGAGAAATATGATCCTGTCCTTGGCAATAATAAAAACTGTCATATTAAGTAAAAATTCCAGACCGGGTCTACTGACGGGTATTGACAAACCGTATTATGAGCGAGCGTATCCTGTAACAGCGGTTATTTATGGAATCTATGAGATAAATAAAAAACCCAACGTTGATAAACTAACGCCGATGAAATTTTCAAGGTTAAATTGTGTAGCCGAACGAGTAATAGAACACTTTACAAACGCGATGCGTGGAAATGGATTAACTGATTTAAGGCGTGAAAAAATAAACTCGTGGGCTGATTCAGTTAAGGATACTGGTGCTACAATAAAAGTTGTTGCTGAACTAGGAAAACTATTAAAATTTCCAATAACCGTAGCGACAATAACGGGAGAAATTCTGTACGAATCTAAATATAAATCGAAAGGAGCTCCAATAAATATTATCGATCATAACGCGCACGCATGGACTAACGCAGTAACAATATTTCCACGTGATCGAACTGTTAGATTTTACCCCACAGATACAAGCATATTTGATTTTATTAAAGAAATAAGTAAAACCGATCCTGTATCGGTATGGTTATTTAAAAGTAATGAGGAAGGTGAATTTAATCAGTTTGTCAGACCAAATGGTGAAATATATCGAACAGAATCCCTCCATGACGAAATGAAAAATCTCGCGGGAAAGTTTTTAGAGTGCAAACACGCGGAAAATACTGAAAAATTACTAACTAATTGTTTTACCGTTCCATCTGTTGCGGCTCATTTCGCTAGAGAAAGAAATTCATGGAAACCAACACGATTTGATTTACTCGAGGACGTACGCGCAAGTTGCGTCGAATACGGACATGGCGGATTATGGAATACCAAATATAATTACAATGATGTTATTTCGGTTGATATGGTTGCATGTTATCCAGGAAGTTTTCTGGGATACGGAGATTGTTCTGTGTACTTTGAAAGATTTGGTCACCCAACAAACGAGATGACGCGAGTGGCAATTAATGGACCATTACCTGATTTTGATCTGACTGGATTCGCCTGTATTGAATCATTCGAGTTTAACGAAAATCTTCACAAGATTTGTTATGCTTGGTTTGGTAGACATTTTTGCGAAAAACGTTGGGCACCTAGTTTTATTACGATACATGCTAGATTGTATGATACTGACATCGTTGGTGGTCAGTGAGGCGATTATATCATATCATGCACAGACCAAAGTTTAGTTGCCCATGTCAGATTCTGAAGTTATTAGCGAGTTTAAGGATGTTTCCGAAGATGATATTCCTAATAAACTCAAAACCGCAAAAGACCTGGGTAGAAAAATTATAGGTAAATTTACTCAAGGTGGTGCATAGGATTATAAAAGACATCACGCACGATTAATTCTAGATGATGCCGAGTACGATTTTATAATCGCTGACACAACAGCGAAAAATATATTTGTAAATCGAGAAAGTGTTTATTTATCCGACGGAACAAAATTGGGTACGATCGTTAGTTACATAAATGACGTCTCCCCACAATATACTCATCTAAGATCTTCCATGTTGGCTTATGTTTCCATAAATTTATTATCGATGATTAATAGATTTCCTGAAACCGCAGTCAGAGTCGCAACAGATTCGTTTTATATTTCAAGTAAATATTTAGAACTTGTTATGAAATTTACAAGTAATGATGAACGATGGGGTTCGTGGAGAATAAAAAAGGAATTATTACACAATTATGCAGAATCAGCAGATGTTCCAATGAGAGATTTTTATCGTAAGGGTAATAAAATATCAGAAATGTCGAAAGCACCATCGTTGACTGATCCAATAACTAGATATAAGACAGTATATCTCAATGGACCTGGTGGATGCGGCAAAACGACTCGAGCGATTAATGTTTTTAGAAATTCAGATATAATCGTGCTGACACCCACACATAGACTTGCACGTGAGATGAAACAGCAGCAAGTACAATCGTGTACGTATCATAGTTTCTTTCGGTGGCGCGGAGATACATGGACTCCTGAACGGATGGGAGAAAAATATATACCTAAAATAATTATTTGGGATGAGATATGTACGGTGTCATTAGATACATTAAAAACGTTTCTTGATTGGTTGTTGACGAAAAATACCGCTATAATAATGTGTGGCGATCATGGTCAACCGCCGCCTTTTGTTGGACCATCTCCACATGATTGGTTAAAAAATTTCGTTGATTATTACGAAGAAATAGATGATGATCATAGAGCTCTTGATGCAAATTTGAAGGAATTTAAAAAATTAATCAGATTACAATCAAACAAAATTCAGTGTGAAATAATACGTGGAGTGATCTCAGAGACCTCAATGAGTGATTTTTTAAATTTATGGAGACCCACCGATTTGATCGTAGCAAGTAGAAAAATAATCAGAGACGCTTTACAACAACAGTTATTTCAACTACGTAAAGAAAAATACTCAGAATTGCCCGTACCGTTGTGTTATAGACCATCAGATACACGAAAACAGAATATTAATGTTGATATTCCAGGACAGACTGAGAAGCAAAATCTCGTATTAAATGATATTGTCGCTGTTGATATCAGTGTGGTCGAAGATGCAATACACGCTGACAAATCTCCATGGGTGTCGGGATACGCTATGATGATCCACTCGTCTCAGGGATTAACTATTTCTGATACACGAGTCTGGATTGTAGACGATCGCATCGAGTGGTCAAATTTAGTTTATTTAGCGGTATCGAGGGTCAGAAATATATCTCAATTACGTAGAATTATAATTCCTGAAATCGTTGATAAATTTAACATCATCGATGATGATATAATAAGAAAAAAATTAATCGGATACAAACAATCTGATAAAAAAAATAAACGCGACTTTGATCTTGATGTTAAATTTATTATTGAGTTAAAACAGCAGCAGAACAATCATTGCGCCAGTTGCAATTGCATAATGCTGTGGAGGTATTCGAGTAATGATTCAAGACAATTTACCGTAGATAGAAAAGATAATAGTCGCGGTCATACACGAGAAAATACCATGTTAGCCTGTCTTGAGTGTAATCGACGTAGAGGCGCCAGCGCCTTGGGTGCTAGTTAAGTGATCGAAATCACTGAAGTGATTTTGGCGGTAGTTGTGTATCCCAGGGAATTATTTGTAGTTGTTCAAGTGTAAATCCACGCTGAGGAGCAGCCGAATCTAATCTGTAGATTGCAGGTCTACCTGAGGATCTTGTCACGGTAGATATTTTGTGTGTGGTAACACTCCAAATAGGATCAGTCGCTCTCGCTTTACCGCCTTCAAGTTCACCAGGCTCATATAAATATCTAACTGTAACATCACTTAATATTTTTTGTTTTTCAACATCTTTTCGTTGTGTTGGTATATTTTTTTTTTGTAATTGCATTAATGGGTTTCATGTTGGTTGTTCGTGTATTCTCATTATTTAATGCAGCTATCACGCTTGGTAATCTTGCAACCCATTCGAGAGATCTTTTATCCTGAATAAATTCCCTCGCGTATTGATATCCAAATAACCGCTCAGCAAGTGTTCGATTAAATCGCTCAACAATTGCTTGATCACGATGAATTGCAGTATGACCTCGTCGTATTTTGGTATTATGTCGTTTCATCAGCGATGATACTGGACCAAGAAATTCCTTACCAGGATCAACCTGTAGTAGCTGTGGCCATCGCAGACCACCTCGTTGATAAATTCGATCAAACGCATCGGCTACTTCAGATGATGTTTTCGCTGATAGCGGCTCTGCTTCTTTATATCTACTTGCAACATCAACTACAGTTAACGCGTATTTGTACGTTTTTCTACGCACAGTATCATGCGGTAAAAACAGAATATCAGCTTGATGAACTTCATTAGGAACACTGACATCGAAATACGCGTACTGAATTCGTTTAGGACGTGGTAGATAAATTTGCCATATTGCTTGTTTGGATAACCACGTTTTAGCAGTAGAATGTTTAACCGCTGCTGCATCAGCAAGTTTACCAATTGCTACTTTGCCTCTCCAGTATCCTCTTGGTGAATAATAAATCGATTCCATTATTAATTATCAGCCCCAAGCGCTAATTTACCTTTCATCGAGGATCTTACTAACCAATTAGCTAATGATTCTCTAATATTTTTATTTTTTTATAGAATTTAATGCATGAATTAATTTTACATCTGCAATATGTCTGTCTTGTAGATTTTGACTTTTATAAGCTACATCATGAGTATGACAAGCTCGATCAATAGCGTTTATTGGTTCCTCGCCTGGTTTTGGTTGATCTTGATTATCGAGCCTGATATCAAGTCTGGTACCAGGACCGCAATAATTATATCCCGGTAGATGTTTTTTTCCGCTGTATTTAGCCCATGGAGCACCTGGAAACTTTGACATCAAATTAGCAATATCACCACCGCGTTTATTAGGTAAAAACGAAAATTTCTTTCTACCGCATACAGAACATTTTCCACCATACGCTATTTTTTTTATTTTTTGTTGTAACCGTAGCTAAATCAGTAGTTGGAGTTTTAACTCTACAACGTAAGCAATATAAATTCATGTTATAAAATATATGGATATAATTGATTTCTCAGCAACAAGAAAACGAGACCCAGTTAAACACCACCCTGCGTTACCAAATTCCATCAGAATGATTATCATAGGACCATCTGGATCGGGTAAGACGCAATTATTACTTAATCTGATAATGAGATGGTTGAAATGGGATAAATTGTATTTAGTAGCACCATCCGCTGATGATCAGCGATGTTATTATGTACTTAAAGATTTCAATGAAAACGCGCGATTACTGGATGAGGGTAATGATGTTATAGAGTTTATAACCGATATTGATGAAGCACCATCCGTAGATTCCATAGACGGATTTATCAATAATTTAGTTGTATACGACGATGTGATGCTAGATAAACAATCAAATCCAGCCAGAATATTTTCCCGAGGGAGACATAAAAATACAGACGTGATCTATGTTACTCAACGATACACACAAATTCTGAAAGTGATCAGAGACAACTGCAACATTTTAGTTGTGTTTAATGGCGTAGACACACACACACACTTAGAAATATTCATCAAACTTGGTGTGGTGGTGACATGGATATAATTAAATTCAAAAATCTCTTCTCACGAGCGCAAGCTACTCCGCATGGATTTATAACAATAAATTTGCATGATCCAAGAACAAGATATCGTGTGGGTCTTGATAAAATCTTTTAACGTTTCTGATGAGCAGCAGAGAGGGGGCGTCTACAATTCTGTTTGGGACAAACAATAATCGTAGACGTGGTATTGACCTCTATGAAGGGTCACTATTTTTTTTGGTCCAAACACAAGGGTGACCACTCCCTTAAGTGGTCTGTTCACCCTCTCTGCTGCTAAAATACTGATTGCAATTAATAATTAAATATAGTCGAGCCATTTTGCAGATAAGCAAGCCTTTACACAAAAAGGATAAAATTCGCAAAAAAAAGGAGAGTTTTGGAAATACATTACATGCAAAAAATACATATTAAATCCTATGCAGAACGAGTTATTGCACAATATAATTTAATTTGTAAATTAGAGGTACTAATTGAAACTGAAAATCAAAATAGTCGGGTCGGTCAGTATATATATATATATATATATATATATATATATATATATATATATATATATATATATATATATAATTTTAAATGAGCCTATCGCCATCGAAGATAACTTTTGGAAACTTTCGCATTATTTATGTAACTTTTCGTAACTATTCGCAACTTTTTGCAACTTTTCGTAACTTTTCGCAACTTTTCGCACTTTTCGTAACTTTTCGCATTTTAGTCATACCGCGTCCGGTGCTACGGTAATGTCTGCCATGTTTTACCCACAACAATATTTTGGTGAGAATACAGCTGCATTACAAACTAAAGTGATTTTTGCGATATATTGACAAAATGGTCCTTCGATGCGCATGAGGAACGTGCAATTCAGGTGAGAGATATCCGGAAAGGTTGGAAGGAGGTCGTGTTATAGGTTTGCCGACCCCAAAACGTGATTTGAAAAAGGTGAAACGATGGATCAAAGCGTTTGGTCGACCGCACGAACAGCTTAATATCGCCAGAATAAACCAACACAAGGCCGTTTGCTCAAAGGTAATTCAGTTTAGATTTCACTGTGGTAAATAAGTATATGTAGTATTCTAGAAAGTAATGTTAAATAGGAAACATATCTAATACACATTTCGTAAGGCTGGTTTATGTAATTGTTGTTGTTGTTATCATGTGTTAATTACATTTTTTCAGTACATGATGGGCTATGCATGGCGGCCAGGTTTAAATGGTGGATGAAAATCCTGTGAAGAGCTAGCATGAAGCTACTAAAAAGCTTTTTTATATACCCATATTGGCCCAAGCCCGAGATTGGAACCTATGTGGACGTAGATTAGATGGTAGCTACGATGTCGTAGCCTCAACTTGATTTTGTTGTGGTTGAGACTGTCCACGAGGGTAAGGGTACTAATATTAGTACTAGTGAAATGGCAGTAAAGGTGAGAGCCTTTGACCACTCGGGCATTCAGGTCATCTTGTAATATTTGTGCTTTAATTATAAGCATACATTTATCCCATACCAGCCCCCTTTGATATTTGTATCTTGTATTGCAGGAATTAACAACAGGGTAATACATCGGATTATTATCAGTGCGTGTATAATGGAGCATATATTTATGTTATGACTACATCATGAATAAGAATAAGAATTCTTTATTTCAGACTACATTGTCCATACATCTAAATTAAAATATAGATATGTAATGTTTCTTTGCTGATATTAATATAAAATGTCAGATTTACTTTGCTTTCTTGATTGCCATATAATGCATTGTTTTGTAAATAATATTTTTCAGCACATTGTTTGAGGAAATGGACCAATGGAGAATTACCCAGACTGATGCTGATGGTTCACATACTACGTCAGCAAGAAAACATCCAGTGAGGAGAGCTTCTTCACAACAAAATGAAACCAGTCAACATAAACACAAATGCCTGCATTTGGAAGAAAACACAACTACGTAAGGGCCAAGAATATGTCATGGTTTATTCATGTTTTACATATTAAATTAAATTTAATTTCAGAATACATTCTGACATTAATGTTAAAGTAAATATGCAAAACTAGCAAGTTAATTAACTGATACTGTGTAAATATTTTTATACTTCACAATCAATTAATATATATATATATATATATATATATATATATATATATATATATATATATATATATATATATGATAACTACTTTTTGAATAAGTATTTATTTCTTACAGATTGAACAGTCCAGACATGAATTGTGAGTCTGTGAGTCTGGGTGTCTATACAGACTGAAAACCCATGTAAGTATATTAATCACTTTTTATTCTGAAGATTGCAGATATGGAATTGCATAATCTCTGTAAAATTCAGCTAAATTTTGTAACATTGAAGTCATAAATGGAATGTCTGAGTTAATTCTTTCCATGTACATATCTTCCTGTGTGTACACAATGAATCCACACAATTCACAACCTGTAACCATTAGTTGGCCTTGAATCTGTTCAAAGTTACTATATGTTTTCTTTAATGATACATGCTCATCCATCTGTGAATAGAAATCTGGTATATCATTGCATGCTTTTTCAATGGTCATTTTTCTTGCAGAGAAGGGACATTTAATTTCCACAATTCAACAGACTCCATTGTCACATAGTTTCCTATCAGGCGAGGCACCCAAAAATGAAAAGTCATTATTAACCACAAAGCCACACTCATGGAAATGCCTAGAAGGATACAATTTAAGATACTTTTCTTGAGCAGTTTTCTCGTGTCTTTTACCATATTCAAGAGCTTTGGCTTTCACATCATTTTTGAAGAAAAAACTTTGAATAAACTTTTCACTAGGTTTAGATTTCCTTGTTATTACTTTTTCAAAATTAGATGTTGTAAGTCTGCTTTTTCTCATGTAATCAGTGATCCAATAAGGCCTGATTTCTTGTCTGTGCCTCAGTGTCACATGGATTTATGCACTTTGTGTTCTTATTGAGTAGTTTGAACTCATTTGGTAAACACAGTAGAAAACACTTGTCACAAATGTATTACCACAGTTTTTTTTGTGTAGTTTCTCTCAGGTACTTTGTCTGAAATGAAGAAAAGAAATACTTTTCTTATTTTTTCAGGGATATCAGGAATGGATATGTTAGCAGTTGCAGCTGAGAATCAGGATCTAAGGCTCAAGTTGTCAAATAGTTCAAGAGAGATACAAGAGCTTCAAATTAAAGTGTCATCAAAAGATAAAGAAATTCAACATCTGAAGAAAATAATTGCCAAGAAACAAACATTGAGTGTAGCAATTGTGAAGTATAAAGAAAACAGTGAAAAATTTGTTTAAATACTATACAGGAATTACATACATGTGATTTTTAGCTTTACTGGCCTTTCTAGCTCCTATAGAGTGACCAGGACAAAGGGACACAAAAAGCCTTATCCAGGAAGATGGACTCTTTTTAACAATATGTAGGCTTAGGCAGGGTTTTGGTTTAAACTAGTGCTGTTGTTTAACAGATGGCTCAATCTGTTGTATTTAAAACTTGACCAGCTTTCAATTTGGCCACATAGAGATACTATGGTAAAAGATATGCCGTCTGAATATAGGAAATATTTTCCCACTACCATTATTATTATAGATGGGACTGAAGTTAAAACTCAAATTCCAAGTGCGCTTTGCCTACAGAGTCAGTTATATAGTGATTATAAATCTGCAATAACTCTAAAGTGGTTGATAGGTTGTGATCCTAATGGTTGTGTAATGTTTGTTTCAGAATTATTTACAGGATCAACTGTAGACAATGGTAGACAAAGGTTTTAACAATGCAAAAGAAATAAATGAACTTGGTTTGAAAATAAACATTCCACCATATCAGCAAGTAGGGAAATGACAGCTTCTAAGGCACTTTTGACTATTAAAATTGTCAAACATAGGGTGAATATAGAACATCTGATAAGTAATGTTAAAATTACAAACTTTCATCACACTGTATTCCTATATCTTTATTTCAAAAAGCCAACAAAATATGGATAGTGTGTTGCCTTCTAACACTTTCACAAGATGTATTTAAGGATGAACACTGAACATACTACAGTTAGTATCTGATACGATATTATTTACCTGATCAGCATGTCTCCTAGAGGTGTTGATACTTTAGGGATGTTTTGTGCAATTCTGCACTCTAGTGGTGTTCCCTTCAGACTAGAGAGATGAGACATGTCTGTTTCATTCACTTTCGGTACTCTAAATGCAAAAGAAATGTAATAAAATAATTGTATTGTTTCTGTGTTTACTTCATATCAGTGCCTAATTTAGACATCTATAATTTTTGCACATATTCTCAATGCACACCTTATTACTTGTTATATTTGATGAAATTGTAGTGTACATTTACATAAATATTTTTCTATTACATATCAATTCAATAATGTTGCATCAGCATGACGAATAAAAACAAAGTTTTAAAGCTATATTGTTTGCTGTATTTATTTTAATCTGAAAGTAAAAAAAATAGTTAACTCTATGTTCCATCTACAATAAAATTTTAAACAGGTATTTATGTTGGTAAATAATTTGTATTTTAAATTCATACTTTTTGTCTATATCTGTCTGACAAACCACTGGCTTCCTTTCTCTGCTCTCTGTCAGTCTAGCAACCATGACATGGTTAAGTGGCACTGGTTTTATTTTTGATCCCCTTGGCACATGCCATTGCTGATGTATGCTTGTGCAGCTCAATTGGTCAGGAACAGTGGTGAAGTTATGTAGGTTGAAACCCTGTAGGGACTTGATTAGCCCTACTACATGGGAGCAATGCCCACTGACCCTGTAAGAATACATTTTTCACATATCATACACATTAATTAGTAAAATAAATTTTATTGATGTATATATCTGAAACACACTGCTTAAACCACTCTGTGAAATGCCAGAGGAAGTGTTTGTACATTATTAATTAGGTTTCCAAACAACATTTTTGATAACTGTAATTAGTAAATCCTCCCAGTGACATAAATAAAAATAAAACATGTCAGATAATGTGTTTTTGTTTGTCTTTAGTGTTGCTGAATGAGATTCCTGACATGTGTGAGCTTAGTACATGTATTTTAGTATACTGTATGTCAGCATTTTCATGTAGGTGAATTTACTCATCTAAGAATAAATATTAAATTTTCTAAAAATGAATAGCAATATAGTTTATGCAAAGTCAATTCAATCCCGACTAATTTTAACTTTGCACTTTAAATGTTATCAAAAAGCTATCAGAGGCCATTCATATATCACATCATACACTGAGGGCGATTGAACATGTATGATGATGTGGGTGGGGGTGTTAAAAAATGTGACATCACAAAACCAACACTAGTGCCATCTACCAGAAAAATAATTTAGATTTCAGTATTGTGTTGTTTTTCTAATGCAAAGGGATTTCAGACCAATTTTAATTTTGACAATTTTTATTGGTTGGGGTCATATGAGGGGGCTGAGTTGTTGTGACTAGCCATGGGCAGGGTACAAAAAAATCCACCCAAATTGCTTGACGTCATATATGGATGACCCTAGACTAAAATTATTGATCACTGTGGACATTTACAAAGGTGGCCAGGTTCTGAATTCTGTCAAGAGAAAAGGACCTCTGGTGAAATCAAAAGCAAACAGGATAATACGATTTTTATTTTCAACAGCTGCAGCTTTCGTTTTGACAACACGCTGACACCTTTAGATTGACCTCATCCAAATATATCCATTTCCATAATTAAACATTTGTTTTTGCCAAATTTACTTCTAGAACATTGTGTATATGAAGACTTTATAAAGGAATATGAATGTATGTGTGAAATGCCAGAGGAAGTGTTTGTACATTATTAATTAGGTTTCCAAACAACATTTGTCAAAGTTACAGTTTTGATAACTGCAATTAGTAAATCCTCCCAGTGACATAAATAAAAATAAAACATGTCAGATACTGTGTTTTTGTTTGTCTTTAGTGTTGCTGCCTGAGATTCCTGACATGTGAGCTTTGTATTCTAGTATACTGTATGTTGGCATTTTCATGTAGGTGAATTTACTCATCTGAAAATAAATATTAATTTTTCTAAAAATGAATAGTAATATAGTTTATGCAAAGTCAATTCAATCCCGACTATTTTTAACTTTGCACCCTAAATGTTATCAAAAAGTTATCAGAGGCCATCCATATATGACATCATACACCGAGGGCGATTGAACATGTATGATGATGTGGGTGGGGGTATTTAAAAAATGTGACATCACAAAACCAACACCAGTGCCATCTACCAGAGAAATAATTTAGAATGCAGTATTGTGTTGTTTTAATTTAAATTTTGACAATCTTTATTGGTTGGGGTCATATGAGGGGGCTGAGTTTTTGTGACTAGCCATGGGCAGGGTACAAAAAAATCCACCCAAATTGCTTGACGTCATATATAGATGACCCTAGACTAAAATTATTGATCACTGTGGACATTTACAAAGGTGGCCAGGTTCTGAATTCTGTCAAGAGAAAAGGACTTCTGGTGAAATCAAGAGCAAACAGGATAATACAATTTTTATTTTCAACAGCTGCAGCTTTCATTTTGAGATTACAGCACACTGACACCTTTAGGTTGACCTCATCCAAATATGTCCATTTCCATAATTAAACATTTGTTTTGCCAAATTTACTTCTAGGACAGGGTGAATATGAAGACTTTATAAAGGAATATGACTGTATGAGGATCCACATAAAGTGAATACTGAATGCCTACATGACCAGTATGAATTGTACTATAACAGTTGCCATTACTTCAGGGTATTAAACTGTTCAAACATTAAAAATAATTCATAAAAAATACAAAATATATTAAAACTTAATCTTGATTCTTAAAGCAGGCAGAAGGGTCCAGAATACTGTAGAAGAATGTGAAGTCTAGTACATTTTATATAAGTTAGTTATATAGCCACACCTGGCACCGACTGTTATCACATAATACTCAGATGAATTTTAGTAAGGATTCAGATAAAAAAATCAACATAATATGGTGCATGGAGCCTTGTAAAAAAACAAACAGCAAATGTCCAAGAATATTTGACATAGTTTTTTAATCAGTCATATTTCAATATAAAATATATATACTGTTTTGAAAGAAATCAACCATATTTAGTAAAGATTTTAGAAGCATTCTTTGCACTTTTCCTTGCTTCAGTTTTCAAAGCCCAAATCAAGCTGTTATCTCAATTTAATTTTTTTTATTTACACTGATAAAAGAAATGAAATAAAAAAAAAACCTTTTATATTACATACATGTTTTAATAAAACATGTCAGGAAAATGAATTTGTTGCAAGTTTCAGTGGCCGAAATTTGGATTTCGATTACGATATTAACTTTTTGTAGCAGTTGTGAAAGCTAATCTTCAAATAAAGGAAACCTTTCGTATTGCTAACAGTTAATGTAATTTTAGACATAATATAGCATCCATGAACAAATAAGCTTCATTAATCGTTTCAAGGCAACAATTATACATGGATTTGATGGGTCCAAGAAATATCTGTATTCAATGGCACTTTGACATGACTATAAGATGCATGGGGTAGCAACACAGAAAGAATACATTGTTCTTCTTTGCCCACTGTGTAAAGATATGTCTGTTTTATATATTAAATTTATGCTGTGTGTATGAATTTTATTCATGATTGGGGATTATGGATGGAGTTTTCGCATACCTTACTTTTGTTATTATTTTAAGTCATATATGAGATGTTTACTCGAGTTCAATTTTGACACACACACACACTGTATAATTAATGTCCTGTAGGTTCATAATTTATTTGAATCTCATTCTGTAAAGATGAAGGTATAATTTGAACTTGGGTGCCCCAGGTAGCCAAATGGTCAGAGTTGCTCATCTGTACAGATTAACAGCATCTGACTTCTGTCAGAGTGGGTTCGAGTCTCAATTAAGTTAACATGGATATGTGAGAAGGCTTACCAGTATTTTTCCATGGGTTGGTGGTTCTTTGGTTTTCCAGGGTGAATGTTATACCAGATATAGTACTGGATGCAATGTTAGGCCTACTGTGAGAAAAGGCTTTAAACTCAGAAAAAGTACAATTTTGGGGGGGAACTTAATTTAAAATGTCACTACATTCCAATAAATGGCAATACAGACATGAAATAGCATATGCAGGCAGTACATACTAGTGTTATATGTAGTGCTGTTCTGGTTATCAATTGTAATCGATTATCAACAAACCAATAAGATACTCAGTTGTGAAATTCCATCATTGATTGTATGTAAAGGGAGACTACTTCTTTGCAGTTACATGCATAACACAAAGGTTAGTAATACTACTGTGCAATTTCAGGCAGTACATGCTAGTATTATATGTAGTGCTGTTCTGGTTATCAATTATAATCGATTATCAACAAACCAATAAGATACTCAGTTGTGAAGCTCCGTCATTGATTGTGTGTAAAGGGAGACTACTTCTTTGTAGTTGCATGCATAACACAAAGGTTAGTAAAACTACTGTGGAAATGGTAAGCTAAAAGGGCTTCCAATCCACTGAAGTTGATCTGAATTATTTATTCCCTTCAGAACTTACAAATATAAAACCATACCTTATTCCATAAATGTAAAATTTTATAATTAGGAACATAGTCATGATTACATGATTAAGCTGTTAAATTGTTGAGTTAATAAATTTAAACACATTTTGATGATTTCTTTCAGTTTAAATGTAAAATCCTTTGTAAAACTTGCAAATAATGGCAAACAAGAAAACTATGTCCTTGTATACTTTAAATTATATACATCAGATAAGAATGAAAGGGTTTATAGGGATTGCAACAGTATTTCAGTTACATCGGACTGATCATCCATAAAATGTTGCTTTCATTTAACAAATTTGAGAACAAAGATAACACAATGTACAAAAATGTAATACTATTATCAGGTTAAAGTATACATGTCATTAAAACAGATTACTCCTGTACATTTATTAACATTATGAACTCTTTAGTAAAGACATAATTGTTTAGCAAGCAAAAATTAAAATTTGCTCTTAGTAACCGATTATAATCGATAATCAGTTGGTAAAGTGGAACCGATTATCTTTTCTGAAATTCTGACCGATTCCCATCACTAGTTACATGCTTGTTTTACATTAGATTCACATGAATTCACATGTGTGTTTTTTTGGTGTGTGAAAATTTGAACAAGCAGTGATATCCTTTAGCGAAGAAAATCATGGCTTAAAATTAAAAAAATGTTGAGATCACCCTATAAGTAAAATGTTATGTTAAAATAGTGATGAAACCAAAGATGCATACTTTAATATGCAGGTGAAAATGTAATTGTTGTATTTTCCAGTACAAGCGCTCTTATGATGATGATATTCCAGATGCATCTGTGTGAAATGTACCTTCTGATCAGTATTCCATATCACATGATGGGTGTGTATGGTAAGCATATTTTAATTTTTGCACATTTGTCTTGTTCGCTTATTCACACAGGTTTATTGGTACATATATGTCTTTTTCTTTAATACCAGTGATACCATACCTGTTATTAATGCATTAGTAAAAAAATATCCGACTGATTGATGAAAATTCCATCCTCTGATTAGGATGAACCAGAATCTTCCTTACACACGAGAACCCAACAGATTTCAGGCATGAAGGACCCTCATAATTTATTTTTCAGTTGCCATGTTGTCATGTTCAACCTTTTTTATGTAGAATATTTGGCTGCCCCTTCATGGGCACCCCTACACAGTATTTAATTGTCTTGTGTAAACAATGATTGCTTCTTATAAGGAAAAATTCAGGAAGGCTATCCAGAATTAAAATAATGAAAAAACCTGAGTATGATAACCAAACAATATACGTAATGTGGGTGACCTGCTTACCATCTATAAAAATATCTCAATTCACAAGTCTTTTTCTAGTAATGTGAATTAAAAGATTGGTACTTGAATCAGTGGACTGCCAAAGGGAAGAATAGGGAAATTTAAAACAAATTACAAACCGACTTAGAAATTGTCATTTGAATACAAATAAAACAACCAAATTGAAACACTTACACCCTTGGAAGGGAATAAATCTAGAATAATTATCTAAATAAACTCTCAAAAGCACTTAATTAAACAGAGATAAAAATAGATCAGGTTACAATCCTAATGCTCACAAAAGAAAATTGGTACTGTTTGCCTTGTAGCAAGCATTTTGACTTATTTTAATCTATATTTATAAGAGAAGATTTACAAATACATGTGAAGAAAACTGGGATCACATGGATATTTGTTTTAGTTGCCAGATATAAAGCAACTGTGAATTCTTCAAACACTAAGTTAATAAAGACAGCTTTTTCAAAGAATTTGATTAAAATGAGGTTGTTATATATGGATAACTGTTGTTAGAAGTAACCATGAAAAATTTTGTGCCAGAAACCAAGGTGAGAATTGGGTGAAACCACTAAATGTATAATGTCAGTCTCACGATGTTGTATACTTGGGTATGGACTTTTCCCACAGACAGGAGGTTAGATGTGTCACTTCAGACAGATAAGATCCTCTCTCTCTATGTTTGAACCTTGACTATGTTATGACCCCATGGTCTTAAACAAGGTAATGGAAGAGAGTGAAAACCAACAAGTTTTGTAAAATTAAACAATTTATTTCCCTTGAATACAAAGAGAAAAGTTAAAAAGAACTTAAGATTTTGTAATTTAAAATTCCAAATAATCCAAAATGTTTTATTGCAAGTTATATGGAATAAAGTTCTAATTAAATTTTCAGTGGTGTTTCAGATAAGATCCAACACTGAAGGTTTTGATGTGCATGTAGTGGCCTTAAGTGTGATGATGTGCTAATAATCTTTTGATGAATCTCAGAAACATAATCCAGAGATATCCTTGTTTGAATTCCAAGTTAATATCTCTTTCCAACAATATTATGGAGCGCTTTATAATTCCAGAGAATAATAATTTTAATAAATAATTCCACCTAGCATCAAAATCTAGCACAGAAATGTTTGGATACCACACAGGAGCCATTTGAATGTTTATATTATTACTGTGGTTATGATTTCCACCGCTATCAGAATTGGTGGGCACAATGGGGCCCACTTCTGGCCAGAGTTTTATGTGATTCTGCTTCACAGATGTAATAAAACATGACCAGAAATATATGATTTTATATGAAAATAAGGAAGAGTTGTCAGTTTAAATATTGTTAACAAAATCATAAAGCAAAGCAATAGATGCTCAATCATGTCATGATGCAATTCTTCTTTGACATTGTTGAAGTATTAACTAAGACCCCACATTGCTAGCTTTTTAACTTCATTGATCTTAGACCAGAAGAGCTTATGGGGTGGGCTATTGTCCATGGTTCATTGTATGATGCTGATTCATCTCTTGTATAATAAGTGTTATGTAAAATCAATGAAAAATTGGATGAAACTTTACAACATTCATCCTTTGATCTAGTTGATTCTGATACACTGTCTTTGTCCAAAAATAAGTGAAGTGTGAGCATCAGTACTTTGAGGTAATTAGTGATTCATGGCACTTCACGTGATGGTTCCAGTATTGCAAAAGCTTATTGTTCTTTCAGATTAAGAATGCATGGATAAAATGAAATATTCTTTGAGGAGGATATACATTTTTCAATGACAATTGTACTTGAATAAAGGATTGATCTTACTAAGTATTAAATTTAATTTTCTTATACTACTTTTTCATTATTCTTTCTTTTATTTCAGTATTAATAGTGGTTGACTACTTTATGTTTTTTCATGTTTCCCTCTATCCTTATTTATTTCACATATTGATCTAAGGCAGTGAGTGGAAAATACTGCTAAAACATACCATCTGCACTGAAACAGTATAACACACATTATTAATTCCTTTTCAAGGGTTAAAATGAAAAGTTAATAATGTATTACCAGACTGCAATTTTGATGTTGATTTATCCTTTTAATCTATAGCAACAAAGCATGGTAAGAAAATATGTAAGGAGGTGGGAGTAAGGTTGTCATCATAGTGGCTAATTTTTCACTGGGGTTTTAATTTCACAGTTCAGGGCAGCAACAGAAACCACTAATATTGGTCCCTATGAAAGGTTTTGATACTAAAGTATATATATATATATATATATATATATATACATCTAATGGGAAATTGGAATTGGATCACCTTGTTTGACCCCATGATGTTTAGGGAAAAACTGAGAGCCATGTATATTATTTATTTATATATAATATGACAGGTTTGATACCTTTTCAAGATATTTTGACCAAAAACAGAATATTCTAAAGACTTTCTATAAAAGACCAATCTGTACCAGAGGTGTCTCAGTCTACCACTAATTTTACAAACTGAAGTCTCCTGCAACACATTGATGTTATTCATCTAAAGTATGGCATCATGCAGTATAAAGTTGGTTTTATCTGAGACTACAATAACATATGTTATTATATTCTTGTGTTCATATTATAATAAAACTTTATTCAACAGGGACTGATGTTGTAACAGTGCAGGGGAACCTTATCATTCCAAAACAAGGAGACAGTATCAGATTATCATGCCTAGTACAAGACACCTATGACAATCCAATTACCTGGTATTATCAAAGTATAACAAGACTTGGACAATGCTACAGATCTGTTCAACTCTGTACTGGAGTTAGGGCTGGCTACAGCATTACAGCGGATCAACAAGGATCCTTTCTAGATATTGGCAGTCTCAATAGAAGTTTGCATGAAGGAGTCTTTGTCTGCAATTACCACAATGCACAGGGGAAAGGATATAATGGAACCATCAATATCATTGTGTATGGTAAGGAAAAGAAGTTCTTTATGTTTTAAAATGTATGTATATATGAAATTGAACCCTTGGAAACAACTACACTTGTACCCAGATTTCAACAGTATGAATTTTCTTTAAAATTGTGTACATTGAAATAGTTTAATGCAAACATTATGTAGGTGGAATATATATGTGCAACATCATGCTGTTGTAACTAACAAGGACAGCAATATTTGTCTTGAAATGACAATTGATTTTGTGTGATTCTCTTTCACAGATATAATAAACACAACCAGAATTAAATGATTTTATATGAAAATAATGAAGAAATGTCTGTTTCATTATTCAGTATTAGTAAAATCATGAAGCAAAAACAAGGATGCTCAGTTATATCATGATACATGTCTTTGACATTTCTGAAGTATGAACTAATACATTGATTCTGCTGTATGCACATCTCGGAATGACTAAATAATCCAAATCAAGAGAATGCTTGTCACTTAAAGGTATGTAGAATCACATTCTAAAAAATGACACCCATTACTGAAATAGTTGGTTTTGAATGCCTACATGACCTCTGTGACTTTTACTATAGAGTATAAGTATGACATTATGACAACTGACAACACTCTAAATTGCCGGGGAGATAGATGCTACAACAACCTGTGCTTAGAGACGTACAAATTTTTTGAAATTTCTACCGGGTATCCATCTATCTTAATGCCTAATGATCGGTTACCCTGATACCTGATCAAAGGGAAAATGTAGCAAAAAAGCCTAATATGAGCATAAAATAAGTCTTTATATTGCATGCCATAATTACAGAAAACTGTATAAAAACATACATTTATTTTTGCTACTTACCTGGATCTGCAGTTATTTTTCACAAATTGGCTGAATCTATGTGGATTAGTAGTTAGTAGAAGAGTACAGACTCAATAGAAATAGATAAATTTATAAAATAATCTTCAATAGAATTTTGATGAACAAGGAAGTGAAATAAAGTGAATAAATGCCAGAAGTATGTGTAATCAAATCCTCCAAAATGCTGCAAAAAGTGACTTAGTGTGTGTACATGAACTATGTGACTTGTACTATACACAAAAACAATAGGCACTTAGGTTCAAACCAGAATATATGCAACTTTTTCCAGTTATCCAGAGATCAGAAAGACGGTGAAACCTTTGCCTTTTGTAATGTTTGCAGTCAGCATATCAGCGTAGCTCATGAAGCCCGGGGGAAGGATGATTGAATAAAAACCTGACATGCTTCTACAAAGAAATGCAAGGATCTAGCTGCCTTGCAGAGTTTATCAAAGAAAGTTTCATCATTCTTTGAGCCCAAAGAGAAATTCTCCGACTTAGATGTTACAGTTATGAATGCAGAAACTCTCTTTAGTGAATTTATTGTGATGAGGCTGAACAGCAGTCTTCCCTTATATCTCCAGTCCCATATCAGGGAGCATTGACAGTAGATGCCTTCAGTCTTCAATGGGATTGGCTATTTGCATACATCATTAAATTTGCTGCCTTAAGTTCTGCAAAGAGTCAGAACTTCCATTGCTCAGATCATTTTCATCTCACCACTCCTGCCCAGCTATCATGTTTCAATGATCTTCCCTGTTGATTGATTGAGCCAGGTCCCTACTTTGAATTACCGGGGATCCCTCCTCCACAACAGCCCACAGATTGTCTACTTCCATGCTTGGCTGACCTCAACCGATCTCTGTCAGAACAAATTTCCCAGCCATGTTTCCAATTGCTTCAATCAAGCAAGGAGAGCTTCTACATCCCAAGTCTATGATGCCAGTTTCAGATTTTTTTGTAATTGGTACAGTAGGAAACATGTTTAGCTCTCCTTCTGTAAATTCTATTTCTGATTTCCTTTTGTATGAAAATTGGACGTTCAAAATATGAGGGTGTGCTGTTTGCAACAGTTTTTCCATATTGACTGAATGCTGTTATTTGTTATGGAAATTCTTTGTGATTGATAGTATTATGGATGTGATGAAAAGTTCATGGTAATTAAATATGTAGTCGACTGTGTATATATTTGAAATTATTTTGGTACCTTCTTACAATGAAAGTCCAATTTAACTGTTCTCTTTATTTCATCAATATCTTTTACATTTTCATTATCTTAAATTGTTCCAGATTTTGCAGGAAAACTTGTCTTTCACACTACATTTGCATTTCATAATTTTTAGCACCTAGTATGAATCATCTTAATTTTGAATGCTGTCAACTTTTTCTTTGAAGTTTGTTGTTCTCTGTTTTGATTTTTACATTTTACAGCAGAACAAGTTATGTCTATATAAATTTTTAGTAGTTTCACTTGAATTACTGTCAAATAAATTTCAGTGAAAACATAAAATTAGAAATATGGCTATCTGTATACATTGAAAGCTTATTGGTTGAAACTTTAATACCGGATGGTGTAAAATGTCTTCCCATATAAACTGATTTTACTTACTTTTATGGAAATTCTTTCGTGATTAAAGGTAATATTGATTTTATGAAAATTGTTTATGGCAAATGTTTTGTCTTATAAAAATGCAGTGAATGTGAATGTATATACATAAATCACTTGTACCTTCATTAAATGATAGGTGAAATGTTTAACTGTGCCATCAGTTTCTGTTTTATTATGATACATTGTTCAGAATTTCCATGGCCAGCTTGCAGTTCTTAACATTGAATTTTGGTTTTCAGCTTGTTTGAAACATAGTCTGAATCAACATATGTTTTAAATGTAATCTTTTTTATTTTGTATGTTTTGCCATTTATTACCATGCTATGTGTACCATTTTGGTGTAAAACATCAATGATTTGGTGGTTGGTTTCTTTTTTCCTTGCAGGGTATGTATATTGTAAATTCTTTTAAATTCTAGATACTCATTATTAATGTGTTCAGCTCCAGGTATTCATGCTTCTTAATACTGTTTTCTAAGAATTGTGTTTCATCCCTCTTTGTATGAGACAGATCATTCATTTTAATGAAATATTTTACGCTGGTTTCTTTGGAACTATTCATCATCTCTTCCATTTTGCAGTATATAACATTTTGTCTCCACGATCTCTTCACCTTTGTATGTGTCATCTTGTCAGGTAGAGTATTTTTAAAACATGCTATCTATATCTTCTCCCCTTGCAGGTAGATTATTTTAAAACATGCTATCTATATCTTCTCCCCTTGAAGCCTTTCAGTTTGTAAACAACTGCATTGCCTATTTACCTCTTACCTGATTAGGAATGTTTTCTTGGTAAAAGTTAGGAAGGCAATCCTTTGTAAATATTGTTATTTGAAATTCTGAATGTTTCACCAATTTCTAATTTAGTATGTAAATTAATTGATGCATCATTTTTTTGTCCAATGATCTCTGATGAATATTACTGTAATGATCATCTAAGCCTTGTTAACACATCAGCCCAATTTCTTGTTTCATTTTGGGTGAACCACTTTCACGCTAATGTAGTCAGGGTTCTGTTAAACATTTGTTCCTTAAAAAGTGTAGTCTGTTTTTTATTTTTTCGAACAAATCCATAACTCTGTTTACTCGTAAACTCTCTTCCCCCATCAAACTGTATCTCTTCAGAGTTTCTCTTGAATATTTTTTTGAAACCACCATATTGGACTATTTGAAATTCACAAGTGTAATTCAGGTGTTGCGATACACTTGCTGGTGTTGGTTTAGAAATGTGCTGGTGTGATTTTGAGGTTCTTGTATGCAAGAATGTGGTTGCTGATAAATTTGCAGATGTGCTCCATTATCCCAATACCAGATAGTACAGTGTGATAGTTCAGGAAATTAACACCATGAGCAGGCTGTCAGACCCATGCAACTCTTGTTCATGATTGTGTGAGGCCATTGTGTGAACCAGTGTGCAACCTAAGTTTACACCTTTTTCATGAGAAATCGCGTTGCAGGCATATTACTATTTTATCACTTTGTCTCCTATATGTGTATATCACAGTGGTGTAATAAGTGTCTATTATGTGATCTCAAAATTTTATGAGATGAAATTAGATTATGTAGGTGCAAGTTACTTAGTTTCAGCATAATGATATGTACTTTTTTTAATCTCCAGCAATACCACAAGGACTGGAATACATTCAGCCACCGATTACAAACACTGACCTGATCTTATCCTCAGTCACAATTCAATGTAAGACGAATGGATGTACTTATCCACCTCCAAGTATAAAATGGTTTTATCGGGTAAGTCTTTTTAGTGAAGAAACCATATTCAGTATGTTACGTTTATTTCTAAACTGCATTTTTATTGTGCTATGCAATTTGCACAAAATGATGCTTTAATGGTAATTTATCACCAATGATAAATTTATGTTGAGGATGGTTTGACTGAGACATTTTTTTCTTCAGTTTAACATGATTTACTGCCAATGAATAATTAAGAAGAAACTGTTGGAAGAATAAGAGGAAAGCAGAGGAGATTAATTTAGTGTGATGGCCATATGTCAGCCATTATCAGGAATTTGTTATCTGTCATACATTTCATGAGGTATATTATCAGTTGTTTGTTGTCCTAACTCATAAACTATCGGGAGAATACTCATGGAAGTTGGTGTACAGTACAAATCATCAAATTCCATTTAATTTGCACTCCAGGTCCATTTCCATAGAAACCCATCATCAGAATCACATTTAACATATACTATACTATACAGTATAAGCCAATACACAAACCCAATTAAATCTTGTTATCTAAATGGCAGTTAACTTACTGTCTGTCAAAATGTATACTTTCGTCAGTTTTATTGTACTTCGTCACAGAAGACATTTATCCAAAAGTCAAAGAGGCTAATGATTCGTCTTATTTTTAGTAAGTTAACTTAAACCCGTAAATCTTTCTCTTATTGCAGCAAAGTTACAAACTTACAAAATCATCAACGACCCTCCCCGACATTGTAATCCAAAATAATGCATTTGTCTCTGCAAGCTTACTGATTTCTTTGTTGTGAAAGAATGCCTTATGTGATATGTTCTTGAGTTTATCTTGTGGCTAATAAGAGCAGATTTTTAAAAATTCTTAAAACCTATCATGAAGGGATAATTCACTTTTGCAGTTTTCATAATCAAGCAATCAGAAGTCACACATTACCCTATCAGATGTGCCGTATTCCAGTAAAGGGAACTATTTTCAGCATGCTTCATCAAAGTTAGATCCATGGTTACTCTGTTGTATTCTGCTTCTTTCACTTTCTTGGCTGCTGATTCTGAGTGCATGCTGTTTTCATCTGGAGATCAAGTCTCACAAGCACTGATGGTATTTTGTCTGGAGATCATTTTCAAGTTTGGACAAGCACTGATGTTATTTTGTCTGTTGCTGAGCTTAATGGAAATTGTGTGATAGCACGCAAGTTTAGGGCATGTGACTCTGTCATAATAATGCCTATGCTGGAATTATACCCTCATTTTAAGGATAGAATATTGAATACATCTTTATATCATTATTGAATAAATCCTGATCGCATTGTGTGAATCCTTTGCATCAAAAATATGCACGGCAACAAAATGTGCATCAGATATCTCCAGCATGCATTTCTGGTGCACCAATGTGCATAAAGTGAAACACTAAGCTGTTTACATGCTACATGTACATGTACTTAAATTATCCTAGATTTTGGTCAGCTGTAGACAGTATCATCTTGCCGAGGCTACACAGGGGATGAGGCTGTTGAAAGGGAAATGGTTTATAACATCTTTGCAAGATACCCCATCTTTATTTAACTTGATGGCCATATGTCTATGGTTTCAAAATATTGGAAATTTAATTTGCGTTTTATAAAATGAAACGTTCATTGCACAATAAACATGTTCATACATGCCAACCATTATGCTTTGACATAATCATTATGCTTTTATTTCTCACTAAATTACGCCTTATGTGTAAATATATATAGATTATACATTTTGGTATATACCCCTACAAAACAATCAATAATTTGTTTTCTCATTCTTATTAACATACCATTAGTCCTACATATCATATTCTACAAAAGACAACTGCCACATAACTACAGCATAATAGTACACTTGTCCATTGACATGCATGCACTTTCCTTACAATATTAATATGTTCTATTTATAGCAGCCGTCCTTTTTGCGGGTTTCTACTTTCAGACCTTTGATTCATTGTTATGATTTGTGTTTGTTAGAGAACCAATCTTTAGTGTGCTATAGGTCATGTCTTGGCCTTTGTACAAGAGTACAATAGACCTGCATGTACTTTCCCCACACACTATTATTATATTCTATTAACAGCAGCTGTATGGCTTAGTTAGGAGAAAAAAGAATTGTTTTCTAATTTTTATTCTTTGCTGTCATATTCTAATTCATATTATATACAGAACCAGTCTGTAAGTAGTTGCACTAAAATTCATCAGATTTATTCTAGTAGATGCATGTGTTAGAGCAAAAATATTTTCAAACAATTTCACAGATGGATTAGACCCCCCTCCCCGAAAAAAAAACAACACAAAATCCTCCAAAGATGAATACCTGAATGACATATAAAAGCATTCCATTCTAGGACAGCATCATGTAAATTGCAGGTTGTGTGGAAATATTGTTAATATCTGGCACTTAAAGTCATCAAATGGATTCTGGTCATTGTGAGTGTTAGAGCAGAAAGCATTTTTGAAATAATTTCACAGATGAATCAGAAAAAGACAAAAAACTGATTCCTCCAAAGATTCAAAGATGAATATATGACTGACATAATACAGCTTTCCATTTTAGGGCAGCTCATGCCCATTGCAGGCGCTGTACAGATGATTTTAATACTGGTTATGGTGGTAAATTTGATGTGGAAAAACTCTTGTAAACAAAGAAACACCACGAACCAGCTCGTCTTACTAACTCTATTACATAGGTAACTTCTTTTTTTTCTTTACAGCAGAGCTCAATTGCAGACATGAATGTTATAAATGCAGAGGTGTTATTTACTAAGTTCTTAATAGAACACAAGCTACCCATAGCGGTAGCAGACCACATTGGTCGTTTGTTTAAGTGATTCGTTTGATTCCAAAATTGCCAAAAAATGCATGTACAATGAACAAAATCATAATATTTTTTGGTGTTTAGCAGAAAATACTTCATTTAAAATAGAGAAGCCATGAAAATTGGACGGTTTAGTATTGCCACAGACAGGATTGGTGATTATGACAATAAAAAGTTGTATTCAGTCTGTGTCAGATACTTTGACAATGAAGAGGACAAAGTCAGTGTTCTTCTTTCATTTTCAATATTAACAGTTGATTCCACTGGAGAAAACATTTTTGATTTGCATGATAATAATTTGAAGAAACATGACATAAGTTGGCAGAACTGTATGGGGCTTTTCAACTGATAATGCATCAGTGATTGGAATTCATAAAAAAAGTTGCATCCTATATTTTGAAAATGAAGATAACAGATCAGTGTACATAACAGGTTTTCCCATCATTTAATGCAGCTTGCTGCGGGAAAGGCTTCTGATAAATTAGAAGAATTCCTAAAGTATCAAGTTGGCATTATATCTTACCATGTTCTTCATTCTGACAGAGTTAATGTGCAATGACAAATTATTTCATGGCTAAAGGACCCAATCACTGGAAGATATAAGTTTCATCTTCTTTGTCAGGTTATGAAAGGAATATTGGTTCTTTATCATTCTAATGGTGAGAGAGATTGCTCAGTAACGTTAACAAAAATAAAACTGAATTTAGATCCAGGCTCAGTAACCCAGTACTTTCTGCTTTACTGGTGTGTAAAACATTCATGGTCTCAGCTGGTACAAAGTGTTTTGAAATGCAACATGACAGTCTGTTGCTTTTAAAGGTAAAAGTGCTACATATGAAAACTTGAAGCAGTAAATGATGTTAAAAGATTAGAGGGGTAAATAAATCATTTTGTACATATGCTCAATGAAGTTGTGGATTACTCTTTTTCTGCTTAGATTGCACTCTTTGTCCACTGTGATTACACTTTTTCATCACCAGGGGATGGCATGCATGCATGTACATGGAACGTTCAAACACTGAGGGCTGTGGGAAAGTTGAAAGAACTAGAGGTGTGACTAGAACATTATTGGTCTGTGAAGTGCACTGGAAAAACTTTATCAAAATAACAACAGATGTAGTGCATAAGCTCAACTACATTGGAAGAGGGGACAAACACAATCATGGTGTTGGATTTCTTGTCCACAAGGGCATTGCGAACATTATTATGAGTTGCTGCCCAGTCTCATGCAGTCTCATAACCATCCACCTGAGGATGACTCCCTTCAACATCACAATCATATATTATGAAAGCAAACTGGAGCATTTTTACAACCAGCTGCAAGAATTCAGAACTAACCCAAGAAGGACATTATGTTTGTACAAAGAGACGGGAATGCAAAGGTGGAAATTGATTCACAAATTGGCATTGAGCACATGTGGACCCTTCTACAATGCAGAAACAAATGAAAGAGACAATATTACAACCAGATTGACCACATCTTGGTGAAAAAATGATTCTGCACAGGACTGAATATTGCCAGAACATGAAGTGTTCCAGGAGCAGATATTGGAAGTGACCATGATTTATTAATGACAATGTTTCACCTCCACCTGTAAATGATGTAAAGGCCTAACCAGCCAATAATCAGATTTGACCTTGAAAAATTGAAAGATTCAAAAGTCGCAGAAGCCTTCTATACAATGATAGGTGGTAAATTTGCACCTTTGATAAATCTGGTCAGCCAGGACACCAACCTTGAGTCCTTAACAACCACATTCAACACAGCTGTAACTAGCACATCTAATGATATCATTGGCAAGTATCATCGAATAAAGAAACCTAGGGTCACAACAGATGTCCTTGAGCTATGCGACAAAAGAAGAGAACTTAAAAAGGGAAAAAGGGATCATGAACGAGCTAGAAAATACAGAGAGATAAACAAGATGATTAGGAAATGCATGAAAAAGGCAAAGGAATCCTGGATAGAAAGACAATGCTGCAAAATCGAAGACAGTATGAGTAAAAATGATAGCAAAATGGCATATCAACTGGTGAAAGATCTCACAACTCATAAACAAGGGAAAATTACCATCATCCAAGACAAGTCAGGAAAATGCCTCACAGAAGATCAAGAGATCCCCAAGCGATGGACAGAATACTGTTCAGAATTGTACAATCTTAAGACCCAGGGAGATCCAGCAGTACTAAATTGCTCTCAGGCAGAAGAAATTGATGAAACCCCATTCTTTGTCAAGAAGTAGAAATTGCAGTTAGTTCGCTAAAGAAAGTCAGCTGGTGTTAACAACATACCAACAGACCTCATTCAAACAGGAGTAGAAGAAATATTCATAGTCCTGACCACAACCTGCAACAAGGTGTGGCAGACAGGAGAATGGCCCACCACATGGACTCAATCCTTGGTCATCATGCTTCCCAAGAAAGGAAACCTACAACTATGTGAAAGCTACATAACCATCAGTCTGACCAGTCACCCGAGCAGACTCATGCTGATGATAGTTCTGAACAGACTAAAGCCTCAAGCAGAGAAAAGTATTGCTGAAGAGCAGGTAGGTTTCCAGCCAGGAGGGAGTACCATAGAACAAATCTTCAATCTCAGACTCCTTTAGCATCATCAGAATCTATACCACATCTTTATAGACTTCAAAAAGGACTTTGATAGGGTATGGCATGCGGCCTTATGGTCAACTGTGAGAAGGTACAACATCTGCTCAAACCTGGTGCAAGTTGTTGAGCACCTCTATGACAAAGCCACCAGTGCTGTCCTCATTAATGGCAGCAGAGGAGATTGGTTTTGAACAACAATTGGAATCAGTCAGGGATGTATATTGTCACCTACACTCTTTAACATTTTCCTGGAAAGGATCATGGAGGATGCCTTGCATGACCACAGGGGCACTGTCAGCATCTAAAGAAGAACAATCACCAACCTTCACTTCGCAGATGATACAGAGTCTGGTCACACTGTTTCTTTTCTAGCTAAATTTAACAAAGCATTCCAGTATTGAGGGCTTTCTAACTTATCCAAATTATATTGATTTGCGATTAGTTACTGTTGCCATTACCAAACTGGAAATAAAATGAAATTTCAATGGTGTCTTATAAGTAACTACTGAGCAAAATGTGATCAAATTTCACAAGTTTTGTAGTGCCTTTTGGATGTGTACAAATGATTCCATCATGTAATCAAATATGGCTGCTGTTGCTGGAAGTGGAACAACATCAAGCGAATTCATCTGAACAAAACACTGAACAAAATTGGACCAGCTTTGACCCGGAGCAGATGTGGATAGGGGCCTTTAAATATTTGACAAATGATGTGTGATCAGATCATATTTATGAAACAAATCCTTGTGAAATCTTGTATATTTAACAATACGCAACCACTAGCATTGGAGAAAATTAAAGAGAAAGAATCACTCTGATCTACATTTATTGGCCAACTACCTTTGCATTGACATGTTACCATAAGCCCACCAGTGCCTTTTGACAATCTGTGCATTATCAAGATAACCAATATAACCAATATATGTGACAGATATATATCATTTCCTTGGAAGATGTATGCAAGTAGGATATCTTTTATTGGTGTACAGTGAATTATTCATAAATGATAGGAAATATCAAATTTTACTTAATGTAGTCTATTGAATAGAAATGTGACATGCTATTAAATGGTTATTTCAGGGTCTGTTCTAAAACTGTAAAGTTTGGGGGAGAAATTTTGAAATTTTTTGAATACAGGTTTAACTTTATGAAAGAATAAAGGTAAGGCTTGCAGAATAATGGTTCATAATTTTCACCACATTTGATGATTTTCCAAAGTTTGAGAAATTAGCATGAATCCAGCAATCCCTTATCCTAGAATAGACCCTGTTATTTAGGCAGGACATATTTTATTTCTTTTTCATTACAAATCTTACAGTGATGCAGCTTTTTCATACATTTTGTATACATGTGTTATTTTAAGTGCCAGATGTTATCTTCACTCATAATCCATTTATATGTACAAACTTCAACATTTTATTTCCAGTACACAGCTTCCCAGGAATTAGAATATACTGTCTTGTAAACTTGTTAAGCTTCTATGACAATGTAAATGTATGTGCATAATTATGCTAATGAGAAAATAAAATTAAGTACAAAGGCTAAATCTTTTCTTCTGTTTCATTTTTTAAAAGCAGTAAATTTTTACAACGGATTTCATGTGTGCTATTTATCACCATTTCTCAAGCCCAGGACATTTTCATTAAAAGAATGCCATATCACCACATTAAACACATTTTCATTAAAAGAATGCCATATCACCACATTAAACACATTTTCATTAAAAGAATGCCATATCACCACATCAGACACATTTTCATTAAAAGAATGCCATCTCACCATATCAGACACATTTTCATTAAAAGAATGCCATGTCACCACATCAGACACATTTTCATTAAAAGAATGCCATGTCACCACATTAAACACATGTTCATTAAAAGAATGCCATGTCACCACATTAAACACATGTTCATTAAAAGAATGCCATGTCTACACATTAAACACATTTTCATTAAAAGAATGCCATGTCACCACATTAAACACATTTTCATTAAAAGAATGCCATGCCATCACATCAAACACATTTTCATTAAAAGAATGCCATGTCACCACATCAAACACATTTTCATTAAAAGAATGCCATGTCACCACATCAAACACATTTTCATTAAAAGAATGCCATGTCACCACATCAAACACATTTTCATTAAAAGAATGCCATGTCACCACATCAAACACATTTTCATTAAAAGAATGCCATGTCACCACATCAAACACATTTTCATTAAAAGAATGCCATGTCACCACATCAAACACATTTTCATTAAAAGAATGCCACGGCACCACATCAAACACATTTTCATTAAAAGAATGCTATGTCACCACATCAAACACATTTTCATTAAAAGAATGCCATGTCACCACATCAAGCACATTTTCATTAAAAGAATGCCATGTCACCACATCAAACACATTTTCATTAAAAGAATGAAATATCACCACATCAAACACATTTTCATTAAAAGAATGCCATATCACCACATCAAACACATTTTCATTAAAAGAATGCCATATCACAACATCAAACACATTTTCATTAAAAGAATGCCATATCACCACATCAGACACATTTTCATTAAAATAATGCCATATCACCACATTAAACACATTTTCATTAAAAGAATGCCATCTCACCACATCAAACACATTTTCATTAAAAGAATGCCATGTCACCACATTAAACACATTTTCATTAAAAGAATGCCATGTCATCACATCAAACACATTTTCATTAAAAGAATGCCATGAAACACATTTTCATTAAAAGAATGCCATGTCATCACATCAAACACACTTTCATTAAAAGAATGCCATGTCACCACATCAAACACATTTTCATTAAAAGAATGCCATGTCACCACATCAAACACATTTTCATTAAAAGAATGCCATGTCACCACATCAAACACATTTTCATTAAAATAATGCCATGTCACCACATCAAACACATTTTCATCAAAAGAATGTCATGTCACCACATCAAACACATTTTCATTAAAAGAATGCCATATCACCACATTAAACACATGTTCATTAAAAGAATGCCATGTCACCACATTAAACACATGTTCATTAAAAGAATGCCATGTCTACACATTAAACACATTTTCATTAAAAGAATGCCATGTCACCACATTAAACACATTTTCATTAAAAGAATGCCATGCCATCACATCAAACACATTTTCATTAAAAGAATGCCATGTCACCACATCAAACACATTTTCATTAAAAGAATGCCATGTCACCACATCAAACACATTTTCATTAAAAGAATGCCATGTCACCACATCAAACACATTTTCATTAAAAGAATGCCATGTCACCACATCAAACACATTTTCATTAAAAGAATGCCATGTCACCACATCAAACACATTTTCATTAAAAGAATGCCATGTCACCACATCAAACACATTTTCATTAAAAGAATGCCACGGCACCACATCAAACACATTTTCATTAAAAGAATGCTATGTCACCACATCAAACACATTTTCATTAAAAGAATGCCATGTCACCACATCAAGCACATTTTCATTAAAAGAATGCCATGTCACCACATCAAACACATTTTCATTAAAAGAATGAAATATCACCACATCAAACACATTTTCATTAAAAGAATGCCATATCACCACATCAAACACATTTTCATTAAAAGAATGCCATATCACAACATCAAACACATTTTCATTAAAAGAATGCCATATCACCACATCAGACACATTTTCATTAAAATAATGCCATATCACCACATTAAACACATTTTCATTAAAAGAATGCCATCTCACCACATCAAACACATTTTCATTAAAAGAATGCCATGTCACCACATTAAACACATTTTCATTAAAAGAATGCCATGTCATCACATCAAACACATTTTCATTAAAAGAATGCCATGAAACACATTTTCATTAAAAGAATGCCATGTCATCACATCAAACACACTTTCATTAAAAGAATGCCATGTCACCACATCAAACACATTTTCATTAAAAGAATGCCATGTCACCACATCAAACACATTTTCATTAAAATAATGCCATGTCACCACATCAAACACATTTTCATCAAAAGAATGTCATGTCACCACATCAAACACATTTTCATTAAAAGAATGCCATGTCACCACATCAAACACATTTTCATTAAAATAATGCCATGTCACCACATCAAACACATTTTCATTAAAATAATGCCATGTCACCACATTAAACACATTTTCATTAAAAGAATACCATATCACCACATTAAACAAAGTATATGTACCAACAATCAGGAGCTTTTGCAAAACATACAAAATAGTACAATCCAGTTTAATAAGACTAATATGACTTCATGGTTGAGTGGATAACTTGTTCTTTTGTCCAACCATCCATTAAAAGGCAGAGTTGTTTACCTCATGAAACTCAGTGCTCCTTTCAGATTGATAGATATAATAATTATTAACACTTAGTGGATCGGTTTGTTGAGCATACAAGTGCATAGTCATATTTTAGTATAAACATCTCTATTCTGATTTGTTCATATATTCCAATTTTATTACATATACAAAAATAGATCTTTTCATCATTTGATCACATTGAATAATATTGGTTGGTCAGTTTCAATGATGTTTTACAAAATGTTCCATATTTGTATTGTTTTTCAAGATTTAAAATAAAATGGAACCCATAAATCCTAATACATTATAAGTGTGTGAATGAGTAATCATATTGTGAGTAACAAGAAAGTGATGTATATGAATGTAACCTTGCATGATCCTCCATAGGTTGGATAACTCTTATTATATGATATATTATCTCTACAGGACCAAGGAAACCCAAGCATAGTTGGTCTGTACATTGTAACAAATGGTTCTGCATCATCAGTTGGATCTTGTCTGCCAAAGGAAGATACCTACACCAGCACACTTAACATTCCTATGTACACCATTTGGACTGACAACACAGACAAGACAGTCAGATTCTTCTGTGGAATTGAGTATTCAGATTCCACAAAAAACGTCTATTCAACAGACACAGGAACAGTCAGATTTGCAGGTAAGGCAAAAGCAAGCAAAACTATTCATTTTTAATATGGTCAGGCATCTAAAGATGCCACTGGTATCCAGCTGCTCGGGTACCTTCCCACTGGTAATGACCTGGTTAATAAAATGAGCCATAGGGTATCCATTTACTGTATACAATTTTTCTACCTGTGCTTGTAAAGGCAGCACTCATATTCTTTGCTAGTTGACAATCCTTTCTTTTGAGCTGTAAATACATGTACTTATTCATTGCCCAGCAGAAGTCTGACTCTTCCAGTAAATAATTGACCATAATCCCATAACTTGTTTTCCCTTGGAACAATTCTTTGATTAAGCCTCAAATGTGGCACAGTGGCAAGTAACAGTAGGTGCTTATTTGATCTTGCTGCTCAACAGACATGCATTCAGTTGCAACTTTGATTAGATTTCACAAATTGTATGATCAAAGAGTTACTTACATAGCTCAGGCTTAGTCTCTAATTAAGCATACATATATGATGGTGGGGAAAATGAAAGGGAATCAGATGCATGGGCACCCATACATAGAGCTTGGGGGATTGAGGATGCAGTTGTCACCACCCTTTCCCCGGATTTCACCTCTAGACATTGTTTGGGCTACATTTGTAAAATATAATAGCTGACCACTTCATGTTTGCCCCCTCCACCGAAAATAATTATGCAGGTGCTCCAGGACAGATGATATTTATGATGCCTCGACCATGATGATTTTCTAGATGACTATGGAGGATTTCAGAAGTTATCAATGAGGATGAATTCTTGGAGATTATGTTAGGTAGTAATAGATATATAGGATATTGTGAATTTAAAAAATTGTGGACTTAACTTCAGATTGGTACACATATTATTTCCCTTTAATCTGGTATCCAGGAACTGATCATTAGGATCAATGTGTGCCCAATAAAAAGTTTCGCAAATTTTGACAGCTTAACCAGCATTCATTGTGCATCATGAGTCATGTGTCATCAACCATCAGTTTATTGTCCACCTATCAAAATTGTCTGCTACAAGAAGAAGCCATATATATATGGTTGATGTATTGGTAGACTTGCTCTTTAAGAAGGAACTAATGAAAATGGAATTGTCTCTTCACCCCACAGCCTTTATTCAGTAGATGCTCAATGGGATCGACCTATGATGGACCTGTTGGTGACAAGATGGAATGCCAGAAACCTCAACCTTTGTCTTGCTAGTCCTTGACCCAAAATGCCTGGATAATTGATGATCTTTCTGTTGATTGGAATGGCTGAATGTATACTCTTTTCCCGCACCTCACGTTCTGAAGGTGATGCAGGAATCAAAAGAATCTGAGTGTCTCCTCATCCTTATTACTCCACACAAACTGGTAATAGCCTCATCCTTATTACTCCACACAAACTGGAAATAGCCTCATCCTTATTACTATACACAAACTTGTAATAGCCTCATCCTTATTACTCCACACAAATTGGAAATAGCCTCATCCTTATTACTCCACACAAATTGGAAATAGCCTCATCCTTATTACTCCACACAAATTGGAAATAGCCTCATCCTTATTACTCCACACAAATTGGAAATAGCCTCATCCTTATTACTCCACGCAAACTGGAAATAGCCTCATCCTTATTACTCCACACAAACTGGAAATAGCCTCATCCTTATTACTCCACACAAATTGGAAATAGCCTCATCCTTATTACTCCACGCAAACTGGAAATAGCCTCATCCTTATTACTCCACACAAACTGGAAATAGCCTCATCCTTATTACTCCACACAAACTGGAAATAGCCTCATCCTTATTATTCCACACAAACTGGAAATAGCCTCATCCTTATTATTCCACACAAACTGGAGCAAGCCTCATCCTTATTACTCCACACAAATTGGAAATAGCTTCATCCTTATTACTCCACACAAACTGGAAATAGCCTCATCCTTATTACTCCACACAAACTGGTAATAGCCTCATCCTTATTATTCCACACAAACTGGAAAAAGCCTCATCCTTATTACTCGACACAAACTGGAAATAGCCTCATCCTTATTATTCCACACAAACTGGAAAAAGCCTCATCCTTATGACTCCACACAAACTGGAAATAGCCTCATCCTTATTACTCCACACAAACTGGATATAGCCTCATCCTTATCACTCCACACAAACTGGAAATAGCTTCATCCTTATTACTCCACACAAACTGGAAATAGCTTCATCCTTATTACTCCACAGAAACTGGAAATAGCTTCATCCTTATTACTCCACAGAAACTGGAAATAGCTTCATCCTTATTACTCCACACAAACTGAAAATAGCCTCATCCTTATCACTCCACACAAACTGGAAATAGCCTCATCCTTATTACTCCACACAGACGTAATAGCCTCATCCTTATTATTCCACACAAACTGGAAAAAGCCTCATCCTTATTACTCGACATAAACTGGATATAGCCTCATCCTTATCCTTATACATAGAAGCTGCCCTTGTTTATCTAGTATGTCATAAGAATCATTTCTTAATGCACCATGCTGTTTTATATATGTATATTTCTTACAGTTTCAGTCACAGCAATGACACTTGAAAATTCAACAACCGGGACATTTGTGTTCTATGATGGTTTTTCACAAAGGTTGAAGTGTACCAGTAGTCCATCACGACCAGTACCTGCAGTTAGATGGATGCTAGAATCACAAACAGGAACTGTCCAACTTACAGGCAACATCACTAATACTGATGTCACTGATGTTGATGGCCTTTATGTACGGACGAGCGAGATAACCCTCACCCTAAAAAAGGAAAATATAAATCAGAAAATCTTCTGTAGTGGAAATATTGATGGTCAGCAGATTGCTGCTGTGTCCAGCAAAGTTATAATAGATGTATGGTGTAAGTAATCATGTCATTGTAGTTAATTACAAAGTTACAATAGATGTATGGTGTTTACTAAGTACTCATACCATTGTAGTTAAATGCAAAGTTACAATAGATGTGTGGTGTAAGTAATCATGACATCGAAGGTAATTACAAAGTTACAATAGATATATGGTGTAAATAATCATGACTTCGTAGTTAATTACAAAGTTACAATAGATGTATGGTGTAAGTACTCATACCATTGTAGTTAATTGCAAATTTACAATAGATGTGTGGTGTAAGTAATCATTACATCAAAATTAATTAAAAAGTTACAATAGATGTGTGGTGTAAGTAATCATGTCATTGTAGTTAATTGCAAAGTTACAATAGATGTATGGTGTAAGTAATTAAGATGTTGTAGTTTGTTGCAAAGTTACAATAGATGTGTGGTGTAAGTAATCATGCCATTGTAGTTAACAGCAAAGTTACAATAGATGTGTGGTGTAAGTAATCATGCCATTGTAGTTTGTTGCAAAGTTACAATAGATGTAAGGTGTAAGTAATAATGACAATGCAGTTAATTGCAAAGTTACCATAGATGTATGGTGTAAGTAATTAAGATGTTGTAGTTTATTGCAAAGTTACAATAGATGTACGGTGTAAGTATCATGACATTGTAGTTTGTTGCAAAGTTAGAATAGATGTACAGTTTAAGTAATAATACCGTTATAGTTTGTTGCAAAGTTACAATAGATGTAAGGTGTAAGTAATAATGACAATGCAGTTAATTGCAAAGTTACCATAGAGGTATGGTATAAGTAATCATAACAATGCCATCAATTACAAAGTTACAGTATAATTATGTATGGTGCAAGTAATCGTGACATTGTAGTTAATTGCAAAGTTGCAGTAGATGTATTGTGTAAGTAATTATGACATTGTAGTTAGTTGCAAAGTTACAGTACTGTATATGAATGGTGTAAGTAATCATAACATTGTAGTTAATTTCAAAGTTGCAGTAGATGTATGGTAATTATGACATTAAAGTAATTACTATGATCAGGTAGAAAGGAGTTATTTTATACACCATTCAGATTCAATACACATCCATATTTTGTGCATGCTTGCACATATACAGATTTATCTATGTATGTGTTAGCACATTTGCTATGCAGTCTCATGGGTTTTAAGACTGGTATGCAAGTTAGTGTAATAATTTTATAAGAGAATAAAATGAATATTAAAAAAAAAACATTAAAGGAATTTTACATGTTTTCTGGATTTATGTATGATACAGAAGTTTTCATTTTCAAATGATCTTGCCCTTGCCCAAGAGTTAGATAGAGTAAGAAAGAGTGTAGAGTTAAAGGAAATCTAGAGTTCCATTAATATTTGAAGGACAGAGTTTCTAACTGTGCAATTCAAGCCTGATAGCTAGCATTAGCAGGGTTCAGGACTTTAGCATACACAGAGGAAAATTTTATCTGAAAACTTAACCAAGACATTCAGACAAGTTGATCTTGCCAGAATGTCAGAGGGATGGTTGATATGCATGGGTTCAACAAAGTTAACAGGTTGCTGATCCAGGAATGGATTAGTAGAATTTCCCATTTCAAGGTTTTACCAACATGCCAATCCCAAGAGTTATCATGGGCACTTTCTGCTGTGAGGAAGTTGCTGGCACCTCCAAGTCAATCTGATCATTCCAATACTAGAAAACACAATCTTCCCTTATTCTCAAATATTAAATCATGCCTGGCATGAATCACTGAGCAGGACAATAAATACCAGTCCCTGGGCATTTGTTACTATCATTAAGATCTTTCTCCCCAGCCAGTACCAAGAAAAGCAGCTTGCCCCTAGCTGGGGAGTCTGGGTTTATATCTTTCCTCTTTCAGTTTCTGTTAAGTTCCTACAGTGCTTGGGACTCCCACCACCAGGTGGAGTGTCCAAAATAATTTGTCCATTGTGTCCCATGGTGCTGATCTTACATCCAAAATTTCCACCACAGTGGCTATCTTGAAAATGTTTCCAGTATGGATGGTAATTGCCACATAGGATTTTCATTAGAAGACTTCCTATAGTGTCGTTACCATTGTGTTGTTCACCATGGAGTTTGTTTATCACTATTTTAAAGTTTTCTCAACTGATGGTCATATTCACATCAGGTTTTCACTAAAAGACTTCTTTGAATGTCTACTTGATTTAAATGGAATGGCGCTAATAAGACTTCTTTGAATGTCTACTTGATTTAAATGGAATGGCGCTAATAAGACTTCTTTGAATGTCTACTTCATTTAAATGGAATGGCACTAATAAGACTTCTTTGAGTGTCTACTTGATTTAAATGGAATGGCGCTCATAAGACTTCTTTGAATGTCTACTTGATTTAAATGGAATGGTGCTAATAAGACTTCTACTTTGTGGTTATGGTGGACAGCTTGAAACTTGTGTTATTACAGTATTACTTTTGAACTGATTACAATGATTTTTCACAAAAAACTTTGGACATCTTGTTGGCCCTGAATTGAAATAGTGTTGACCAGTGCTGATCACA
Source organism: Sinohyriopsis cumingii (assembly GCA_028554795.2). Taxonomy (NCBI): domain Eukaryota; kingdom Metazoa; phylum Mollusca; class Bivalvia; order Unionida; family Unionidae; genus Sinohyriopsis; species Sinohyriopsis cumingii. The sequence continues at coordinate 103,495,148 of CM068838.1, forward strand.
GTCAGCCATGTTGAAAATTTTGTTTTGTCACTGCTGCTGTTGAAGGGATGGTCATTTCAATATAAAGTATTTTCTAAAACATTTCTCAGTATGTCTAGATGGTTCTAAAGGAAAATGATGCCAACATAAACTCCCATGATGTGAAAAATCTTGTATCTGCTACTTCTTTAATTGGATGGTCATGTTTGCATATACAATAGTTTATAAAAATGCAGTATTCATACAGTGTATATTCATACAGTGTATAGTTGTTTAATTGGATGGTCATGTTGACCTTTACAATATTTTATAAAAAATGCAGTATTTATACATTGTATATTCATACAGTGTATAGTCATTTTGATAGATTTGAATACCTTGAAATATGATATTTAAAAAAGTTATTTTCCCCAAACACTGTTAAAGATTTATCCAAACTTATTATAATATTTTTTTATTGACATTGTCTGAGACAAGTTCAAATGCTATGACAAAGAATTTTGTAGTGCACTTAGAGGTAAGTTTCAATCATGCACCCTTAGACATTTTATAAGAAAAATATTTTGTAGTAATCTTTGGTGTGTCGAAGTTTGTCAAGAATAATTACAATTCTGAGTAGGTAAAAAGAATTACAAATGGAGAAACTGACTTGTGTTCCTGGAAATTCTTTTTGGCCTGTAAAGCATCAATCCTGTGAAAACAGCTATAATTTATAGATAATAATTGATAGATAATAGAAACGACAATTAGATGGATGTAAAAAATGTGATGAATAAAGTATGATGATTTTACATTATGTTGATTTGTTTAATCTTTGTCAGACCAGCCAACCAAGCCAGAAGTCCAGGAATATGGAGTTTATTTTCCATGGCTTGAGAATCAGAATGGAACATTGAAATGTATCAGCAGTGACTATGGTAATCCAACTTCTAACGTCATCTGGATCAGTGACAGAGGAATCACAGATGCCAATGGATATCTTGTTATAATGGGACTTATATGGAGTGACAATAGAAAAATGATATCCTGCGAGCTGGTCAACAGGTACACCATAGACAAGGATATGCATGCTGTGTCAGAGCCAATAAATCTTAATGTTGAATGTAAGTCCATAAAGGTCTGTGGACTAAACAATGAACTCAGTTTGGAAATCTGCTATTGCCATTAGCTTCAAGACCACATAACAAATAGCTAATTGTGATGAATTCTTTAATTATAAGTTGGCATGAGATATGCATTGTCAAAGTTGTCTTTGGACATTCTTCATCTTGAAAGTGAATAGCACAGCGATTATTAGCATTTCATTTTCAATATTTGTATTAACATAGTTATTTTGTTCTTACAGCTTAATGTCTTTGGATGTATTTATAATTACTTAATTTGGATGATAGCTGTTTATTTTCTTAAATATGGATGAGACTTAGATCTGTTGTATACAGAGTGTAATAGCAAAATCACTTGACCTGATTTTCATATGGCCGTATTAGTGCACAAAATTCACCAAAAAGTCCTGCAATTTGACAAGACCACTAACCTGAAAGTGCTGCTGGTCCTGTGAATAATTAACTAGTCAGACATTTTATCATTCTAGAAGACATGAATGTCAATGACTGTGGTAAATTCATTAACTAGTCCTACTTTTTATCATTCTAGAAGACATGAATGTCAATGACTTAATGGTAAATTCATTAACTAGTCCTACTTTTTATCCTAGAAGACATTAATGTCAATGACGTAATGGTAAATTCATTAACTAGTCCTACTTTTTATCATCCTAGAAGACATGAATGTCAATGACATAATGGTAAATTCATTAACTAGTACTACTTTTTATCATCCTAGAAGACATGAATGTCAATGACTTAATGGTAAATTCATTAAGTGGTCCTACTTTTTATCATCCTAGAAGACATGAATGTCAATGACATAATGGTAAATTCATTAACTGGTCCTACTTTTTATCATCCTAGAAGACATGAATGTCAATGACTTAATGGTAAATTCATTAACTAGTCCTACTTTTTATCATCCTAGAAGACATGAATGTCAATGACTTAATGGTAAATTCATTAACTAGTCCTACTTTTTATCATCCTAGAAGACATGAATGTCAATGACTTAATGGTAAATTCATTAACTAGTCCTACTTTTTATCATCCTAGAAGACATGAATGTCAATGATGTAATGGTAAATTCATTAACTAGTCCTACTTTTTATCATCCTAGAAGACATGAATGTCAATGACGTAATGGTAAATTCATTAACTAGTCCTACTTTTCATCATTCTAGAAGACATGAATGTCAATGACTTAATGGTAAATTCATCAACTAGTCCTACTTTGTATCATCCTAGAAGACATGAATGTCAATGATGTAATGGTAAATTCATTAACTAGTCCTACTTTTTATCATCCTAGAAGACATGAATGTCAATGACCTAATGGTAAATTCATTAACTGGTCCTACTTTTTATCATCCTAGAAGACATGAATGTCAATGACTTAATGGTAAATTCATTAACTAGTCCTACTTTTTATCATCCTAGAAGACATGAATGTCAATGACTTAATGGTAAATTCATTAACTAGTCCTACTTTTTATCATCCTAGAAGACATGACTGTCAATGGCATAATGGTAAATTCATTAACTGGTCCTACTTTTTATCATCCTAGAAGACATGAATGTCAATGACGTAATGGTAAATTCATTAACTAGTCCTCTTTTTATCATCCTAGAAGACATGAATGTCAATGATTTAATGGTAAATTCATTAACTAGTCCTACTTTTTATCATCCTAGAAGACATAAATGTAAATGACTTAATGGTAAATTCAGATAGACATATATATCACCTCTTAGTAAGGTCATTTATACAATGAAAATGGAACATACAGTAAAACACAAAATAAGATATTAGTATGATATGTAAAATGTATGAAGCTGTATTAAATTGAGCATAAAATGGCTACTATTTATGGACCAGGAAAGTGATGCTCACTGTCCAGCTGATCCAGATCCAGACCTAACTCATACAGAGGCTGGACATCATAATCCAACCATTGATGACCAGTCTGAGTTATAGTCTGAATAGTCATAATCCAACCATTGATGACCAGTCTGAATTATAGTCTGAATAATCATAATCCATCCATTGATGACTAGTCTGAATTATAGTCTGAACAGTCATAATCCAACCATTGATGACCAGTCTAAATTATAGTCTGAATAATCATAATCCAGCCACTGATAACCAGTCTGAAGTATAGTCTGAATAATCATAATCCAACCATTGATAACCAGTCTGAATTATAGTCTAAATAGTCATAATCCATCCACTGATAACCAGTCTGAATTACAATCTGAATAATCATAATCCATCCATTGATGACCAGTCTGAATTATAGTCTGAATAATCATAATCCATCCACTGATAACCAGTCTGAATTATAGTCTGAATAATCATAATCCAGCCATTGATGGCCCATCTGAATTACAATTTGAATAATCATAATCCAACCATTGATGACCCGTCTAAATTACAATCTGAATAATCATAATCCAACCATTGATGACCAGTCTGAATTATAGTCTGAATAGTCATAATCCATCCACTGATAACCAGTCTGAATTATAGTCTGAATAATCATAATCCAGCCATTGATGACCCATCTGAATTACAGTCTGAATAATCATAATCCAACCACTGATGACCTGTCTGAATTATAGTCTGAATAATCATAATCCAACCATTGATAACCAGTCAGAATTACAGTCTGAATACTCAGAATCCAACCACTGATAACTAGCCTAAATTATAGTCTGAATAATCATAATCCAACCACTGATAACCAGTCTGAATTATAGTCTGAATAAGAATCAGGATCATCATCCATTGACTTTCATCAATGACAGTATCAGAACTAGACTAAACCTCGGAATATGTGTCTGTGGTATCCAACATTGTAATTGAGTCTTTGGAAACATGAATTCACAGTGGATTGCCACCACTGGATCAGATACATTCACATCAGCAGAATACAGCTGAACAGTTATAATTCATTCAGGTCAGTTCATGTCTGTAGCTTAGAAAATTTTCACCTGAGCATCTTGAAGTGTGATGTATTAATCTAATTACAACATCTGCATCTTGTGGTTTTCCTTAAACTAATTTACAGTTTTAGTTATTGTATTTTTGTGATATGATTTTTCTAATGACTAGACCATGTTTGTTTACTTGTGGCATATAACTGCTTTCTCATGTATCACAAATAAAATATTCCACAACATCGGGCTACCATATTTGAACTTTAAAAAAGAGGATACTTTGGAGTGTGGGTGTGTCAGTGTCTAGCAGTTCATACTATATCACATTAATCCATCATCAGCATATACAACTTAAGTATTTATTACATAATATACTGTGACCTGTGTACTACACAATGCCTATCTCATGGGCCTGTACAATGTCTACCTGACATTGACCTGTACAATGCCTACATCATGGGCCTGTACAATGTCTAACTGACATTAACCTGTACAATGCCTACATCATGGGCCTGTACAATGTCTATCTGACATTGACCTGTACAATGCCTATATCATGGGCCTGTACAATGTCTATCTGACATTGATCTGTACAATGCCTATATCATGGGCCTGTACAATGTCTGAGATTGACCTGTACAATGCCTATCTCATGGGCCTGTACAATGTCTAAATGACATTGACCTGTACAATGCTTATCTCATGGGCCTGTACAATGTCTGACATTGACCTGTACAATGCCTATGTCATGGGCCTGTACAATGTCTATCTGAGATTGACCTGTACAATGCCTATGTCATGGGCCTGTACAATGTCTATCTGACATTGACCTGTACAATACCTATCTCATAGGCCTGTACAATGTCTGACATTGACCTGTACAATGTCTATGTCATGGGCCTGTACAATGTCTATCTGAGATTGACCTGTACAATGCCTATGTCATGGGCCTGTACAATGTCTATCTGACATTGACCTGTACAATACCTATCTCATGGGCCTGTACAATGCCTCTCTGACATTGACCTGTACAATGCCTATCTTATAGCTTGTATATTAGCAACCATGTCTGTCTAATGAGATTGTTTGTAATGCATGCAATAATTCATGATACTGCATGCAATACATTCCTGAGTGCATATTGAATGTTACATCATACACACTACATTTCTTATTAGCAACTTAATTCTTTTATCACATTGTATCACCTTGATAGTATAATATATATGTATATGCATTTGTGAGAATTGGACACACTGTACAGTCATCCAGCATTGGTTTGTTATTTAGTAATTTATTACTCTCTTCTTCAGATATGTTACCCAATCAAAATGTCTCAGGATTATTACCATTACCTTATAAATTCAGACCTCCTAAGGTAAACTTTAGTTATAAAATGTTAAATTGTCAACTCCCAAAGTTTTGAACCAGACAAGAGTGATCTCCACTTGGATACTCTATTTTTCTAGTGATTTCTTGCTCTTTCTCTCCAGGTCAGAGTTTTCTAACATAATTTGAACAAAAACTTTGTCATACATGTCAACACCATTTAGTCGTACCTGTCCTGGTCACTAACATGTGTACTCAGTGTGTACATGACCTGTTATATGTTTCTTGTCCCTTGCTGTATTCTATTACAGAACATAAAGGTCACACAGATATTTATTTTGTTCACTAGCTTCGACTTAATGGTATGTTTTTGTGATACTTGATGATTTCATCTGTGTGGGCTATATATTAGCTGTAGTTACACTTGACAACACAATGTGCAGGACATTTATTTGTTCACTAATATCCATTTCTGGTAGGTTTATGCAATGCATTTCAGTAACTAAGTACTTAATATCATAGACCAGGAGAGTCATGCAGGTAATTTCTACAGACATTCATATTTTTCACTAGTATCCACTTCATGATAAGCTTAGGTGATGCTTGACTGATTTCACTCTGGTAGCTGTGTTACACACTAGAAAACATGACATGCAGTCTTTTCTGGCATTTACATAATTCATTATTGTTCACATTTCAACAAGTTTATATGATGTAGTGTACCTGGCTGATTTCAACTTTACAGATTATCATTTTGCTATGCTGCCCATTTGCTTTTACTGACCTGTGTCAGTCCTGGCTATGAATTAGTCCATGTTTATTACATAATTATCTCAGTCCAGTACCATCACTGATCATCTGTTCCAGCCAGTTGCCATCATGGATCACTTTTGAATAGTTATATGACCTGTGTTGCATGATAACTTAGTACCAGCTTTAGTGACATTGCAATCCCATACTCCTACATTATACATGGATTATTCAGTGTACTGTCTACAGTCACAGTATGCAATGCCTCTAGTGACATTGCAATCCCATGTTCCAACATCATACCTGGATTATTCAGTGTAGTCTACAATCACAGTATACAATGCCTCTAGTGACATTGCAATCCAACATTGCAATCCCATATTCCAACATCATACCTGGATTATTCAGTGTACTGTCTACAGTCACAGTATACAATTCCTCTAGTGACATTGCAATCCCATATTCCAACATCATACCTGGATTATTCAGTGAACTGTCTACAGTCACAGTATACAATGCCTTTAGTGACATTGCAATCCCATATTCCAACATCATACCTGGATTATTCAGTGTACTGTCTACAGTCACAGTATACAATGCCTCTAGTGACATTGCAATCCCATATTCCAACATCATACCTGGATTATTCAGTGTACTGTCTACAGTTGCAGTATACAATGCCTCTAGTGACATTGCAATCCCATATTCCAACATCATACCTGGATTATTCAGTGAACTGTCTACAGTCACAGTATACAATGCCTTTAGTGACATTGCAATCCCATATTCCAACATCATACCTGGATTATTCAGTGTACTGTCTACAGTCACAGTATACAATGCCTCTAGTGACATTGCAATCCCATATTCCAACATCATACCTGGATTATTCAGTGTACTGTCTACAGTTGCAGTATACAATGCCTCTAGTGACATTGCAATCCCATAATCCAACATCATACCTGGATTATTCAGTGTAATGTCTACAGTCACAGTATACAGTGCCTCTAGTGACATTGCAATCCCATATTCCAACATCATACCTGGATTATTCAGTGAACTGTCTACAGTCACAGTATACAATGCCTCTAGTGACATTGCAAGCCCATATTCCAACATCATACCTGGATTATTCAGTGTAATGTCTACAGTCACAGTATGCAATGCCTTGCATTCTCAAGCACCATTGTCACACCTTGACCCATTGACACCAGGGGAAGAATCAGAGTATGATGGAGTTGCAGACATATGTTATGACACCACATCTTAAAATATGTAACAGAAAGAAAGTAAAACTAACAATTTATTTAACATCTATAAACAATTTATTTCCCTACAACACAAAATAAGAATTCAAAAGAAATATAATCTTGTGAATTAAATTTTAAATAATCCTATATGTAATATCTCAAGTCCAAAATTATAGAATGTTTTTAATGATTTCCAAAAGTCTTGAATGTCCTAATAGAACGCAATTATGCAACCTAGAATGTCTTTTAAAGGGTTCACAAAAATCCAAAATAATGTATTAATCCAAAAGTCTTGAATGTCTTAATATAACACAATTATGCAACCTACAATGTCTTTTAAAGGGTTCACAAAATCCAAAATAATGTATTAATCCAACAGTCAATGAGCACTTTAGTAATTTTAATGAATATTTTAAATAGATGAGTCACCATGAATTATATGTGATATAAAAAATACAGCTGTAAACTTGGATGAAAGGTCAATTCCCACATGTTGGTCTTAAGCAGGAATACATTATTTGTTTATCAAATCCCTATTTATACACATTTCACTTGACTTGTCTTTCCTATTAATCCAGCATGTATGAATAAGAGTAACTAAAAAAAATAATATTTATCTGATGATAACACAGATAACCCTCCCAACATGTTGTAATCTACTGGCAGAGCATACATTCTGCTCCAGTAGTAACTGATGTATGGACATGATGTGGTAGCAATCATTATATTCAAGGGGAGATCACTTTTGTCTGACTTATATATGGGCAGAGAGTGTTGCTTTTGTTTTTATTATAGCAAAGATTTAACTTGGGACAGGTGATTGTGTGAGATATTGGTCATATTTCCAAGTTTGTGAGATGTGGTTGTATTAATGAGTTTTTGAGATTGTGGTCATTTTACCATGTTTGTGAGAGGTAAAGAATAGTTATAAATGATATATAACCTGAAAAATGTCATTTGAAGTGGTGCAAAAAGGCATTTCACAGAATCCTGACTAATTTGGGGGTTTTGACTTTGAAAATAGCACATAAAGAGTTGTTAACATTGAGATCATCATCATTGTTGTTGTTGTTGTTGTAGGGTTTAGCGCCATTTTTCAGCACACAATAGGCTATACATGGCAGCCAGTATTAATAGTGGAAGAAGAACCTGAGAAAACACTGGAAAGAACCACCAACATCATCTGTGATTATCAAATCCCTATTTATACACATTTTCACTTGTTTTTCTTATTGATCCAGCATGTTTGAAGAAGAGTAATTAAAAAAATAATACTATTTATCTTATGATAACACATTATTGGCATATAAGTTTATGTTAATGGGCCTTGAGTATGATATGCAGATCGTTGGTATTCTGATACAATTCTTTTTTAATTCCATCACAGATTTACCTAGAATCCAATTCAACACACAGACTCCTCTGACAGTGAATGAGACTCAGTTCCTGAGTGTGTCATGCAATGCAACGGGGAACCCAAACCCTGACCAGATCTTGTGGTCAGGGAGACCAAATGGTAGCTTGCTGAGATTTGAAAACATCAGCAGAAATGACGATGGTACATACACCTGCAAGGCCACAGCCAACTCATCCAAGTACAGGACACTGAGGAACCAGAGGGAATTTAATATTATTGTCCAATGTAGGTTGTATTTTAGCCTGAGATGTACACCACACATAGATTGCAACTGGCCACTGCTTTTATTATAAGGTGTGGCTGTCTTTTCAGGAAAAATGTAGTTACATATGTGGGGAATAGCCAGTCTGTGCTTTCATGTAGACAAAATGAACAACTGAAATGTTTTTGAGAAAATAAGGTGGTAATGACTTAAATGCCTAAAACACACATACAACATAAAAGATTTTGATGTGCAATAACAATTGAAACAGAAAAGTGATTAAACATTAGTTCTAAGATATGCAGATTGAATGCAATACTTTAGTTTATTTAATTTGCTTTCCAAATGTTTTAAAATTTCAATTTTGATATCATATGGTTGATTGGATACTATTTCAGTATGCATATGTAAACTGTAATCAACTATGCCTAATAATTAGGATATGAAAGCCTTTAAAATGGAAGAATATGCATACTTACCTCACAATACTGTTGATTATCTGCTTAAACGTTAATTAATATTATGCTGAAAACTGTAAGTTAATAGCAAGGTATATTTCTGCATATTTTTAAGATAGATAAGTCCAGATGTCAGAGCTTAGTCAACAAGGGTTGTGACAAACACATAGTAGAGAGATGAGTGCATTATGACTATCAGATGGCTTGTGTTCTAATTAGTTATTTAGTTACTGTGATCCCAAATAAAGTGTAATTAATTAATGGATGTCAGTAGGTAATTTATTCTGACAGAATTATAGTCTTCTGGTGAACAGGAAATAGATGATTTCCATTTCCAGATACCCCAGATGTGAGTGTGACAGTCAGTGGTCCATCCCTTCAGAATATCATCTCTTTTTCCAGATGCAACAGATGTGAGTGTGACAGTCAATGGTCCAACCCTTCAGAATATGATCTCTTTTTCCAGATGCCCCAGGTGTGAGTGTGACAGTCAATGGTCCAACCCTTCAGAATATGATCTCTTTTTCCAGATGTCCCATATGTGAGTGTGACAGTCAATGGTCCAACCCTTCAGAATATGATCTCTTTTTTCCAGAAGTCCCATATGTGAGTGTGATGGTCAATGGTCCAACCCTTCAGAATATGATCTCTGTTTCCAGATGCCCCAGATGTGAGTGTGACAGTCAATGGTCCAACCCTTCAGAATATGATCTCTGTTTCCAGATGCCCCAGATGTGAGTGTGACAGTCAATGGTCCAACCCTTCAAAATATGATCTCTTTTTCCAGATGCCCCAGATGTGAGTGTGACAGTCAGTGGTCCAACCCTTCAGAATATGATCTCTTTTTCCAGATGCCCCAGATGTGAGTGTGACAGTCAGTGGTCCAACCCTTCAGAATATGACTCAGACAGTCTTATGTGAAGCAAGAGGACATCCAGCTGAGTATATGTTTCATCCCTGGAAGCAGAGGTGGGGAGATAAGATTATCAGGTTGGATCTTCAGGGAACTCCAAACTCAAATCACAATACATTGAAATTAGAGAGGTTATCCCTTCAGGATATGGGGACTTACATCTGCTCCGTTGACAATAATATTACAGGAATTGATGGGAAGCTTGAACAGACTGGTGCTGTAGACATCAAGGTCACAGGTAAACAAGCATGTATATTTAGAGATCAAGGAATCATGGGAAGTTTGCTTGATGGGATGAATTACCTTCATAACAGCTTGCTTGATAATAGTCATTGGATCCCTTTTTCATTATGCTCTCTTTATTATTTCTCACGAAATAATATATTTTCATCTTTATTTTTATGCTGTTATTTGTATGATTTCAAGGTTAAACAGTCATGATATAGGTCAACATTTTCCTTAATTGGATATATTTTAGGTATATTCTATACTTAGTCCAAATTTTTATTTCTGATGATATTGTTTACCTGAATGCCTGATGTATGTATGTATGTATGTATGTATGTATGTATATCTGTATGTATGTATGTATGAGTGTGTGAGTGTGTGTGTGCATGTGTGTGTGCATGCATGCATGTATGCATGTATGTATGTATGTATGTATGCATGCATGTATTTATGTATGTATGTATGCTCATAAATTTTGGACATCATAATGTGCATACAAGGTGATATTCAAGTTATTCAGCATGATGTCCGTCAATACTTCCCAGTCAACATCCATATATACTGTATCAGGTTCAGATAGGAACCATTTCATGAAAGATACAGGTACAATAAAAAATTATACATTTTTCTACCATTAATACGAGGGGCCCGAGGGTCCAGGTGGTCTAAAGTGCTCTCCATTACGGATCACTGCCGTCTCACCTCTGTCTGCGTGGGTTCGAGTCTCAGATTCAGCCAATGTGGGTATGTGAGAAAGCTTGACAGTAGCTTCTCGTGGGTTGGTGGTTCTTCCCGGGTTTTTCTCAGGTTCTTCTCCACCATTAATACTGGCCACCATGTATTGCCTATCGAGTGCTGAAAATTGGCGTTAAACCCCACATCAACAACAACAACAACAACAACCATTAATACGACAGCTGCTGCTGTTGTTACTAAATATCTACCAACCCTTCACACATTGGAGGGAGAGTTTTGAGACTAAAAGCGAGTTTGGGGTTCTAAAAGGGGTCATTGTACATGATCAAATTAAGAAATGTTGTACAGATGATATTAAATTGTATAGTTCTACAAGCTCATAGAAAAAACTCTACTTTTCAAACTTTACAGCTTCATAAATAAATATATAACCCAAAAATTAAAATAAAAATAGTCATACATACAACATTAAGACAATAGTGAGCACTAGTCTGACAAAAAATGTATGTCTGCAACAAAATGGCTATAAATAGTATCACAAGAGTCTGATAGGAAAATTACATTCCAGGATGTAGTTTAGCAGTTGTGTCAGTATACCTCCATTTTTGGGGAAGGCAGTAACAAGAAATATGCAATAATATGTTACCACATCACAAGTCTGTCAATAAAATGGCATGGGAAAACTTGAAAATTGTATAACTTGACAATAAATTTATGCAGCTGACATTACACTGATTTCATTTATTTTGAAAATTTATATTTGTAACAACTAAGCATAGACTGGAGGCCATGAATTTTAGCAGTTTGAGTCATTTTCTTTATTCAGGGCCTTAAAACCTACTAACAGTGATCAAATTCTATTTTTATTTGTCAATGGGTGCATTAGCTGAACATAAACTGTTTGCATTGTATAGAGATACGGTTACGTATGATAAGTGACTGAGCAGTTGATCCTGGGAGTGGGGAAAGCAGTGATTTTTTTTGAGCTGGGATATTGTTTCCTCTTTGCCTTGAGCCAATTAAATTTGTTGAACTAATATAATATGATATTAATAGGTTCTTTTCCCAGAATTAGAGGAATATTTTTTTCCAGCTATTAATAAGCCAAAAATATGTTTTTAAAGAAGTCGCAGGCCCCTACCAGAAAATTAAATGGTCTTTCCCTAAACTGTATAAACTGTTCACAGTAGTCTTTTTTTCTCTTTTTCATGTAGGAACACCAGTTGTATTGAAAGAAGAGGAATTTCATTTTGCTGAGTTAACTGGCCATTCTGTCAACATATCCATACCCTTTTATAGCAACCCAGCAATTGGGAGTTTCATCTTTCAGAAAAATGGGACTGGACTACAAAACAGTAGCAGGATCACTATGAGTCTCTCAACTAGAGTTACTGATTCAAAATTTTATGGCATACCAGTTAAACTTGAGGCTGCAATGGCAAATCTTTTCATTCAGAATCTAACAGAGGATGATTTTGATAACTACACCCTGGTGTTGAGGAATTTCCTGGGAACAAAGGAGTTCATATTGCAGCTGGATGCAGCAGGCAAGCCTCCTCCCTACAGTGTATTTTTTTGTAAAGGAGTCCAATTAACTTTTCTTAATATATAAAGTTTATGATAGTTCATTTTCATACCTTCCAGTTGATTTTTCATTACAAACTTGTATTCATAGCCTGTGTATTCTACAATCAATAACATAAAGAACTGGCATATATGGCATGCACACAAGCTAACATTGTACGATAAATACAGGTTGGAACACTGTATGTTAAATAGTGGGGGTTTATTTTACATGTATGAAAAAGAAATGTAGAAGCTAGTGAATAGTAATGCAACTGTTACATTTGGGTGGAAGCTACAATGGTTTCCAGGGAGGGTTTTTATCATCTTGTAAATGTGGCAGTACATTCAACAATGGTGGCCATTTTAAGGAGATGTAGTGACTCCATGGTTAGCATGCAAGATTTGTGACCAAAAATGTGCTGTTTCATGTCCTAGAATTGGATCAGCCTGGTTGTCTACAGTTATGTGTCCTTGGCAAGGCACTTGAGTACTAAACAATCTATGATGGTTATGGTTATAATTTTTTCTTCATCAGGCCATGGGCCAATTAAGCTAATTATGATATCGTTCTACATCAGGCCATGGGTCAATTAAGCTAATTATGATATTGTCCTACATCAGGCCATGGGCCAGTTAAGCTATGATATTATCCTACATCAGGCCATGGACCAATTAAGCTAATTATGATATTGTCCTACATCAGGTCATGGGCCACTTAAGCTAATTATGATATTGTCCTACATCAGGTCATGGGCCAATTAAGCTAATTATGATATTGTCCTACATCAGGTCATGGGCCAATTAAGCTAATTATGATATTGTCCTACATCAGGCCATGATACAATTAAGCTAATTATGATATTGTCCTACATTAGGCCATGATCCAATTAAGCTAATTATGATATTGTCCTACATCAAGCCATGGGCCAATTAAGCTAATTATGATATTGTGCTACATCAGGCCATGGGCCAATTAAGCTAATTATTTATTGTCCCTCATATGTTGTGCATTGCATGTCCTCTCTTGCTATTTTCTGTTTTGTGATTACCAATGAACTAATTTCAACTAAAATAGGTAATATTCTGGTGTAGAGACCATCATCCTTTGTACTATGTGCCATCAGATATGACCCTCATAGTTTAAAATACAGAAATCTATGCAATACTTCTCACAGGCTGCTGAACAGACTTCAACAACGTTTGACAGGACATCATGAAATCAACTTACACTGTCTCAGTATCACAACTTGGAAACTATTGACATCCCCATCTTGCCGCAGACATGTAGCATCATGTCCCACTGAGTCACATCATGCTGACAGCAGACCAACCAATCTTAGCACTAACCTCTTAATGCTGAGTGCCAAGCAAGGCAGCTGCTAGTACCATTTTTTATAAGTCTTTGTTATGACTCACCTGGGGTTTGAACCCTCGACCTTCCACATCCAAAGCAGATGCTCTAACCACACCAGTAAAATGAAGTGTATGTTCTTTTGATCTGTGATTCAAAGATTGAGCCTCTGCCAAGTATACTCTGATAAATAACTACATTTCTTACTGAAGCCTTACTTATCTGATGGACTTATTTCATAATAAATTAAATTGTAAGTTACAGACCCATCTTGGACTTTGCTTGACTGCCCCTAGTTAGATTATAGTGGTCACTTGTGATCACCCCCACTGTCTAGTTCATAATTCCCTTGTTCATACATCCATTATTGCTGCTCTGTCTATACATTCATTCATTCTTCCCTGTTTATACATCCATTCATCCTTGTGGTCTTCCATCAGTTATTGATTGTAGTACAATACATTATGGTACATTATTGGGAAATAATAGTCTATATTGTTTGCAGTTGGTTTTGACTTAGGCAGGAATTATTATTATATTTCTACCACACTATGGTTGCCGCTTGATATTAGCTAGATCTCAACTGAGTTCTGTTGCTGTCAGTCTGTGTCATTATTTACAGGTGTTATGACTGGTTCGCAATTTAAGATACACTTTAATTAATTATTTTCCTGCAAAATGGATAAAGTTACATTATGTAAATGAGTATCTGGATAGAGATATTATCTAGAAGTAATATATGCTAAAGTTGACAGACATGACCATGTTATAATTTACATACAGGCTGCATTGATTCTGAAAAAGGTTGAAGCTAGGACTGAGGGGTTGGCATGCCAGCATTTGCATTAACAACTTTAGAGAGAGAGACAGACAGACAGTCTATTCCTAGATATTATAAACATTCATTCAAATTTTATGAAGCAATTTTAAACTTAATTTTCTAATTTTTGCAGGTCCTCCCCGGATAGTTGACGAATTTCACTTCAACAGATTTTTAGAGAAAGAGGTTGAATTTAACTTTAAGCCAGGGTTTAATGGTGGTCGTAACCAGACATTTACCATAGAATACAGGTCCACAGCCAGCCCTGACTCGTTCTGGATGAACTCAAGTATTACAGATCTAAAAGAAACACAAACCTATAATGGAACTTATTTTGTTAATGTCACTCAGCCTCCCCCAGGAACTTATGAGTATAGGATGTACTCCTGGAATGAGATTGGCAGAAGTCCCTACTCATTTATAATTACAATATTCATTCCTGAAGGTAATACACCTATTATTCATTTATGTATGGAATATTTTACTTTGTCTCCAAAACACCATACCAATTTTTAAATTTTGATCAGATTTGGCATGAGACTTCCTGTGTCATTGATTAATTTGCAATCTGTAACAAGGTCATATATGTTGGCATGAGACTTCCTATGTCAGGGATTAATTTGCAATCTGTAACAAGGTCATATATGTTGAAAATGTCTGTAAGGACTGACATTTGACTGACTTTAAAGTTTCTTACTTTCAGATTATTATCTGATAAGATATAGTTACCTGATCTCTTATATAGGTAGTGAACTCATTATGTGCATTAAAATTATAAGACAATTCATGTCAAGCATTACACTGTAATCAGGAACTAGTTATCTGCTTTGACGAAGTTTGTGAGTAGACCATTTGATTTGATAGGTATAGATGACAGTTGTACTATTTTAAACAATATGTGGATTCAAATGATAGTGTAGTTTGATAACTATTACTTTATACTTTTTTTTTCCTTTTCCACATTTTCCTGTCATGAAAGATAAATCACATACTTGTACACATATTGATTAAAAATTGGTCCAGTTGTATAACGTTTTAATCACCCAAGGCATTGAAGCTAGAGAAACAATGTATATTAACATTAAATAATGTATAAATTTCCCATAACTATCACTACTTATATACAGTTTGAGTGAATTTGCTCATGCTCATTTTGATGTCACACTGTTGTAAATTTGACTGAATATTTGCCAGTCAGAAAAATACAAAATAGTCACTTTAATCACAAGCTACGAATATATGAGGAATAGAAGCAAGATGGGGAAAAAAATGAGTGTGAAATAAATGTACTGTCCACAATGAATAAGACATGATGTTTGCATAGATTGTGTTGACTACATACCATTTCATTCCATCAGACTAAATAAAGGACTATTTCACTATTCATTAAGTTATTGAATATATATTTTGTCACATAAAAGGTTGTTATGATTCATTGGCTGGTACGTGTATATCTATGTTGACACTTTCATTGGACAGTAAAACTTATTGCTTTATCTTTTTTTTTCATGTTAAGATGTATTTATCCGTATGTATCTTGTTTGAAAATTATGTTCCCATTACATTCAAGTTCTAAGTGTGCCAGTATAAATTGTTTACTATATGTCCAACGTTGTCAACATGGAGGAGTACATAAGCATTTTTGAAAATTAATTAAGAAATCTGGATCTAACTTTTCTCAGTTAAAACATGAAAATCCCAGTCCCCTGTGAAACATTAGAAAAAATATTTAAAAGTAGTTTATGTTTCTGGTTCATATCTACTAAGGCACAATACTTTATGACTTACAATTCTGGTGAAATTTTGATGAAATAAATAAAGTGATTTGCTTATGATGTTCCTTTTGATTGAATTTATGTGGCATTCAGCACATTCTTGAAAATTCAGGGAACTTGTTTGCTTGAGTAATGTTAATCATGTTTTTCTTGGGACAGTCACGGAAGTCATTGAGACTTTATGCCATCTTTCATCATATAGACTTTATGCCATCCTTCAAGTCATTGAGACTTTATGTCATCCATCAAATTATTGAGACTTTATGCCATCCTTCAAGTCATTGAGACTTTATGCCATCCTTCAGGTCATTGACTTTATACCATCCTTCAAGTCATTGACTTTATACCATCCTTCAGGTCATTGATTTTATACCATCCTTCAAGTCATTGAGACTTTATGTCATCCTTCAAGTCATTGAGACTTTATACCGTCATTCAAATCATTGAGACTTTATACCATCCTTCAGGTCATTGACTTTATACCATTCTTCAAGTCATTGAGACTTTATGTCATCCTTCAAGTCATTGAGACTTTATACCATCCTTCAAGTCATTGAGACTTTATACCATCCTTCAAGTCATTGAGACTTTATACCATCCTTCAAGTCATTGAGACTTTATACCATCCTTCAAGTCATTGAGACTTTATGTCATCCTTCAAGTCATTGAGACTTTATACCATCCTTCAAGTCATTGAGACTTTATACCATCCTTCAAGTCATAGAGACTTTTGTTTCTTGGGTTTTTATTTAATCTTGTTTACTAGAAAAATTATTTATTCTTGCAATATCACTACTCCGGTGGCCTAGTGGTTAGAGCGTCTGCCTCGGATGCGGGAGGTCGTGGGTCCGATCCCTGGCTGAGTCATACCAAAGACTTACAAAAAAAGTACTAACAGCTGCCTCACTTGGCGCTCAGCATTAAGAAGTTAGTGTTAGGACTGGTCAGCCCGGTGTCAGGATAATGTGACTGGGTGGGACATCATGCTACATGTCTGCGGCATGATGCCTCAGTGCTAGACATCACTATAAACTGCCACATTGCAGACATCATAGTGATATGACTGAAAAATTGTTAAAGCTACATTAAAAATCCAAATCACATCACATCACACATTCTTGCAATATCATTTGAAGCAGGATAATTTGTATTGTTGTGTTCTGCTTTTGAGTTTGATTTATTCAAAATGTTATTTACTAACACTACTGGAATTTAATTAGAACTTTATTGATTAGGACTCTTGATATAACTTTTTGGAATATATGGGACTTAATTCACAATACTTTAGGTTCTTTTTTAATCTTCACTTTTAATTTTATGGAAATCAATTATTGAATTTACAAAATTTTCTGATACACTGTTTTCTATTACTTTAAGATCAAAGTGTTGTAACAAGTTAAAGGCTTAGTGTGTGACAGAGAAGATCAAAGAGTTGTAACAAGTTAAAGATATAGTGTGTGACAGAGAAGATCAAAGAGTTGTAACAAGTTAAAGATATAGTGTGTGACAGAGAAGATCAAAGATGTGTAAACAAGTTAAAGACAGTGTGTGTGACAGAAGATCAAAGAGTTGTAACAAGTTAAAGGCTTAGTGTGTGACAGAGAAGATCAAAGAGTTGTAACAAGTTAAAGATATAGTGTGTGACAGAGAAGATCAAAGAGTTGTAACAAGTTAAAGATATAGTGTGTGACAGAGAAGATCAAAGAGTTGTAACAAGTTAAAGATATAGTGTGTGACAGAGAAGATCAAAGTGTTGTAACAAGATAAAGGCTTAGTGTGTGACAGAGAAGATCAAAGTGTTGTAACAAGTTAAAGGCTTAGTGTGTGACAGAGAAGATCAAAGAGTTGTAACAAGTTAAAGGCTTAGTGTGTGACATAAAAGCTCATGTATTATACTTTCTTAGATCATGATCAATAATAGAAATTCTTACAGAATATACATATTGAACCATTTACAGCATCAAAACTATTTGATTCCAGGGCCACTTGACCACTGGTTCTGATCCTTTTATTGTCGACCTCAGTTGTAGTCCACTGGTTCTAACAGATTTGGTATGGCACATAGACTTCTGGTCTCATCAGTTTTATTCAAAGCTGAGCTCATCTATTTACAAAATAGTTCCTGCAACTTTACAAGTGTATTTGATAAAATGGATTTTTGTGAAGGTCAAAACATTGTTTTTTCCCATTGCAGCATGTGTGCCTGGAAAATCAGTAAAAGTTTAGTTGATCATAAAGCATAAGCTTTGAGTTCATCTATTTTATCCTTTACACTGTGTGGTGAGGCTGAAATCAGTTTCCTTTTGTTGTATTTTGATAAATACAGTTAGACAAGTCAATACTGCATGCTAATGTTGATGTACTTCAAGAAATTAGCTTGAAGGAGTCCAGCCAATTCCATGGGAATAAACCTATCCAACCCAGATGGTCCAAAATGAACCTTTTGTTAAATTAGAATTTTATGCCAAACAAAATGTACTTGCCTTTAATATCAGCTTTGAATGATCCTTAGAGGAAGAAAACTATGATGCATATCAAAAGCTATATACAGAAATTAGATGGCAAGGTTTTTCACTAAACTGAGACAAAGCCAAGTGGCTCTTATTTATAAAATAGAATAGTAGCATAATCACAATGTGGTACTAAACTCCTATTTATAAAATAGAATAGTAGCATAATCACAGTGTGGTACTAAACTCCTATTCATAAAATAGAATAGTAGCATAATCACAGTGTGGTACTAAACTCCTATTTATAAAATAGAATAGTAGCATTATCACAGTGTGGTACTAAACTCCTATTTATAAAATAGAATAGTAGCATAATCACAGTGTGGTACTAAACTCCTATTTATAAAATAGAATAGTAGCATAATCAAAGTGTGGTACTAAACTCCTATTTATAAAATAGAATAGTAGCATAATCACAGTGTGGTACTAAACTCCTATTTATAAAATAGAATAGTAGCATAATCAAAGTGTGGTACTAAACTCCTATTTATAAAATAGAATAGTAGCATTATCACAGTGTGGTACTAAACTCCTATTTATAAAATAGAATAGTAGCATTATCACAATGTGGTACTAAACTCCTATTTATAAAATAGAATAGTAGCATAATCACAGTGTGGTACTAAACTCCTATTTATAAAATAGAATAGTAGCATAATCACAGTGTGGTACTAAACTCCTATTTATAAAATTGAATAGTAGCATAATCACAATGTGGTACTAAATTGGAGGCAAGCAAGAGTAGTTTAAAATTCTGAGCAATTACCAAAAAGACAATGAAAAGAACCTTGATAAAATTAGACTTGATGACTTTCATATTTAAAATATTATTACTATATGTGATGTGCTAATTGAAAACACAATCTCTGAAAACAGTCATAAATAATTACAGGCTTGTGTGTATGTGTGTGTTTTGGATTTGTAACATAGCTTTAATAATCTGAGTCATATCACTATGATGTCAGCAGTGTGGCAGTTTATGGTAATTCTTGCACTGGGGCATGATGTTACAGACATATGGCATCATGTCCAACCCATTGACATTATCCTGACACCAGGCCAGTCAGTCCTAACACTAACCTCTTAATGCTGAGCGCCAACCAAAGCAGTTGATGGTACCACTTATCCAAGGCATATGCTCTAACCACTTAGGCCACCGGAGCATTAGAATGATTACAAGAAAATTGTTATATACCTGTAAGGTCAAAAAGATTAACAGATGACATTTTGTCTGTTTTGTAAAATACTGGCTCCATCAGCAGATGGCTTGGAATAAAACCCAACCTGCCTTAATGTGGTGGCTCAGTGACCCTAACGACTCCATGTTTCCCCATTGTTATTCATACAGACATGGTTGACTCCAGTTTGACCATGGTCATGGCAAAATGGCTGATCTCAAATGTTCCCCAGACATCCAAATTCTGGTGAACTACACACCCCCCAACTGCACAGTGAGAAGTAAAGCAATTGAACTTCTTGCACATTTATACCAACCCCATATCTTGCTGTAAGATTTCAGTACAATCCTCTGACCAATGTGGGAGATGAAGTGATGATGAATCATGATTAAGAAATACAAGTTTCAAGAAATTTCCCACAAGATGAATCGGTAAAGCCTTAATTCTATATCACTATATATATTGCCAATGAAGCTTCAATAAATCCTTCCAAGCAGTGTATGAAGAGATGTGACGATGAATTGTATACCTCCATTTTGTTTTAAAGTTTCAAGAAATTCTCACCAAAATAAGCCAAACAGAAGGTAATTTTAATCCACATCTGCACCAGGTACATATTTAGCTGAGAAAGTTTAATTAAAGTCCTCTAAGTTGTGTGGAAAAGAAGTATTGACAAGCTTTGTTACAAATAGATGGACAGACAAATAGATAAAAAGGGAGTATAGCTGTTAATAATAAATCCATTCCTTCCTTAAATGCCAGGATAATAAATGCAGATTAAATACAGTTTACCACAAAATTTACCCATCTATGCTTTGGTTATTTCAGATCTTACTAAAGGAATCAAATTACTTGGCAGTAGTTTTTAATTGTGAACACTTGCCTGAATTTCTTCAAAGTTTTGGACCATTTTCTATAATATGAATTTTCATGTGCTTTTATTTACAGCAGGAACAGGTATATGACTAATTAGATGAACTCTTTGCTACAAGCATATGACTAATTAGATGAACTCTTTGCTACAAGTATATGACTAATTAGATGAACTCTTTGCTACAAGTATATAACTAATTAGATGAACTCTTTGCTACAAGTATATGACTAACTAGATGAACTCTTTGCTACAAGTATATGACTAACTAGATGAACTCTTTGCTACAGGTATATGACTAATTAGATGAACTCTTTGCTACAATTAGATATAATTTAAATGACTGTTGTTCATATTTGTAGTAGAAAGTACCTCTGCAAGCCATGGAACATCAGTTGCTGGCATAGCTGGCGGCATAATTGCCGGATTTGTCGTCATTTTATGTGTGGTAATAGGCATACTTCTTTGGAGAAGATATCAGCATAGAAAGAAAACTGAACATGGTAAGAAAGACTACAATCATCAGCTCAAAAAATTAAAGCAAATGTCATCTTAAATGTGTGTGTCAGGAATGGAGGAAAATAAATACACAAGTTATATCAATTATTTTTATAGCCTTTCTTGTTAACATTTTATCATTATTTTGGCACAGTGCAATCAATGCTACACCCACATACTGTACCTAACAGAATTTGAATTGTTATTGTGATGGGTTTAAGGCCATTTTTGAGCACTTAATAGGAATACATGGTGGCCAGGAAATATGGTTGAGAGAGAACCCAGGAAAACTCTAGTAAGAACCACTGACCCATAGGAAACTTCTGGTAAGTTCTTTTGCATTTCCACATTGGTCATCCTGGAGACTCAAACTCATGTACTAGATAGAGGCCATATGTATGTGATCTGTAAAGGCAAGCATTTAGACCACTCGGCCACCCATGGCCCCTAGGATTTAAATACCTGTGTTTCTAAGATTATGTTAATGGCTTTCTAAATCTGGTGATACTCGCTGGTCACATTGCTACTTTATCAAAGTTAGTAAACGATATGACAACTTTTTTTGTTTCATTATGCCTGAAATTATTATTCATTGAAATTACAGATAATGATGTAGCAAAGGAGCATGAAGAAAGGTAAGTGTTAATCTCACTTCATGTTATTATATTACACAAATACAAAATGACATAAAAGGTATAAAGAAGCTAATGGTCTTTTTCTTTGTGAAATACATTACCTGATTACTTTAAGGTTAAGGATATAGGCCTACTACCTCCCAAATCCAGCACTACTTAAAAGACGAAAAATCATCTTACATAATATGTCATAGAGACAAAGGGAAATAACTCTTGCCTTCTTACATTCCCCTCCCACCGCCAGGTGTTGCCAGTTTTTAAGCTTGGCTGTCATGTTGAAATACGCATAGAATTACCTTCTAAATATTACAAGATTTAAGAAAGAAATTATTGGCAGTCACTGAAGTTATTGTGTAGTTTGGTCATTACTACACAGTTGTTACACATTAATTTTATACTTTTTCCATAATTTTGGACAATTGTGTAATTGCATAATAAAATGGCAAATATGCTGTCATTTAACAAGTATTTATTCATGACTTAGTGTTTTCCTTTATTATATCAGTAATGGGTGTGTATTAGCATCTTATTTGCATGCTAATTTTTATTTATGCTACATTGTATTAATAATTATCTTTATTTTGTATTATTTCAGTGTTAATGGTAACCAAGTATACAATGTTTTTAGGAAGTTCAAGGCTAGAAAAGACACTTGTGACTTGTACACCAAAGAGACTTCCTCTCTACCATGCATCATACATA
Organism: Sinohyriopsis cumingii; assembly: GCA_028554795.2. Taxonomy (NCBI): domain Eukaryota; kingdom Metazoa; phylum Mollusca; class Bivalvia; order Unionida; family Unionidae; genus Sinohyriopsis; species Sinohyriopsis cumingii. The sequence goes on from CM068838.1 coordinate 103,518,322, forward strand.
AGTCTTAGTCTTAGGAGGTCTGGTTGGTAGTTATGCACAAAATGCAAAAATGCAATCCTTGTGTGAGACCCCTCTCCACCTAAACTACGATGGAAAACAGCTACAATGACATCAGCATAAATGGAGGAAATTGCTCTGAAGATTTACAAGCATCTGCTTTGAAACAAATAACATTTTCTGGTGCAAGAGATGACAATGCAATCAGTTACACTTTACATAGATCTTTGTGATAGATCCATCCATCTTGCATCACCTTCAGTAACATTTCCATATTGTGGTGGGCATTTTACTGCAAAATTATTTCATCCTGCCAATTGGTGGACTTGACTGATTGACCAGACCAGCCTACTATGGTATTTGGGAATCATAGTGATAGATCCACCTGTCTTGCCACACCTTCAGTGACAGTTCCCTTATTATGATGGAGAATTTACTGAAAATTCCATCTGTCCAGCCAAGCCTTTAGCGATGGCAGTAGAGTTGAAGATTGGGCCAGATTTTATATAGCTGGCATCCAGGCTGACTTTTTGCCTTGTAAACCAGCCATCCATCGAAGCACAACACATTCAGCCAGCAGAACAGATTGTCAAAATGTTCCCAGCATATTTGCAAGAAAGAGCTAGTGAACTTAAAGTGTGAGATGATGGGATATTGTCATCTTTGCCACCTGGGATGTTTGAATTGTACATGCAGACTGACCAATGCTAGGACTTGCAGTCCATGCAGTAACAATGATGAGGCTACTCCAAACCAACCATACTCTGATCCTACCATGGAAAAGACAGAGTTTACTTTCCAGGCAGCTGTCATAGAGATTTATAGGTTGGTGACAGCTTTAGAATGCTTCCCACCCACCACCACCAAACCAGACTATGAGGTAAAGGTGTCAGTACATTCAGCATTGAGGAAGAAACACTGTCTGTCCATATACTTTCTCAGTCTACCAAGATAAAGGGATTAATGACCTCATATCTGGTCACATTTGTAATCCAGGTAATGCCAAGTACCAGCGATGTTTTCATACCACTGATAAAAGACACATTCAGATGCCTTTTGTACTTGTATCCCAGCCCTAGATACAAATCTGGTGGCAGTACATAATGTCCCAGCCACTGTTCTTTAAAGTGGACAGACTAGTTAGGAATCTGGTTATCACTTTCTCTATGTTTGACTTGGCATCATTGTTCCACATCTCATAAGGTGCACCATAGTCTAGATTTAAGATGTTTGACTTGACATCATTGTTCCACATCTCATAAGGTGCACCATAGTCTAGATTTAAGGACTCCCCTTGTTTCGGTCTCCTCTACTCTTAGGAGTGAAGACTGAAGATGTTTGGAGGCAAGTATCTCAGGAACTGCCAATCCCACACCGTCATTTTGGAATGTTCTATCAGGACCACACAAGAGGGAATATGGTTGGAACAGGGATAAGGGATCTTTATAGTCAAGTACTCATTGTCGATATAACCCCAGTGACAGAAGACAGCCTTCAAAATAGACTATGGTCCCGAATGTTCTTACTGTATCACCCTTCATCCATCCAGAAGATTGGGTGATCCATGTAATTTCCAACCGCTCCTCTTCACCCCATCTTATGCAAGTACTGTCAGACCAGGTGAATTTTTACTGCTGGAGATATGGTCTGTCATCACCAGACTGGTTACTGCTGGTGATGGAGATCATGCAACGAAGAAAATAAATAAAACTATAATTTTCAGGAGGTTGAGACTGAACCTGAGTTGCCTCAAACAATATGTCCCACCAAGAAGATTAAAGATGGAGATGGTAAGAGCCTTCCATTTCTCCATTAGAAAGGATGAGTATGCCATCATCTCAATTGGTTTGATGCATACTTTTATGTCCCTATCCACTCATTTGGTTTGATGCATACTTTTATGTCCCTATCCACTCAGTTGGTTAGATGCATACTTTTATGTCCCTATCCACTCAATTGGTTTGATGCATACTTTTATGTCCCTATCCACTCAGTTGGTTTGATGCATACTTTTATGTCCCTATCCACTCAGTTGGTTTGATGCATACTTTCATGTCCCTATCCACTTAATTGGTTTGATGCATACTTTTATGTCCCTATCCACTCAATTAGTTTGATGCATACTTTTATGTCCCTATCCACTCAATTGGTTTGATGCATACTTTTATGTCCCTATCCACTCAGTTGGTTTGATGCATACCTTTATGCCCCTATCCACTCAATTGGTCCGAGGCATACTTTTATGCCCCTATCCACTCAATTGGTTTGATGCATACTTTTATGCCCCTATCCACTCAGCATCACAAAAATTTTGTCTGTTTGCTGACAGTGACATGGTTTATCAGTTCAAAGTCCTACCATTTGATTTCATTATAAATCATGGGGCTTTTACCAGTATTGGTTATAATTGTGTCATCATCCTGTTGAATTCATCTACAGTAATAGCAGTATACTTGGATGACATTCTCCAACATATACGGTAAGACTGATTCTACTCCAAAACAGGATTTTCTTTCACTTTGATATCACATAGGCATTCTTATGAACTGGAACCAATCGAACCATCGTTCATTCCAGTGTTTTGTCCACCCGGGTATGGAATTTCTCATCATCAATTGGCCACAGCTTCCCCATGATTGCATAATATGAATCATAGATCTGGTCAAGTCTGTTTCTATCAAGACTTAGATTTCAGTGAGAAAGTTATTTCACCTCCTCAGATTATTCATTGCAGCAGTGGACTTGATTAAGGTAGTCTAGCTTATTATGCTCCCATTACTGATGACATTGGTAGTCAGTGGCACCCATTATCGGGTCCCCTTGATCAACAAGTCATTATCATGCCCAACATGATCATTCCTAGGTCAGTGGTGCAGTCAGGGTTGGCTGATGTCAGAGGTTTGAATGCAATGTTTTAATCCAAGACATACTATAAGTGTATGATGGCATGCATTGCCCACCTTCTCAAGCATTTATCTCAGAGATTAAGCTTCACAGAGACAAACTCTGGATATGGTGGCCCAGAAAGTAAGATTTCACTGCCCATCTTAACTGGTTAGAAGTCACAATCATGTGGCCCTGGGCCATGTTGGTTATCAGGAGAATGGATTATTATTCAATAGAGATTCCATGCATATTTCCTTAGAATGATACCAGAGGTAGACATTGGATGCTGTTACCTAATCTCCTATTGTTAATGTGATTGGGGAACATATTTGAAGGAGAAAACAAATATTTAAAGCAAATTATGTTTTCTTGATCACAATACTTACCCCCCCACCCAGCACCCCACCATGTGAGCGTCTATTTTCACATATATCTCAACTCAAAAACTGACAATGCCTGGTGATGGCAAGCAATGGTAATGGGCTTCAGTTACTGCACTTTGGATCTATGAGAAAAAAAGAATAGATGGTAAAAGACAATTTTTCATCTTTTTTAGCAGGGCTGGATTCAAAAGGCAGTAGGCTTATATACATAATGTTAATATAATTTAGTAAATATTCCATGAGAAACATAATTTACTCTAATGTTTTGCTGTTTCAGAGATTGTAATTTTTGTTTTTCAATTAGAGCATAATTACAAAAATAATACAGGACCTACCTACATGTGTCTAACATATTGATGCAGCATGTTATATTTACATATGCTGGTAATACAAATTCATGCCATTCAGGATATGGGGTCTCATAAAGATTCAAATAAAAGAACAAAAAAGTCAGAGAGTGCTAATATTATCATTCATAAAGGGGTATATTTATTTGCTTTTCTTACATTGAAATAACTACCTATTATGAACCTTATCTACATAATTCTGAACCAAAAAACACAACTCGTGGATTGATTATGCATTAAAGATGAAAGCATCAAAACCAGGTCAGTATCTTAAAAATGTTAGTTTGTGGATACACTTTAGTTGAATCTTGAATAATGTGTTTGATTCTTATTCTAACAGACACAGTTAATAATAATAAAAATAATAATAATATTGAGGACTTTGTATAGCGCCTATTCTTTAGAAGCTGTAAGCGCTTTACAACATTAGACAACACCTATAGGATAAAAAAACATATAATTATATGATTACAAAAACAAACACCATGAAATTAGAAAACATTAAAAACATGCTGAGAATATTTAAGGTAGGAAACATTATTAGGTCTTTAAGTTTGTTCTTGCAGTCAAAATAAGTGAGTTTTGAGAGCATTCTTGAATGTGATCACTGTGTCTTTGTGTCTAAGTTCAGTGGGCAATTCATTCCATGTTGCTGGGCCCTAGTATGCAAAAGAACGCTGTCCATATGAATTTGTTTTCATGGTGGGAATAATGAGTATGTGATTGTCAGAAAAAGAGTGTATGTAACTTGCTGGTATGTACACATAGGTGAGGTCGGATAGGTATATTGGACTAGAGTCAGACAGTGAAACATAGCACAGAGAACAAATTTTGTGTTTGATTCTGGATCAAATGGATAGCCAGTGTATGGCACAGAGCAGTGGAGAGGTGTACTCTGATCATGTTACTCTAAGTATGATCCAAGCAGCTGTGTTTTGAACTTTTTGAAGTTTCTGGAGCAGATATTGAGATGAACCAGACAGAACTGAGTTACAATACTCCAGTCTTGAAAGTACTAATGAACACACAAGTGTTTTAGTGGCATCAACTGAAAGATATTTGCAAATTGAGCTGATATTGGTGCAATGTGAGAGTAGTGTCCAGAGTAACACCTAGGTTTTGTACTGATTGTGTGAATTTAATGTTGGACCTGCTGCTATTTATTGCTTGAAGTAAAGGATGTGAATGAGAAAGTCTTTGTGTTGTGATCAGAATGGCTTCAGTTTTAACATCATTCATCTGCAGCTTGTTACATATCATCCATGATTTCACATCAGAAATGCACCTCTCTACACCTTGGATGGTAGCATCAACTTCGGTTGGGTGGCTAGATTTGTATATTTGGGTGTCATCAGCGTACAATTGGTGAGACACTGGATGATGATCTATGACACTTGAGAGTGACTGAGTGTACAGAATGAAGAGAACAGGTTCAAGAACAGACCCCTGTGGAACACCACAATATAGATCAACTGGGCTGGAGTGAATTCCATTTGCAGATACAATTTGTGTCCTGTTGACCAAGTAGGACTTGAACCACAGTAAGGCTGTATCATGAATGCCAAATAAATGCTGGAGATGGTGAAGTAATATATCATGGTCTATTGTGTCAAATTCTGCAGACAAATCAAGGAGGGTGAGGACTGTAATCTTTCCGCTATCCAATGCAGAGAGAATGTCATTAACTACTTTTAGAAGAGTAGTTTCAGTACTGTGGCAAGGGCAATATTCAGACTGTACATTGCTAAAAAGACTTTGAAATTAGATGAAATACAAGCTGGAATAGAGCAACCTTTTCTAAGATTTTTTTATGAATAGGAGATTAGAAACTTGGCAGTAGTTCTTTAAATCGTTATGGTCTAGTGTTGGTTTCTTCAGCAGAGGCTTACAATGGCAGTTTTGAAAAATGATGGGAATTCCCCAGATGAGAGAGAGGTATTAATAACATCAGTTAGTGAAGGCAATATTGGATCTAAGCACTCAAGCAGCAGTGATGTTGGAATTGGATCAAGTTCACATGACTTTAGTGCACTTTTCATCAGTATTGTATGTACGAAATCCATAGGGACAGGTTCAGATGCTGCTAATGGTTGCCGCTCAAATTCTGTATCCCAACTGTATGGTGACGAAGAGTCAATTGAAATTGTGGTGTCAAGCTTATCACTAATGGTTTGTACTTTGTCATGGAAGAAATTTGCAAACATGTCTGGAAGGTCGACTGGTGTAGATTTGTTCCTTGACATTAGCTTGTTAGTAATCTCGAAGAGCTCTTTGCAGCTGGAACTTTCCATGATATTAGTAATGTAGTGGGCTGATTTTGCTGCATGGACTATATTTGTGACATTCTTCTTAGCTGTTTCATTATTTAATTGGTTAATTATTAATAAGAACTTAATTGCAGGTTCAGTATCAAGGATAAGAAGGAATTGGATAAATGCCAATTATGTCACTATCTTATATATATTAGTTTGAAGATACTCTTTAGTCAAAGCTTGATTCATGGTTTTAATTAATATTGTAACAAATGCATTTATTAAAACATTATCTTATGTTCCATATCAAGCACAAGAAGAAATCAAATAAAGGCCAGCTGTGTCAAACAAGATGTGGCCAGCTGTGTCAAACAAGATGTGGCCAGTGGCAAGGAGTATGAGGGACTCCACTTCACAAAAGCTGAAGCCACCCAATACCTACAGCTTAATGGTAAATAATATCTACAACTTAATGGTAAATAATACCTATAACTTAATGGTAAATAATATCTACAACTTAATGGTAAATAATAAATACAACTTAATGGTAAATAATACCTACAACTTAATGGTAAATAATATCTACAACTTAATGGTAAATAATACCTACAACTTAATCGTAAATAATACCTACAACTTAATGGTAAATAATACCTACAGCTTCATGGTAAATAATAAATACAACTTAATGGTAAATAATACCTACAACTTAATGGTAAATAATATCTACAACTTAATGGTAAATAATACCTACAGCTTCATGGTAAATAATAAATACAACTTAATGGTAAATAATACCTACAACTTAATGGTAAATAATACCTACAACTTAATGGTAAATAATACCTACAACTTAATGGTAAATAATAAATACAAGTTAATGGTAAATAATAAATACAACTTAATGGTAAATAATACCTACAACTTAATGGTAAATAATACCTACAACTTAATGGTAAATAATAAATACAACTTAATGGTAAATAATAAATACAACTTAATGGTAAATAATACCTATAACTTAATGGTAAATAATAAATACAACTTAATGGTAAATAATGCCTACAACTTAATGGTAAATAATACCTACAACTTAATGGTAAATAATACCTACAACTTAATGGTAAGTAATACCTACAACTTAATGGTAAATAATAAATACAACTTAATGGTAAATAATACCTACAACTTAATGGTAAATAATACCTATAACTTAATGGTAAATAATAAATACAACTTAATGGTAAATAATACCTACAACTTAATGGTAAATAATAAATGCAACTTAATGGTAAATGATACCTACAACTTAATGGTAAATAATAAATACAACTTAATGGTAAATAATACCTACAGCTTAATGGTAAATAATAAATACAACTTAATGGTAAATAATACCTACAACTTAATGGTAAATAATATCTACAACTTAATGGTAAATTAACTTCTGTTTAATTATTGCCATAAATTTGTTAAGTCTGTGTAGTTAAGTCATCTTGCGTATTTTAAATAATATCTTAATAAGATGGCTCACAAATCTGAATGATTCACAGCTATTTTCATCAATTCTTTATAGACAAAAAGCATATTTATAGTTATGCTTTCATTCTCATAAATTCTAAATTATATAGAGGGTCCTGTGCCACAGAATTCTGGTGCTAACTCTTTTTACATCCATGACTAATCTCCATTTATTCCAGACTCTTTCCTCCACTGTTTCAATAAGAATTTTAAAACATTTGTAAACATTTTGGGACCACATTCATCATTCATTGCAATTATTTCTAGGTATCACTAATGAATTAACTGTGGACATGAAAGAGAAGGTCATACCTATGATGTACACAGGTAACATTGTCATGGAAATGGTGATTACTTTAAGTGATGACTATGGGTTATACATTTTATTAATTCTATGATGTACACAGGTAACATTGTCATGGAAATGGTGATTACTTTAAGTGATGACTATGGGTTATACATTTTATTAATTCTATGATGTAAACAGGTACCATTGTCATGGAAATGGTGATTACTTTAAGTGATGACTTAGGGTTATACATTTTATTAATTCTATGATGCACACAGGTACCATTGTCATGGAAATGGTGATTACTTTAAGTGATGACTATGGGTTATACATTTTATTAATTTTATGATGTAGACAGGTACCATTGTCATGGAAATGGTGATTACTTTAAGTGATGACTATGGGTTATACATTTTATTAATTCTATGATGTAAACAGGTACCATTGTCATGGAAATGGTGATTACTTTAAGTGACGACTTAGGGTTATACATTTTATTAATTCTATGATGTACACAGGTACCATTGTCATGGAAATGGTGATTACTTTAAGTGATGACTTAGTGTTATACATTTTATTAATTCTATGATGCACACAGGTACCATTGTCATGGAAATGGTGATTACTTTAAGTGATGACTATGGGTTATACATTTTATTAATTTTATGATGTAGACAGGTACCATTGTCATGGAAATGGTGATTACTTTAAGTGATGACTATGGGTTATACATTTTATTAATTCTATGATGTAAACAGGTACCATTGTCATGGAAATGGTGATTACTTTAAGTGATGACTTAGGGTTATACATTTTATTAATTCTATGATGTACACAGGTACCATTGTCATGGAAATGGTGATTACTTTAAGTGATGACTTAGTGTTATACATTTTATTAATTCTATGATGCACACAGGTACCATTGTCATGGAAATGGTGATTACTTTAAGTGATGACTATGGGTTATACATTTTATTAATTTTATGATGTAGACAGGTACCATTGTCATGGAAATGGTGATTACTTTAAGTGATGACTATGGGTTATACATTTTATTAATTCTATGATGTAGACAGGTACCATTGTCATGGAAATGGTGATTACTTTAAGTGATGACTTAGGGTTATACATTTTATTAATTCTATGATGTACACAGGTAACATTGTCATGGAAATGGTGATTACTTTAAGTGATGACTTAAGGTTATACATTTTATTAATTCTATGATGTACACAGGTACCATTGTCATGGAAATGGTGATTACTTTAAGTGATGACTATGGGTTACACATTTTATTAATTCAGTGAATATTACAAAGGTGGAGGAAGACTAAAAATTAAAGACAAAGACATAATGCATGTCTAGAAAAAAGATCAGGCAACAAGTTATCCAATTTAGGTTCAGCCTTTCCCCTACTTGAACACACCTTGCATATTATGTGTGTGGCAGGGACGGAATGAGAGAGAGGACCAAGAGTGAATACTTGAATATGCATGATGCATATAAATATACACATGATACATTTAATAATATATACATTGATATTGTAAGTTAACATTTACAGGAATAAATTTAAAAAATGGTAAAATCATTTCGTTCCTTAAAAAAAAAATCAAGAACAACTGAAAGCACTTTACAGTTTGGATCATTAGTTTGTTCAGGTAAACAGTGAATTTTGAGGTAGTAAGTCAGCCATTTCCAACAAAATTAGGTGATAAAAATCTATATTCTGTCAATCATGGGGCATGTCTTACCAGGAAACTGTTACACACTAATATGTTTTTCAAGATTTCTTTAAGTGAAATCTTATAATATTCAATAGCTGCCAAAAATATAACACTGATTTTTGCATGTGCATTCTGACAATGTATGTATTTGTCAGAGTTAGATATTACATACAGTAAGAAGAATTGAACTTTGTTAATAACATCATATGCTCACTCTGGCCAGTACTAATGACAATACTCACTCTGGCCAGTACTAATGACAGTACTCACTCTGGCCAGTACTAATGACAGTACTCACTCTTACCAGTACTAATGACAGTACTCACTCTGGCCAGTACTACTGACAGTACTTACTCTGGCCAGTACTACTGACAGTACTCACTCTGGCCAGTACTAATGACAGTACTCAATCTGGCCAGTACTAATGACAGTACTCAATCTGGCCAGCACTAATGACAGTACTCATTCTGGCCAGTACTACTGACAGTACTCACTCTGGCCAGTACTACTGACAGTACTCACTCTGGCCAGTACTACTGACAGTACTCACTCTGACCAGTACTAATGACAGTACTCATTCGGGCCAGTACTACTGACAGTACTCACTCTGGCCAGTACTACTGACAGTACTCACTCTGGCCAGTACTACTGACAGTACTCAATCTGGCCAGTACTACTGACAGTACTCAATCTGGCCAGTACTAATGACAGTACTCATTCTGGCCAGTACTACTGACAGTACTCACTCTGGCCAGTACTACTGACAGTACTCACTCTGGCCAGTACTAATGACAGTACTCAATCTGGCCAGTACTAATGACAGTAAGCATTGGTAAATGCATGTATTATGTAAGAATGAAACAGAACAGAACAAAACATTTATTAATAAAGTAAATCTCAGGCCACACATAGGTGACCTATAAGAATTTCACAAATGCTAAAATATAAGGCAGTGTCAGGAATATATGGAGATACAAATCACTTCACAGGTAAACAGTTTAGAGTCAGAGCAAGAATAAACATTCGGACATGATGTGTGATCTTTTGGGTACATAAATGTGACATTGTTATAGTAGAATACAATGACCTTCCTGGAGTGTACAAAGATTGCAAAGGAGAAAAAGTATATTGTTGTTAAGTATGGAAAATTTCCTGCATTTTGGGTTTTATTTGATATTGATGTGAAATTGTCTCCAAACACTCAGTATGCTCTAAAAGGTAACTTATGCATGCCAGTCTAGTCACTGTCTGAATTCTCTGATAGTTTATTGGAAGGTTTAGCTGCAGGGATTTTCTCTGGCAGTTTATTTCCAACTTATACAGGTTCTTTCAGCAATATCATTCCAAGACCCTTTTCTACAGTATCAGTGATAGTTAGTGGTTTCATCTGTTTCATGTCAGCATCACCTTCTACAATGCTGTCTTGGCTAAAACTGTCCTAGTTGCAACAACTTGTTGTTTGTCATCATCATCATCATCATCATCATTATCATTGTCATCATCATCATCATCATCATCATCTCTAAAGTAGCATGCTGCTAGTGTTGCTCACTCTGCTGCATCTGATAATTTGGTGCCAACTTGGAAAATGATCTTTGACCATTGTACCATACTTGGTTAAGTTTGCAGGGAACTGAATAGTAACTTTTGATTGTGGATACATGGTTTTCAGAAATTTTAGCTCAAAAAGCACTGATTTCTGAGCATCTGTGATGTTCTGCAGATAATTGTGACTAATGCCAAATTTGTTGGCTTTCAGTTTGAAAGCACTTGATAATATTAAATCAACATCATGCTAATCATGCAAGGCTGCTATCATTGTTTTGTTTCTCACTTTAACAAAATAGCTGTTAGCAGTTTTGTTGCCATCATTGTTCATACGTCTCTGAAGTTTTCAAATGTGGTGAGCTCTATGTATACATATAGCATCTTGGTCAAGTTCTAATTTGTCATTGAAAAGTGATGCACTGTGTTCAAACAATCCTCATTGATGACATCTTATGACCCCCAAAATATCAGATTGTTCCTTCTCTGTTGTGATTCAAGGTCAATTCATTTATCAGATTGTTTTACAAGCCAATGTAAAGATTGTTTTACAAGCCAGTGTGTTGATTCTGTTTGAGTTTATGTTAGCCATATCACTAGCAGCACATGTAACATGCTTCAAAGTAGAAATGGGTAGACAGATCTGGCAGTTCATGGAAATAAATTCCTTTATGGCTGCCTTTCTCTCTCTATAATAATTTGTTCTTATCAATATGTATCATGGAAAGATACAGATTATTCATCTGTTTAGATGCATCGTATTTCAAGATACAGATTATTCATAAGTTAAGTTGCATCGTATTTCAAGATATGGATTATTCATCTGTTTAGTTGCATCGTATTTCAAGATACGGATTATTCATCTGTTTAGTTGCATCGTATTTCAAGATACGGATTATTCATCTGCTAGGTTGCATCATATTTTAAGATACGGATTATTCATCTGTTTAGTTGCATACTATTTCAAGATACGGATTATTCATATGTTTGTTGCATCGTATTTCAAGATACGGATTATTCATATGTTTAGTTGCATTGTATTTCAAGATATGGATTATTCATATGTTTAGTTGCATCGTATTTCAAGATAAGGGATTATTCATCTGCTAGGTTGCATCATATTTTAAGATACGGATTATTCATCTGTTTAGTTGCATCGTATTTCAAGATACGGATTATTCATCAGTTTAGTTGCATCGTATTTCAAGATATGGATTATTCATCTGTTTAGTTGCATCATATTTCAAGATACGGATTATTCATCTGTTTAGTTGCATCGTATTTCAAGATACGGATTATTCATCTGTTTAGTTGCATCATATTTTAAGATACGGATTATTCATCTGTTTAGTTGCATCGTATTTCAAGATACGGATTATTCATCTGTTTAGTTGCATCGTATTTCAAGATAGTGATTATTCATCTGTTTAGTTGCATCATATTTCAAGATACTGATTATTCATATGTTTAGTTGCATCGTATTTCAAGATATGGATTATTCATCTGTTTAGTTGCATCGTATTTCAAGATACGGATTATTCATCTGTTTAGTTGCATCGTATTTCAAGATAGTGATTATTCATCTGTTTAGTTGCATCATATTTCAAGATACTGATTATTCATCTGTTTAGTTGCATCGTATTTCAAGATACGGATTATTCATCTGCTAGGTTGCATCATATTTTAAGATACGGATTATTCATCTGTTTAGTTGCATACTATTTCAAGATACGGATTATTCATATGTTTGTTGCATCGTATTTCAAGATACGGATTATTCATATGTTTAGTTGCATTGTATTTCAAGATATGGATTATTCATATGTTTAGTTGCATCGTATTTCAAGATAAGGGATTATTCATCTGCTAGGTTGCATCATATTTTAAGATACGGATTATTCATCTGTTTAGTTGCATTGTATTTCAAGATACGGATTATTCATCAGTTTAGTTGCATCGTATTTCAAGATATGGATTATTCATCTGTTTAGTTGCATCATATTTCAAGATACGGATTATTCATCTGTTTAGTTGCATCGTATTTCAAGATACGGATTATTCATCTGTTTAGTTGCATCATATTTTAAGATACGGATTATTCATCTGTTTAGTTGCATCGTATTTCAAGATACGGATTATTCATCTGTTTAGTTGCATCGTATTTCAAGATAGTGATTATTCATCTGTTTAGTTGCATCATATTTCAAGATACTGATTATTCATATGTTTAGTTGCATCGTATTTCAAGATATGGATTATTCATCTGTTTAGTTGCATCGTATTTCAAGATACGGATTATTCATCTGTTTAGTTGCATCGTATTTCAAGATAGTGATTATTCATCTGTTTAGTTGCATCATATTTCAAGATACTGATTATTCATCTGTTTAGTTGCATCGTATTTCAAGATACGGATTATTCATCAGTTTAGTTGCATCGTATTTCAAGATATGGATTATTCATCTGTTTAGTTGCATCGTATTTCAAGATACGGATTATTCATATGTTTAGATGCATCATATTTCAAGATACGGATTATTCATCAGTTTGGTTTTATCGTATTTGTAGATACGAATTATTCATCTGTTTAGTTGCATCGTATTTCAAGATACGGATTATTCGTCTGCTAGGCTGCATCATATTTCAAGATATGGATTATTCATCTGTTTAGTAATGCATCGTATTTCAAGATAGTGATTATTCATCTGTTTAGTTGCATCGTATTTCAAGATACGGATTATTTATCTGTTTAGTTGCATCGTATTTCAAGATACTGATTATTCATCTGTTTAGTTGCATCGTATTTCAAGATATGGATTATTCATCTGTTTAGTTGCATTGTATTTCAAGATACGGATTATTCATCTGTTTAGTTACATCATATTTCAAGATATGGATTAATCATCTGTTTAGTTGCATCGTATTTCAAGATATGGATTAATTATCTGTTTAGTTGCATCGTATTTCAAGATACAGATTATTCATCTGTTTAGTTGCATCATATTTCAAGATACGGATTATTCATCTGTTTAGTTGCATCGTATTTCAAGATACGGATTATTCATCTGTTTGGTTGCATCGTATTTCAAGATATGGATTATTCGTCTGTTTAGTTGCATCGTATTTCAAGATAGTGATTATTCATCTGTTTAGTTGCATCATATTTCAAGATACTGATTATTCATCTGTTTAGTTGCATCGTATTTCAAGATACGGATTATTCATCAGTTTAGTTGCATCGTATTTCAAGATATGGATTATTCATCTGTTTAGTTGCATCGTATTTCAAGATACGGATTATTCATCTGCTAGGTTGCATCATATTTTAAGATACGGATTATTCATCTGTTTAGTTGCATACTATTTCAAGATACGGATTATTCATATGTTTGTTGCATCGTATTTCAAGATACGGATTATTCATATGTTTAGTTGCATTGTATTTCAAGATATGGATTATTCATATGTTTAGTTGCATCGTATTTCAAGATAAGGGATTATTCATCTGCTAGGTTGCATCATATTTTAAGATACGGATTATTCATCTGTTTAGTTGCATCGTATTTCAAGATACGGATTATTCATCAGTTTAGTTGCATCGTATTTCAAGATATGGATTATTCATCTGTTTAGTTGCATCATATTTCAAGATACGGATTATTCATCTGTTTAGTTGCATCGTATTTCAAGATACGGATTATTCATCTGTTTAGTTGCATCATATTTTAAGATACGGATTATTCATCTGTTTAGTTGCATCGTATTTCAAGATACGGATTATTCATCTGTTTAGTTGCATCGTATTTCAAGATAGTGATTATTCATCTGTTTAGTTGCATCATATTTCAAGATACTGATTATTCATATGTTTAGTTGCATCGTATTTCAAGATATGGATTATTCATCTGTTTAGTTGCATCGTATTTCAAGATACGGATTATTCATCTGTTTAGTTGCATCGTATTTCAAGATAGTGATTATTCATCTGTTTAGTTGCATCATATTTCAAGATACTGATTATTCATCTGTTTAGTTGCATCGTATTTCAAGATACGGATTATTCATCAGTTTAGTTGCATCGTATTTCAAGATATGGATTATTCATCTGTTTAGTTGCATCGTATTTCAAGATACGGATTATTCATATGTTTAGATGCATCATATTTCAAGATACGGATTATTCATCAGTTTGGTTTTATCGTATTTGTAGATACGAATTATTCATCTGTTTAGTTGCATCGTATTTCAAGATACGGATTATTCGTCTGCTAGGCTGCATCATATTTCAAGATATGGATTATTCATCTGTTTAGTAATGCATCGTATTTCAAGATAGTGATTATTCATCTGTTTAGTTGCATCGTATTTCAAGATACGGATTATTTATCTGTTTAGTTGCATCGTATTTCAAGATACTGATTATTCATCTGTTTAGTTGCATCGTATTTCAAGATATGGATTATTCATCTGTTTAGTTGCATTGTATTTCAAGATACGGATTATTCATCTGTTTAGTTACATCATATTTCAAGATATGGATTAATCATCTGTTTAGTTGCATCGTATTTCAAGATATGGATTAATTATCTGTTTAGTTGCATCGTATTTCAAGATACAGATTATTCATCTGTTTAGTTGCATCATATTTCAAGATACGGATTATTCATCTGTTTAGTTGCATCGTATTTCAAGATACGGATTATTCATCTGTTTGGTTGCATCGTATTTCAAGATATGGATTATTCGTCTGTTTAGTTGCATCATATTTCAAGATATGGATTGTTCATCTGTTTAGTTGCATCGTATTTCAAGATACGGATTATTCATCTGTTTAGTTCCATCGTATTTCAAGATACGGATTATTCATCAGTTTGGTTGCATCGTATTTCAAGATATGGATTATTCGTCTGTTTAGTTGCATCATATTTCAAGATACGGATTATTCATCTGTTTAGTTGCATCGTATTTCAAGATACGGATTATTCATCTGTTTAGTTGCATCATATTTTATGATTTACTGCAAGGAGAATGCAAAATTACTTTTTTTTTAGCATTAAGAGGTTAGTGTTAGGACTAGTTGGCCAGGTGTCAGGGTAATGTGACTGGGTGGGACATCATGTTACATGTCTGTGGCATGATGCCCCAGTGCTAGACATAACTATAAACTGCCACACTGCAGACATCATAGCAATATGACTGAATTTTGTTTAAAGCTATGTTACAGATCCAAATCACACACACACACACACACACTTTATTTTCAGTTATTAACTTTCCGGTTTCAGATATGATAAAAATGTTTTAAAAGTTGTGACCTATTAACAATTTAACACTATTTTGTATATTTTTTAGAAAACAAACAAGTAGAAATATAACTTGTATGTTAGAAAGAATAATGGGCTTTCATCACTAAATATTTTAAATTAACAGGGACTCATTCCATTTCAGTTTTATTAAAAATCTTGCAGGTTATGCTTTCATAAGAGATATAGGAAGAGTGATTGTATCTATTACATACAACTGAAATGTGTCTAGTAAGCTAAAAATGAAGGTTAGAATGGGCATGACAATGTGTTCTATGTAAATGAAGGCTGGAATGGGCATGAGAATGTGTTCTATGTAAATGAAGGTTGGAATGGGCATGACAATGTGTTCTGTGTAAATGACGGTTGGAATGGGCATGACAATGTTTTCTATGTAAATGAAGGCTGGAATGGGCATGACAATGTGTTCTATGTAAATGAAGGTTGGAATGGGCATGAAAATGTGTTCTGTGTAAATGAAGGTTGGAATGGACATGACAATGTGTTCTATGTAAATGAAGGTTGGAATGGGCATGACAATGTGTTCTATGTAAATGAAGGCTGGAATGGGCATGACAATGTGTTCTATGTAAATGAAGGTTGGAATGGGAATGACAATGTCTTTTGTAAAAATGAAGGTTGGAATGGGCATGACAATTTGTTTTGTGTAAATGAAGGTTGGAATGGGCATGACAATGTATTCTATGTAAATGAAGGTTGGAATGGCCATGACAATGTGTTCTGTGTAAATGAAGGCTGGAATGGGCATGACAATGTTTTCTGTGTAAATGAAGGTTAGAATGGGCATGACAGTGTGTTCTATGTAAATGAAGGTTGGAATGGCCATGACAATGTGTTCTATGTAAATGAAGGCTGGAATGGGCATGACAATGTGTTCTATGTAAATGAAGGTTGGAATGGGCATGACAGTGTGTTCTATGTAAATGAAGGATGGAATGGGCATGACAATGTGTTATGTGTAAATGAAGATTGGAATGGGCATGACAATGTGTTCTGTGTAAATGAAGGTTGGAATGGGCATGACAATGTGTTCTGTGTAAATGAAGATTGGAATGGGCATGACAGTGTGTTCTATGTAAATGAAGGATGGAATGGGCATGACAATGTGTTCTATGTAAATGAAGGTTGGAATGGGCATGACAATGTGTTCTATGTAAATGAAGACTGGAATGGGCATGACAGTATGTTCTATGTAAATGAAGGATGGAATGGGCATGACAATGTGTTCTGTGTAAATGAAGATTGGAATGGGCATGACAGTGTGTTCTATGTAAATGAAGGATGGAATGGGCATGACAATGTGTTCTATGTAAATGAAGGTTGGAATGGGCATGACAATGTATTCTATGTAAATGAAGGTTGGAATGGGCATGACAATGTGTTCTGTGTAAATGAAGGTTGGAATGGGCATGACAATGTTTTCTGTGTAAATGAAGGTTAGAATGGGCATGACAGTGTGTTCTATGTAAATGAAGGTTGGAATGGCCAAGACAATGTGTTCTATGTAAATGAAGGCTGGAATGGGCATGACAATGTGTTCTATGTAAATGAAGGTTGGAATGGGCATGAAAGTGTGTTCTATGTAAATGAAGGATGGAATGGGCATGACAATGTGTTCTGTGTAAATGAAGATTGGAATGGGCATGACAGTGTGTTCTATGTAAATGAAGGATGGAATGGGCATGACAATGTGTTCTGTGTAAATGAAGATTGGAATGGGCATGACAATGTGTTCTGTGTAAATGAAGGTTGGAATGGGCATGACAATGTGTTCTGTGTAAATGAAGGATGGAATGGGCATGACAATGTATTCTATGTAAATGAAGGTTGGAATGGGCATGACAATGTGTTCTGTGTAAATGAAGATTGGAATGGGCATGACAGTATGTTCTATGTAAATCAAGGATGGAATGGGCATGACAATGTGTTCTGTGTAAATGAAGATTGGAATGGGCATGACAGTGTGTTCTATGTAAATGAAGGATGGAATGGGCATGACAATGTGTTCTATGTAAATGAAGGTTGGAATGGGCATGACAATGTGTTCTGTGTAAATGAAGATTGGAATGGGCATGACAGTATGTTCTGTGTAAATGAAGGATGGAATGGGAATGACAATGTGTTATATGTAAATGAAGGTTGGAATGGGCATGACAATGTGTTCTCTGTAAATGAAGATTGAAATAAGCAAGACAGTATGTTCTGTGTAAATGAAGATTGGAACGGGCATGACAGTATGTTCTATGTAAATGAAGGCTGGAATGGGCATGACAATGTGTTCTATGTAAATGAAGATTGGAATGGGCATGACAATGTGTTCTGTGTAAATGAAGGTTGGAATGGGCATGACAATGTGTTCTGTGTAAATGAAGGTTGGAATGGGCATGATAATGTATTCTATGTAAATGAAGGTTGGAATGGGCATGACAATGTGTTCTGTGTAAATGAAGATTGGAATGGGCATGACAGTATGTTCTGTGTAAATGAAGGATGGAATGGGAATGACAATGTGTTATATGTAAATGAAGGTTGGAATGGGCATGACAATGTGTTCTGTGTAAATGAAGATTGAAATGAGAATGACAGTATGTTCTGTGTAAAAGTAGATTGGAACGGGCATGACAGTATGTTCTATGTAAATGAAGGCTGGACTGGGCATGACAATGTGTTCTATGTAAAAGAAGATTGGAATGGGCATGACAATGTGTTCTGTGTAAATGAACGTTGGAATGGGCATGACAATATGTTCTGTGTAAATGAAGGTTGGAATGGGCATGACAATGTATTCTATGTAAATGAAGGTTGGAATGGGCATGACAATGTGTTCTGTGTAAATGAAGATTGGAATGAGCATGACAGTATGTTCTCTGTAAATGAAGGATGGAATGGGCATGACAATGCGTTCAAAGTAAATGAAGGTTGGAATGGGCATGACAATGTGTTCTGTGTAAATGAAGATTGGAATGGGCATGACAGTATGTTCTGTCTAAATGAAGGATGGAATGGGCATGACAATGTGTTCTGTGTAAATGAAGGTTGGAATGGACATGACAATGTGTTCTGTGTAAATGAAGGTTAGAATGGGCATGACAGTATGTTCTGTGTAAATGAAGGTTGGAATGGGCATGACAATGTGTTCTATGTAAATGAAGGTTGGAATGGGCATGACAATGTGTTCTGTGTAAATGAAGATTGAAATGAGCATGACAGTATGTTCTGTGTAAATGAAGATTGGAATGGGCATGACAGTATGTTCTATGTAAATGAAGGCTGGAATGGGCATGACAATGTGTTCTATGTAAATGAAGGTTGGAATGGGCATGACAATGTGTTCTGTGTAAATGAAGGTTGGAATAGGCATGACAATGTGTTCTGTGTAAATGAAGGTTGGAATGGGCATGACAATGTATTCTATGTAAATGAAGGTTGGAATGGGCATGACCATGTGTTCTGTGTAAATGAAGATTGGAATGAGCATGACAGTATGTTCTGTGTAAATGAAGGATGGAATGGGCATGACAGTGTGTTCTATGTAAATGAAGGTTGGAATGGGCATGACAATGTGTTCTGTGTAAAAGAAGATTGGAATGGGCATGACAGTATGTTCTGTCTAAATGAAGGAAGGAATGGGCATGACAATGTGTTCTATGTAAATGAAGGTTGGAATGGACATGACAATGTGTTCTGTGTAAATGAAGGTTACAATGGGCATGACAGTATGTTCTGTGTAAATGAAGGATGGAATGGGCATGACAATGTGTTCTATGTAAATGAAGGTTGGAATGGGCATGACAATGTGTTCTGTGTAAATGAAGATTGGAACGGGCATGACAGTATGTTCTGTGTAAATGAAGGATGGAATGGGCATGACAGTGTGTTCTGTGTAAATGAAGATTGGAATGGGCATCACAGTATGTTCTGTGTAAATGAAGGATGTTCTGTGTAAATGAAGATTGAAACGGGCATGACAGTATGTTCTGTGTAAATGAAGGATGGAATGGGCATGACAATGTGTTATATGTAAATGAAGGTTGGAATGGACATGACAATGTGTTCTATGTAAATGAAGGTTAGAATGGGCATGACAATGTGTTCTATGTAAATGAAGGTTGGAATGGGCATGACAATGTGTTCTAAGTAAATGAAGGTTGGAATCGGCATGACAATGTGTTCTGTGTAAATGAAGATTGGAATGAGCATGACAGTATGTTCTGTGTAAATGAAGGATGGAATGGGCATGACAGTGTGTTCTATGTAAATGAAGGTTGGAATGGGCATGACAATGTGTTCTGTGTAAATGAAGATTGGAATGGGCATGACAGTATGTTCTGTCTAAATGAAGGATGGAATGGGCATGACAATGTGTTATATGTAAATGAAGGTTGGAATGGACATGACAATGTGTTCTATGTAAATGAAGGTTAGAATGGGCATGACAATGTGTTCTATGTAAATGAAGGTTGGAATGGGCATGACAATATGTTCTAAGTAAATGAAGTTTGGAATCGGCATGACAATGTGTTCTGTGTAAATGAAGATTGGAATGGGCATGACAGTATGTTCTGTGTAAATGAAGGATGGAATGAGCATGACAATGTGTTCTATGTAAATGAAGGTTGGAATGGGCATGACAATGTGTTCTGTGTAAATGAAGATTGGAATGTGCATGAGAGTATGTTCTGTGTAAATAAAGATTGGAATGGGCATTACAATATGTTCTATGTAAATGAAGGCTGGAATGGGCATGACAATGTGTTCTATGTAAATGAAGGTTGGAATGGGCATGACAATGTGTTCTGTGTAAATGAAGGTTGGAATGGGCATGACAATGTGTTCTGTGTAAATGAAGGTTGGAATGGGCATGACAATGTATTCTATGTAAATGAAGGTTGGAATCGGCATGACAATGTGTTCTGTGTAAATGAAGGATGGAATGGGCATGACAGTGTGTTCTATGTAAATGAAGGCTGGAATGGGCATGACAATGTGTTCTATGTAAATGAAGGTCGGAATGGGCATGACAATGTGTTCTGTGTAAATGAAGATTGAAATCGGCATGGCAGTATGTTCTGTGTAAATGAAGGCTGGAATGGGCATGACAATGTGTTCTATGTAAATGAAGGTCGGAATGGGCATGACAATGTGTTCTGTGTAAATGAAGATTGGAATGAGCATGACAGTATGTTCTGTGTAAATGAAGGATGGAATGGGCATGACAATGTGTTCTATGTAAATGAAGGTTGGAATGGGCATGACAATGTGTTCTGTGTAAATGAAGATTGGAATGGGTATGACTGTATGTTCTGTGTAAATGAATGATGGAATGGGCATAACAGTGTGTTCTATGTAAATGAAGGTTGGAATGGACATGACAATGTGTTCTGTGCAAATGAAGGTTAGAATGGGCATGACAGTATGTTCTGTGTAAATGAAGGATGGAATGGGCATGACAATGTGTTCCATGTAAATGAAGGTTGGAATGGGCATGACAATGTGTTCTGTGTAAAGGAAGATTGGAATGGGCATGACAGTATGTTCTGTGTAAATGAAGGTTGGAATGGGCATGACAATGTGTTCTATGTAAATGAAGGTTGGAATGGGCATGACAATGTGTTCTGTGTAAATGAAGGTTGGAATGGGCATGACAATGTGTTCTGTGTAAATGAAGGCTGGAATGGGCATGACAATGTTTTCTGTGTAAATGAAGGTTAGAATGGGCATGACAGTGTGTTCTATGTAAATGAAGGTTGGAATGGCCATGACAATGTGTTCTATGTAAATGAAGGCTGGAATGGGCATGACAATGTGTTCTATGTAAATGAAGGTTGGAATGGGCATGACAGTGTGTTCTATGTAAATGAAGGATGGAATGGGCATGACAATGTGTTCTGTGTAAATGAAGGTTGGAATGGGCATGACAATGTGTTCTGTGTAAATGAAGATTGGAATGGGCATGACAGTGTGTTCTATGTAAATGAAGGATGGAATGGGCATGACAATGTGTTCTGTGTAAACGAAGATTGGAATGGGCATTACAATGTGTTCTGTGTAAATGAAGGTTGGAATGGGCATGACAATGTGTTCTGTGTAAATGAAGGATGGAATGGGCATGACAATGTATTCTATGTAAATGAAGGTTGGAATGGGCATGACAATGTGTTCTGTGTAAATGAAGATTGGAATGGGCATGACAGTATGTTCTATGTAAATGAAGGATGGAATGGGCATGACAATGTGTTCTGTGTAAATGAAGATTGGAATGGGCATGACAGTGTGTTCTATGTAAATGAAGGATGGAATGGGCATGACAATGTGTTCTATGTAAATGAAGGTTGGAATGGGCATGACAATGTGTTCTGTGTAAATGAAGATTGGAATGGGCATGACAGTATGTTCTGTGTAAATGAAGGATGGAATGGGAATGACAATGTGTTATATGTAAATGAAGGTTGGAATGGGCATGACAATGTGTTCTGTGTAAATGAAGATTGAAATAAGCAAGACATTATGTTCTGTGTAAATGAAGATTGGAACGGGCATGACAGTATGTTCTATGTAAATGAAGGCTGGAATGGGCATGACAATGTGTTCTATGTAAATGAAGATTGGAATGGGCATGACAATGTGTTCTGTGTAAATGAAGGTTGGAATGGGCATGACAATGTGTTCTGTGTAAATGAAGGTTGGAATGGGCATGACAATGTATTCTATGTAAATGAAGGTTGGAATGGGCATGACAATGTGTTCTGTGTAAATGAAGATTGGAATGGGCATGACAGTATGTTCTGTGTAAATGAAGGATGGAATGAGCATGACAATGTGTTATATGTAAATGAAGGTTGGAATGGGCATGACAATGTGTTCTGTGTAAATGAAGATTGAAATGAGAATGACAGTATGTTCTGTGTAAATGAAGATTGGAACGGGCATGACAGTATGTTCTATGTAAATGAAGGCTGGACTGGGCATGACAATGTGTTCTATGTAAAAGAAGATTGGAATGGGCATGACAATGTGTTCTGTGTAAATGAACTTTGGAATGGGCATGACAATGTGTTCTGTGTAAATGAAGGTTGGAATGGGCATGACAATGTATTCTATGTAAATGAAGGTTGGAATGGGCATGACAATGTGTTCTGTGTAAATGAAGATTGGAATGAGCATGACAGTATGTTCTGTGTAAATGAAGGATGGAATGGGCATGACAATGTGTTCAATGTAAATGAAGGTTGGAATGGGCATGACAATGTGTTCTGTGTAAATGAAGATTGGAATGGGCATGACAGTATGTTCTGTCTAAATGAAGGATGGAATGGGCATGACAATGTGTTCTATGTAAATGAAGGTTGGAATGGACATGACAATATGTTGTGTGTAAATGAAGGTTAGAATGGGCATGACAGTATGTTCTGTGTAAATGAAGGATGGAATGGGCATGACAATGTGTTCTATGTAAATGAAGGTTGGAATGGGCATGACAATGTGTTCTGTGTAAATGAAGATTGAAATGAGCATGACAGTATGTTCTGTGTAAATGAAGATTGGAATGGGCATGACAGTATGTTCTATGTAAATGAAGGCTGGAATGGGCATGACAGTGTGTTCTATGTAAATAAAGGTTGGAATGGGCATGACAGTGTGTTCTATGTAAATGAAGGTTGGAATGGGCATGACAGTTTTTTCTATGTAAATGAAGGTTGGAATGGGCATGACAATGTGTTCTATGTAAGGGAAGGTTGGAATGGGCATGACAGTGTGTTCTATGGAAATGAAGGTTGGAATGGGCATGACAGTGTGTTCTATGTAAATGAAGGTTGGAATGGGCATGATAGTGTGTTCTATGTAAATGAAGGTTGGAATGGAGATGACAATGTGTTCTATGTAAATGAAGGTTAGAATGGGCATGACAATGTGTTCTATGTAAATGAAGGTTGGAGTGGGCATGACAATGTGTTCTTTGTCAATGCAGGTAGGAATGGGCATGAAAACGTATTCTGTGTAAAAGCCGATTGGAATGTCTATGACGTGTTAAATGTAGATGCAGGCTGGAGTGGGCATGACAATGTGTTCTATGTAAATGAAAGATAGAATGGGCATAATAATGTGTTTTGTAAATGAATGTTGGAATGGGCATGACGATGTGTCATATAAATCAAGGTTAAAATGGGCATTACCGTGTGTTTAATGTAAATGAAGGTTAGAATGGGCATGACTGTTCTGTGTAAATGAAGGTTAGAATGGGCATGATAATGTGTTTTGTGTAAATGAAGGTTAGGATGGGCATGATAAAGTGTTTTATGTCAATGCAGATTGTAATGTGCATAACAATGTGTTCTATGTAAATGAAGGTTGGAATGATCATGACAGTGTGTTCTATGTAAATGAAAGTTGGAATGGGCATGACAGTGTGTTCTATGTAAATGAAGGTTGGAATGGGCATGACAGTGTGTTCTATGTAAATGAAGGTTGGAATGGGGATGACAGTGTGTTCTATGTAAATAAAGGTTGGAATGGGCATGACAGTGTGTTCTATGTAAATGAAGGTTGGAATGGGCATGACAGTTTGTTCTATGTAAATGAAGGTTGGAATGGGCATGACAATGTGTTCTATGTAAATGAAGGTTGGAATGGGCATGACAGTGTGTTCTATGTAAATGAAGGTTGGAATGGGCATGACAATGTGTTCTATGTAAATGAAGGTTGGAATGGAGATGACAATGTGTTCTATGTAAATGAAGGTTGGAATGGGTATGACAATGTGTTCTATGTAAATGAAGGTTGGAATGGGCATGACAGTGTATTCTATGTAAATGAAGGTTGGATTGGGCATGACAGTGTGTTCTATGTAAATGAAGGTTGGAATGGATATGACAATGTGTTCTATGTAAATGAAGTTTGGAATGGATATGACAATGTGTTCTATGTAAATGACGGTTCGAATGGGCATGACAATGTGTTCTATGTGAATAATGGTTTGAATGGGCATGACAATGTGTTCTATGTAAATAAACGTTGGAATGGGCATGACAATGTGTTCTATGTAAATGAAGGTTGGAATGGGCATGACAATGTGTTCTATGTAAATGGAGGTTGGAATGGACATGACAATGTGTTCTATGTAAATGAAGGTTGGAATGGGCATGACAGTGAGTTCTATGTAAATAAAGGCTGGAATGGGAATGTCAGTGGGTTCTATGTAAATGAAGGTTGGAATGGACATGACAATGTGTTCCATGTAAATGAAGGTTGGAATGGGCATGCCAGTGTTTTCTATGTAAATCAAGGTTGGAATGGGCATGACACTGTGTAAATGAAGGTTGGAATTTGCATGACAGTGTGTTCTATGTAAATGAAGGTTGGATTGGGCATGACAGTGTTTTCTATGTAAATGAAGGTTGGAATGGGCATGACAATGTGTTCCATGTAAATGAAGATTGGAATGGGCATGACAATGTGTTCCATGTAAATGAACCATGGAATGGGCATAACAGTGTATTATATGTAAATGAAGGTTGGAATGGGCATGACAATGTGTTAAATGTAAACGAAGGCTGGAATGGGCATGACAATGTGTTCTATATAAATGAAGGTTGGAATGGGCATGACAGTATGTTCTATGTAAATGAAGGTTGGAATGGGCATGACAATGTTTTCTATGTAAATGAAGGTTGGAATGGGCATGACGCTGTGTAAATGAAGGTTGGAATGGGCATGACAGTGTGTTCTATGTAAATGAAGGTTGGAATGGGCATGACAGTGTGTTCTATGTAAATGAAGGTTGGAATGGCCATGACAGTGTTTTCTATGTAAAGGAAGGTTGGAATGGGCATGACACTGTGTAAATGAAGGTTGGAATGGGCATGACAGTGTGTTCTATGTAAATGAAGGTTGGAATGGGCATGACAGTGTTTTCTATGTAAATGAAGGTTGGAATGGGCATGACATTGTGTTCCATGTAAATGAAGGTTGGAATGGGCATAACAATGTGTTCCATGTATATGAAGGTTGGAATGGGCATGACAGTGTTTTCTATGTAAACGAAGGTTGGAATGGACATGACAGTGTGTTCTATGTAAATGAAGGTAGGAATGGGCATGACAATGTGTTCTATGTAAATGAAGGTTGGAATGGACATGACAATGTGTTCCATGTTAATGAAGGTTGGAATGGGCATGACAGTGTTTTCTATGTAAATGAAGGTTGGAATGGGCATGACAATGTGTTCTATGTAAATGAAGATTGGAATGAGCATGGCAATGTGTTCTATGTTAATGAAGGTTGGAATGGACATGACAATGTTTTCTATGTAAATGAAGGTTGGAATGGGCATGACAATGTCTTCTATGTAAATGACGGTTGGAATGGTGATGACAATGTGTTCTCTGTAAATGAACATTGGAATGGGAATGACAATGGGTTCTATGTAAATGAAGGTTGGAATGGGCATGACAATTTCTTCTATATAAATGAAGGTTGGAATGGAAATGATAATGTGTTCTATGTAAATGAAGGTTGGAATGGGGATGACAATGTGTTCTAAGTAAATGAAGGCTGGAATGGGCATGACAATGTGTTCTATGTAAATAAACGTTGGAATGGGCATGACAATGTGTTCTATGGAAATGAAGGTTGGAATGTGCATGACAATGTGTTCTATGTAAATGGAGGTTGGAATGGACATGACAATGTGTTCTATGTAAATGAAGGTTGGAATGGGCATGACAGTGTTTTCCATGTAAATGAAGGTTGGAATGGGCATGACAATGTGTTCTATGTAAATGAAGGTTGGAATGGGCATGACAATGTGTTCTATGTAAATGAAGGTTGGAATGGGCATGACAGTGTGTTCTATGTAAATAAAGGTTGGAATGGGCATGACAATGGGTTCTATGTAAATGAAGGTTGGAATGGACATGACAATGTGTTCCATGTAAATGAAGGTTGGAATGGGCATGCCAGTGTTTTCTATGTAAATGAAGGTTGGAATGGGCATGACACTGTGTAAATGAAGGTTGGAATGGGCATGACAGTGTGTTCTATGTAAATGAAGGTTGGATTAGGCATGACAGTGTTTTCTATGTAAATGAAGGTTGGAATGGGCATGACAATGTGTTCCATGTAAATGAAGATTGGAATGGGCATGACAATGTGTTCCATGTAAATGAAGCATGGAATGGGCATAACAGTGTATTATATGTAAATGAAGGTTGGAATGGGCATGACAATGTGTTAAATGTAAACGAAGGTTGGAATGGGCATGACAATGTGTTCTATATAAATGAAGGTTGGAATGGGCATGACAGTATGTTCTATGTAAATGAAAGTTGGAATGGGCATGACAATGTTTTCTATGTAAATGAAGGTTGGAATGGGCATGACGCTGTGTAAATGAAGGTTGGAATGGGCATGACAGTGTGTTCTATGTAAATGAAGGTTGGAATGGGCATGACAGTGTGTTCTATGTAAATGAAGGTTGGAATGGCCATGACAGTGTTTTCTATGTAAAGGAAGGTTGGAATGGGCATGACACTGTGTAAATGAAGGTTGGAATGGGCATGACAGTGTGTTCTATGTAAATGAAGGTTGGAATGGGCATGACAATGTGTTCTATGTAAATAAAGGTTGGAATCGACATGACTATGTGTTTTATGTAAATGAAGGTTGGAATGGGCATGACAATGTGTTCTATGTAAATGAAGGTTGGAATGGGTATGACAGTGTGTTCTATGTAAATGAAGGTTAGAATGGGCATGACAATGTGTTCTATGTAAATGAAGTTTGGAATTTGCATGACAATGGGCTCCATGTAAATGAAGTTTGCAATGGACATGACACTGTGTTCTATGTAAATGAAGGTTGGAATGCTCATGACACTGTGTTCTATGTAAATGAAGGTTGCAATGGACATGACAATGTGTTCTATGTAATTGAAGGTTGGAACGGGCATGACAATGTGTTCCATGTTAATGAAGGTTGGAATGGGCATGACAGTGTTTTCTATGTAAATGAAGGTTGGAATGGGCATGACAATGTGTTCTATGTAGATGAAGGTTGGAATGGGCATGACAGTGTGTTCTATGTAAATGAAGGTTGGAATGGGCATGACAATGTGTTCTATGTAAATGAAGGTTGGAATGGGCATGACAGTGTGTTCTATGTAAATAAATGTTGGAATGGGCATGACAGTGTGTTCTATGTAAATGAAGGTTGGAATGGGCATGACAGTTTGTTCTATGTAAATGAAGGTTGGAATGGGCATGACAATGTGTTCTTTGTAAATGAAGGTTGGAATGGGCATGACAGTGTGTTCTATGTAAATGAAGGTTGGAATTTGCATGACAGTGTGTTCTATGTAAATGAAGGTTGGAATGTGCATGACAGTGTCTTCTATGTAAATGAAGTTTGGAATGGATATGACAATGTGTTCTATGTAAATGAAGGTTCGAATGGGCATGACAATGTGTTCTATGTAAATAAAGGTTGGAATGGACATGACTATGTGTTCTATGTAAATGAAGGTTGGAATGGGCATGACAATGTGTTCTATGTAAATGAAGGTTGGAATGGGCATGACAGTGTGTTCTATGTAAATGAAGGTTAGAATGGGCATGACAATGTGTTCTATGTAAATGAAGGTTGGAATTTGCATGACAATGGGCTCCATGTAAATGAAGTTTGCAATGGACATGACACTGTGTTCTATGTAAATGAAGGTTGGAATGCTCATGACACTGTGTTCTATGTAAATGAAGGTTGCAATGGACATGACATTGTGTTCTATGTAAATGATGGTTGGAACGGGCATGACAGTGTGTTCTATGTAAATGAAGGTTGGAACGGGCATGACAGTGTGTTCTATGTAAATGAAGGTTGGAATGGGCATGACAATGTGTTCTATGTAAATGAAGGTTAGAATGGGCATGACAATGTCTTCTATGTAAATGCAGGTTGGAATTTGCATGACAATGGGCTCCATGTAAATGAAGGTTGCAATGGACATGACAATGTGTTCTATGTAAATGAAGGTTGCAAGGGGCCTGACGATGTGTTCTATGTAAATGAAGGTTGGAATGGGCATGACAATGTGTTCTATGTAAATGAAGGTTGTTGTGGGCATGACAATGTGTTCTTTGTGAATGCAGGTAGGAATGGGCATGAAAACGTATTCTGTGTAAAAGCCGATTGGAATGTCTATGACGTGTTCTATGTAGATGCAGGCTGGAGTGGGCATGACAATGTGTTCTATGTAAATGAAAGATAGCATGGGCATAATAATGTGTTGTGTAAATGAATGTTGGAATGGGCATGACCATGTGTCATATAAATCAAGGTTAAAATGGGCATTACAGTGTGTTTCATGTAAATGAAGGTTAGAATGGGCATGACTGTTCTGTGTAAATGAAGGTTAGAATGGGAATGATAATGTGTTTTGTGTAAATGAAGGTTAGGATGGGCATGATAAAGTGTTTTATGTCAATGCAGATTGTAATGTGCATAACAATGTGTTCTATGTAAATGAAGGTTGGAATGGGCATGACAGTGTGTTCTATGTAAATGAAGGTTGGAATGGGCATGACAGTGTGTTCTATGTAAATGAAGGTTGGAATGGGCATGACAGTGTGTTCTATGTAAATGAAGGTTGGAATGGGCATGACAGTGTGTTCTATGTAAATAAAGGTTGGAATGGGCATGACAATGGGTTCTATGTAAATGAAGGTTGGAATGGGCATGACAATGTCTTCTATATAAATGAAGGTTGGAATGGAAATGATAATGTGTTCTATGTAAATGAAGGTTGGAATGGGGATGAAAATGTGTTCTAAGTAAATGAAGGTTGGAATGGGCATGACAATGTGTTCTATGTAAATAAACGTTGGAATGGGCATGACAATGTGTTCTATGTAAATGAAGGTTGGAATGGGCATGACAATGTGTTCTATGTAAATGGAGGTTGGAATGGACATGACAATGTGTTCTATGTAAATGAAGGTTTGAATGGGCATGACAGTGTTTTCCATGTAAATGAAGGATGGAGTTGACATGACAATGTGTTCTATGTAAAAGAAGGTTGGAATGGGCATAACAATGTGTTCTATGTAAATGAAGGTTGGAATGGGCATGACAGTGTGTTCTATGTAAATAAAGGTTGGAATGGGCATGACAATGGGTTCTATGTAAATGAAGGTTGGAATGGACATGACAATGTGTTCCATGTAAATGAAGGTTGGAATGGGCATGCCAGTGTTTTCTATGTAAATGAAGGTTGGAATGGGCATGACACTGTGTAAATGAAGGTTGGAATGGGCATGACAGTGTGTTCTATGTAAATGAAGGTTGGATTGGGCATGACAGTGATTTCTATGTAAATGAAGGTTGGAATGGGCATGACAATGTGTTCCATGTAAATGAAGATTGGAATGGGCATGACAATGTGTTCCATGTAAATGAAGCATGGAATGGGCATAACAGTGTATTATATGTAAATGAAGGTTGGAATGGGCATGACAATGTGTTAAATGTAAACGAAGGTTGGAATGGGCATGACAATGTGTTCTATATAAATGAAGGTTGAATGGGCATGACAGTATGTTCTATGTAAATGAAAGTTGGAATGGGCATGACAATGTTTTCTATGTAAATGAAGGTTGGAATGGGCATGACGCTGTGTAAATGAAGGTTGGAATGGGCATGACAGTGTGTTCTATGTAAATGAAGGTTGGAATGGGCATGACAATGTGTTCTATGTAAATAAAGGTTGGAATCGACATGACTATGTGTTCTGTGTAAATGAAGGTTGGAATGGGCATGACAATGTGTTCTATGTAAATGAAGTTTGGAATGGGCATGACAGTGTGTTCTATGTAAATGAAGGTTAGAATGGGCATGACAATGTGTTCTATGTAAATGAAGTTTGGAATTTGCATGACAATGGGCTCCATGTAAATGAAGTTTGCAATGGACATGACACTGTGTTCTATGTAAATGAAGGTTGGAATGCTCATGACACTGTGTTCTATGTAAATGAAGGTTGCAATGGACATGACATTGTGTTCTATGTAAATGAAGGTTGGAACGGGCATGACAGTGTGTTCTATGTAAATGAAGGTTGGAACGGGCATGACAGTGTGTTCTATGTAAATGAAGGTTGGAATGGGCATGACAATGTGTTCTATGTAAATGAAGGTTGGAATGGGCATGACAATGTGTTCTATGTAAATGAAGGTTAGAATGGGCATGACAATGTCTTCTATGTAAATGCAAGTTGGAATTTGCATGACAATGGGCTCCATGTAATTGAAGGTTGCAATGGACATGAGAATGTGTTCTATGTAAATGAAGGTTGCAAGGGTCCTGACAATGTGTTCTATGTAAATGAAGGTTAGAATGGGCATGACAATGTGTTCTATGTAAATGAAGGTTGGAGTGGGCATGACAATGTGTTCTTTGTCAATGCAGGTAGGAATGGGCATGAAAACGTATTCTGTGTAAAAGCCAATTGGAATGTCTATGACGTGTTCTATATAGATGCAGGCTGGAGTGGGCATGACAATGTGTTCTATGTAAATGAAAGATAGAATGGGCATAATAATGTGTTGTGTAAATGAATGTTGGAATGGGCATGACCATGTGTCATATAAATCAAGGTTAAAATGGGCATTACAGTGTGTTTCATGTAAATGAAGGTTAGAATGGGCATGACTGTTCTGTGTAAATGAAGGTTAGAATGGGCATGATAATGTGTTTTGTGTAAATGAAGGTTAGGATGGGCATGATAAAGTGTTTTATGTCAATGCAGATTGTAATGTGCATAACAATGTGTTCTATGTAAATGAAGGTTGGAATGGGCATGACAGTGTGTTCTATGTAAATGACTATGTAAATGAAGGTTGGAATGGGCATGACAGTGTGTTCTATGTAAATGAAGGTTGGAATGGGCATGACAGTGTGTTCTATGTAAATGAAGGTTGGAATGGGCATGACAGTGTGTTCTATGTAAATAAAGCTTGGAATGGGCATGACAGTGTGTTCTATGTAAATGAAGGTTGGAATGGGCATGACAGTTTTTTCTATGTAAATGAAGGTTGGAATGGGCATGACAATGTGTTCTATGTAAATGAAGGTTGGAATGGGCATGACAGTGTGTTCTATGTAAATGAAGGTTGGAATGGGCATGACAGTGTGTTCTATGTAAATGAAGGTTGGAATGGGCATGATAGTGTGTTCTATGTAAATGAAGGTTGGAATGGAGATGACAATGTGTTCTATGTAAATGAAGGTTAGAATGGGCATGACAATGTCTTCTATGTAAATGCAGGTTGGAATTTGCATGACAATGGGCTCCATGTAAATGAAGGTTGCAATGGACATGACAATGTGTTCTATGTAAATGAAGGTTGGAATGGGCATGACAGTTTGTTCTATGTAAATGAAGGTTGGAATGGGCATGACAATGTGTTCTATGTAAATGAAGGTTGGAATGGGCATGACAGTTTGTTCTATGTAAATGAAGGTTGGAATGGGCATGACAGTGTGTTCTATGTAAATGAAGGTTGGAATGGGCATGATAGTGTGTTCTATGTAAATGAAGGTTGGAATGGAGATGACAATGTGTTCTATGTAAATGAAGGTTGGAATGGGCATGACAATGTGTTCTATGTAAATGAAGGTTGGAATGGGCATGACAGTGTATTCTATGTAAATGAAGGTTGGATTGGGCATGACAGTGTGTTCTATGTAAATGAAGGTTGGAATGGATATGACAATGTGTTCTATGTAAATGAAGTTTGGAATGGATATGACAATGTGTTCTATGTAAATGAAGGTTCGAATGGGCATGACAATGTGTTCTATGTGAATAAAGGTTGGAATGGGCATGACAATGTGTTCTATGTAAATAAACGTTGGAATGGGCATGACAATGTGTTCTATGTAAATGAAGGTTGGAATGTGCATGACAATGTGTTCTATGTAAATGGAGGTTGGAATGGACATGACAATGTGTTCTATGTAAATGAAGGTTGGAATGGGCATGACAGTGTTTTCCATGTAAATGAAGGTTGGAATGGGCATGACAATGTGTTCTATGTAAATGAAGGTTGGAATGGGCATGACAGTGTGTTCTATGTAAATAAAGGTTGGAATGGGCATGACAATGGGTTCTATGTAAATGAAGGTTGGAATGGACATGACAATGTGTTCCATGTAAATGAAGGTTGGAATGGGCATGCCAGTGTTTTCTATGTAAATGAAGGTTGGAATGGGCATGACACTGTGTAAATGAAGGTTGGAATGGGGATGACAGTGTGTTCTATGTAAATGAAGGTTGGATTGGGCATGACAGTGTTTTCTATGTAAATGAAGGTTGGAATGGGCATGACAATGTGTTCCATGTAAATGAAGATTGGAATGGGCATGACAATGTGTTCCATGTAAAAGAAGCATGGAATGGGCATAACAGTGTATTATATGTAAATGAAGGTTGGAATGGGCATCACAATGTGTTAAATGTAAACGAAGGTTGGAATGGGCATGACAATGTGTTCTATGTAAATGAAGGTTGGAGTGGGGATGACAATGTGTTCTATGTAAATAAAGGTTGGAATGGGCATGACAATGGGTTCTATGTAAATGAAGGTTGTAATGGACATGACAATGTGTTCTATGTAAATGAAGGTTGGAATGGGGATGCCAGTGTTTTCTATGTAAATGAAGGTTGGAATGGGCATGACAGTGTGTTCTATGTAAATGAAGGTAGGAATGGGCATGACAATGTGTTCTATGTAAATGAAGGTTGGAATGGGCATGACGATGTGTTCTGTGTAAATGAAGATTGGAATGGGCATGACAATGTGTTCTATGTAAATGAAGGTTGGAATGGGCATGACAATGTGTTCTATGTAAATGAAGGTAGGAATGGGCATGACAGTGTGTTATATGTAAATGAAGGTTGGAATGGACATGATAATGTGTTCCATGTAAATGAAGGTTGGAATGGGCATGACAGTGTGTTCTATGTAAATGAAGGTTCGGATCGGCATGACAATGTGTTCCATGTAAATGAAGGTTGGAATGGGCATGAGAATGTGTTCTACGTAAATGAAGGTTGGAATGGGCATGACAATGTGTTCCATGTAAATGAAGGTTGGAATGGGCATGACAATGTGTTCCATGTAAATGAAGGTTGGAATGGGCATGACAATGTGTTCCATGTAAATCAAGGTTGGAATGGGCATGACAGTGTTTTCTATGTAAGTGAAGGTTGGAATGGGCATGACAATGTGTTCTATGTAAATGAAGATTCAAATGGGCATGACAATGTGTTCCATGTACATGAAGGTAGGAATGGGCATGACAGTGTGTTCTATGTAAATGAAGTTTGGAATGGGCATGACAATGTGTTCCATGTAAATGAAGGTAGGAATGGGCATGACAATGTGTTCCATGTAAATGAAGGTTGGAATGGGCATGACAATGTGTTCCATGTAAATGAAGGTTGGAATGGGCATGACAATGTGTTCTATGTAAATGAAGGTTGGAATGGGCATGACAATGTGTTCTATGTAAATGAAGGTTGGAATGGGCATGACAGTGTTTTCCATGTAAATGAAGGTTGGAATGGGCATGACAATGTGTTCTATGTAAATGAAGGTTGGAATGGGCATGACAATGTGTTCTATGTAAATGAAGGTTGGAATGGGCATGACAGTGTGGTCTATGTAAATGAAGGTTGGAATGGGCATGACAGTGTTTTCCATGTAAATGAAGGTTGGAATGGGCATGACAATGTGTTCTATGTAAATGAAGGTTGGATTGGGCATGACAGTGTTTTCTATGTAAATGAAGGTTGGAATGGGCATGACAATGTGTTAAATGTAAACGAAGGTTGGAATGGGCATGACAATGTGTTCTATATAAATGAAGGTTGGAATGGGCATGACAGTATGTTCTATGTAAATGAAGATTGGAATGGGCATGACAATGTTTTCTATGTAAATGAAGGTTGGAATGGGCATGACGCTGTGTAAATGAAGGTTGGAATGGTCATGACAGTGTGTTCTATGTAAATGAAGGTTGGAATGGGCATGACAGTGTGTTCTATGTAAATGAAGGTTGGAATCGGCATGACAATGTGTTCCATGTAAATGAAGGTTGGAATGGGCATGACAATGTGTTCTACGTAAATGAAGGTTGGAATGGGCATGACAGTGTGTTCCATGTAAATGAAGGTTGGAATGGGCATGACAATGTGTTCCATGTAAATGAAGGTTGGAATGGGCATGACAATGTGTTCCATGTAAATGAAGGTTGGAATGGGCATGACAATGTGTTCCATGTAAATGAAGGTTGGAATGGGCATGACAATGTGTTCCATGTAAATGAAGGTTGGAATGGGCATGACAGTGTTTTCTATGTAAGTGAAGGTTGGAATGGGCATGACAATGTGTTCTATGTAAATGAAGATTCAAATGGGCATGACAATGTGTTCCATGTACATGAAGGTAGGAATGGGCATGACAGTGTGTTCTATGTAAATGAAGTTTGGAATGGGCATGACAATGTGTTCCATGTAAATGAAGGTAGGAATGGGCATGACAATGTGTTCCATGTAAATGAAGGTTGGAATGGGCATGACAATGTGTTCCATGTAAATGAAGGTTGGAATGGGCATGACAATGTGTTCTATGTAAATGAAGGTTGGAATGGGCATGACAATGTGTTCTATGTAAATGAAGGTTGGAATGGGCATGACAGTGTTTTCCATGTAAATGAAGGTTGGAATGGGCATGACAATGTGTTCTATGTAAATGAAGGTTGGAATGGGCATGACAATGTGTTCTGTGTAAATGAAGGTTGGAATGGGCATGACAGTGTGTTCTATGTAAATGAAGGTTGGAATGGGCATGACAGTGTTTTCCATGTAAATGAAGGTTGGAATGGGCATGACAATGTGTTCTATGTAAATGAAGGTTGGATTGGGCATGACAGTGTTTTCTATGTAAATGAAGGTTGGAATGGGCATGACAATGTGTTAAATGTAAACGAAGGTTGGAATGGGCATGACAATGTGTTCTATATAAATGAAGGTTGGAATGGGCATGACAGTATGTTCTATGTAAATGAAGATTGGAATGGGCATGACAATGTTTTCTATGTAAATGAAGGTTGGAATGGGCATGACGCTGTGTAAATGAAGGTTGGAATGGTCATGACAGTGTGTTCTATGTAAATGAAGGTTGGAATGGGCATGACAGTGTGTTCTATGTAAATGAAGGTTGGAATCGGCATGACAATGTGTTCCATGTAAATGAAGGTTGGAATGGGCATGACAATGTGTTCCATGTAAATGAAGGTTGGAATGTGCATGACAGTGTTTTCTATGTAAGTGAAGGTTGGAATGGGCATGACAATGTGTTCTATGTAAATGAAGATTCAAATGGGCATGACAATGTGTTCCATGTAAATGAAGGTAGGAATGGGCATGACAGTGTGTTCTATGTAAATGAAGTTTGGAATGGGCATGACAATGTGTTCCATGTAAATGAAGGTAGGAATGGGCATGACAATGTGTTCCATGTAAATGAAGGTTGGAATGGGCTTGACAATGTGTTCCATGTAAATGAAGGTTGGAATGGGCATAACAGTGTTTTCTATGTAAATGAAGGTTGCAATGGGCATGACAATGTGTTCTATGTAATTGAAGATTGGAATGGGCATGACAATGTGTTCTATGTAAATCAAGGTTGGAATGGACATGACAATGTGTTCTATGTAATTGCCGGTTGGAATAGGCATGACAATGTGTTCTGTGTAAATGAAGGTTGGAGTTTACATGACAATGTGTTCTTTGTAAATGAAGGTTGGAATGGGCATGACAATGTGTTCTATGTAAATGGAAGTTGGAATGGACATGACAATGTGTTCTATGTAAATGAAGGTTGGAATGGGCATGACAGTGTTTTCCATGTAAATGAAGGTTGGAATGGGCTTGACAATGTGTTCTATGTAAATGAAGGTTGGAGTGGGGATGACAATGTGTTCTATGTAAATGAAGGTTGGAATGATCTTGACAGTGTGTTCTATGTAAATGAAGGTTGGAATGGGCATGACAATGGGTTCTATGTAAATGAAGGTTGTAATGGACATGACAATGTGTTCTATGTAAATGAAGGTTGGAATGGGGATGCCAGTGTTTTCTATGTAAATGAAGGTTGGAATGGGCATGACAGTGTGTTCTATGTAAATGAAGGTAGGAATGGGCATGACAATGTGTTCTATGTAAATGAAGGTTGGAATGGGCATGACGATGTGTTCTGTGTAAATGAAGATTGGAATGGGCATGACAATGTGTTCTATGTAAATGAAGGTTGGAATGGGCATGACAATGTGTTCTATGTAAATGAAGGTAGGAATGGGCATGACAGTGTGTTATATGTAAATGAAGGTTGGAATGGACATGACAATGTGTTCCATGTAAATGAAGGTTGGAATGGGCATGACAGTGTGTTCTATGTAAATGAAGGTTGGAATCGGCATGACAATGTGTTCCATGTAATTGAAGGTTGGAATGGGCATGAGAATGTGTTCTACGTAAATGAAGGTTGGAATGGGCATGACAATGTGTTCCATGTAAATGAAGGTTGGAATGGGCATGACAATGTGTTCCATGTAAATGAAGGTTGGAATGGGCATGACAATGTGTTCCATGTAAATGAAGGTTGGAATGGGCATGACAGTGTTTTCTATGTAAGTGAAGGTTGGAATGGGCATGACAATGTGTTCTATGTAAATGAAGATTCAAATGGGCATGACAATGTGTTCCATGTAAATGAAAGTAGGAATGGGCATGACAGTGTGTTCTATGTAAATGAAGTTTGGAATGGGCATGAGAATGTGTTCCATGTAAATGAAGGTAGGAATGGGCATGACAATGTGTTCCATGTAAATGAAGGTTGGAATGGGCATGACAATGTGTTCCATGTAAATGAAGGTTGGAATGGGCATGACAATGTGTTCTATGTAAATGAAGGTTGGAATGGGCATGACAATGTGTTCTATGTAAATGAAGGTTGGAATGGGCATGACAGTGTTTTCCATGTAAATGAAGGTTGGAATGGGCATGACAATGTGTTCTATGTAAATGAAGGTTGGAATGGGCATTACAATGTGTTCCATGTAAATGAAGGTTGGAATGGGCATGACAATGTGTTCTATGTAAATGAAGGTTGGAATGGGCATGACAATGTGTTCTATGTAAATGAAGGTTGGAATGGGCATGACAGTGTTTTCCATGTAAATGAAGGTTGGAATGGGCATGACAATGTGTTCTATGTAAATGAAGGTTGGAATGGGCATGACAATGTGTTCTATGTAAATGAAGGTTGGAATGGGCATGACAGTGTGTTCTATGTAAATGAAGGTTGGAATGGGCATGACAATGGGTTCTATGTAAATGAAGGTTGGAATGGACATGACAATGTGTTCTATGCAAATGAAGGTTGGAATGGGCATGACAGTGTTTTCTATGTAAATGAAGGTTGGAATGGGCATGACAGTTTGTTCTATGTAAATGAAGGTTGGAATGGGCATGACAATGGGTTCTATGTAAATGAAGATTGGAATCGGCATGACAATGTTTTCCATGTAAATGAAATTTGGAATGGACATGACAATGTGTTCTATGTAAATCAAGGTAGGAATGGGCATGACAATGTGTTCTATGTAAATGAAGGGTGGAATGGGCATAACAATGTGTTCTATGTAAATGAAGGTTGGAATGGGCATGACAGTGTTTTCTATGTAAATGAAGGTTGGAATGGGCATGACAGTGTGTTCTATGTAAATGAAGGTAGGAATGGGCATGACAGTGTTCTATGTAAATGAAGGTTGGAATCGGCATGACAATGTGTTCCATGTAAATGAAGGTTGGAATGGGCATGACAGTGTGTTCCATGTAAATGAAGGTTGGAATGGTCATGACAATGTGTTCCATGTAAATGAAGGTAGGAATTGGCATGACAGTGTGTTCTATGTAAATGAATGTTGGAATGGGCATCACAATGTATTCCATGTAAATTAAGGTTGGAATGGGTATGACAATGTGTTCCATGTAAATGAAGGTTGGAATGGGCATGACAATGTGTTCCATGTAAATGAAGGTTGGAAAGGTCATGACAGTGTTTTCTATGTAAATGAAGGTTGGAATGGGCATGACAGTATGTTCTATGTAAATGAAGGCTGGAATGGGCATGACAATGTGTTCTATGTAAATGAAGGTTGGAATGGGCATGACAATGTGTTACGTAAAGGATGGTTGGGATGGGCATGACAATGTGTTCGATGTAAATGAAGGTTCATGCAATTAAACTATCGTCTTTTACTTCTCATTTCCACTTTTTAACTTGTAGTTTCAATACACTGAAATATCAGACTGTGATACAATGTAGTGTTTTAATTATTTTATGATGCTGTATTTTGCACTTTTCATTTTTTCCCAGATATCATATTGGAAGAGAATAGAAATCCCAATATAAGGTACAGGCACATGATGTCAATATTGAATGAATCGTGATAATTGATTTTTACATGTTTATAATGGTTATCTACATGTACATTATTGACAAATAAAACAGATCAAATTTCCAATCAAGAAATCAATTAAGCAGTTTAATTTAACTTTATTTAATGTTGTCTTTAAATCTAGACGTATGCTTAAGCCACTGGAGTGTAATCACTGACATGAAAGACGTAATCAGTTGCTGAACCTATTTTTAACAAAATGTATGTACAAGTAGTGATCATTTTATTACAAATAGATAGTTGAATACTTCTTTTTAAAAATTCATTTCCAGCAGTGTTTATATATTAGTAATTATTCCAATTTCTAATTTTAGGCATCCAGAAAATGATTCCTATGAAAAATTGCACCTGTATACAAACAATGACATCCAGATGTATAGCTCGCTGAAGATCCCTGAAACATCCAAAGGTAACTTCATTCGAAATGTATTTAAATTTGTTTAACTGTACTACCACAGAAATAAAAATTACTAGATCATATTAATATAATTATGTAATCTGTTTTCTGATTGCCTCCTGTAGACCTAAGGTATATAGTAACTCACAGATGACATGCATTCTTAATTATCTACATATTGGTCATTTTTTGTCAGTCTGTCCTACTATATAGTTTTCTGTTTCCCTTTAAGTTAAACATTTCATGGAAGTTGATCTAATATTCATTTCATTTGGGCTGAACATCTGATTTGTATGGCAGAGTACAATTTTGTGTTCATCTGTTTCACTAAATTTATATGTGGTAACTATGTTCATGTATACAATGTTATTTTAATCAGAAGTATTCGGAAACACTTTTGTCCCAGCTGCATATCTAGGAATAATGTCTGCATTAGTAAGATGAATTTTTGCTTCCATCACCATGGTACATTTCCTTGTTGAGTCATATTTTTGGCAGTTCAATATTCCATACTTTGAGAAAACTAAAATGAATGGTTCCTAAAGCCTGATGTAGACATCTTCAATGTCAGATTTATACTTTAGTGCTTTATGATGCTTAATATAACATCAATGTCCAATTCATACCTTAGGGGTTTCTAAAGCTCAATTTAGCAATCATCAATGTCAAATTCCTTGTTGTTATCAAAACAGCAACTTGCTGGACCAGTGTTAAGTAGAAATTACTCCTTTAATTTACACAGGGGCAAATTGTGGGCCCCAGGTGACCGAGTGGTCTAAAGAACTCAGTTATGGATCACTGCCTTGTAACCTCTGTTTGTGTGGGTTCGATTCTTGGGTTTGACCAATGTGGGTACATGAGAAAGCTTGCCAGTAACCTCCCATGGGTCAGTGTTTCTTTCTGAGGTTTCCCTGGGTTCCTCCACCAGTTATACTGGCCACCATGTATGGCCTATCATATGCTGAAAAATGGCATTAAACCCCACAATAATGCAGGCAAATTAATATTGAATGCTAATATATCTTCAGAGTTAAGCAAAATAGCTTAATGTATTCAAACATAATTTTTCTCCATTTTAAAGTGGAAATCCCTTTTCTCCTCACTTGAATCAGATTTTTTTATATAGTCCATTTTTTTATATCATCTCGAATCCAGTTTTTTTAAAATGGTCTGTCCACTCTCATTCCACAACAACCCTTGTAAATTATTTGTTCCATACATTGGTTAGCATACGACTCTTGTAAAGATTATTCTGATTGGTCAAGGGTTTAAATTCATCCAATGAATCTTCTTGTAATGGAAACTGATGGCAATGGAAAGAAAAAGCATGCTTGCAAAACATGGAGTTGTTGAGAGAGACCCCGACACAGAAAGTTTAGATAAAATTTTAAAAACCTGATGGAAATGGGAATGGCTGGAGAGAAAAGTTGACGGAAATTTAGTTGGTCAGTTTATAAGAAAACTAAACACTAGAGGGCTGGCATTTTGTGGCCTCTGCAATAAAGATGGGAATTACAGTAATCAACGGTGGAAGAGTTTGGAACAGCACCTACAAAAGAAGCTTCATTTGTAAAAATTGATGCTCAGAAGACATCTGGAAAAGGTGCAGTTAATTATTAATTACTATAAGAAGAAAGATTTCTTGCATGAGAGAACAGATGTAGCCCCTTGTCAGAATATGTGCACTGCTTGTTGCCAATACAAGCAACAGCTTGAAAGGGAAAAGGCTCTCATTGAGAAGTAAAATAAACGATTGCGCATTGAGCCAAAAAGGTCAGTGGTGACAAAAAGGTAGGCTAAAGAAATCTTTGCCAAAGCTGCAAAAACAGCTCGACTGGCATATCAACAGGTTGTGTCCAATGGAGAAAAAGACAAGTGAATGTATGGGACTATTTGTATATAGTTGATTTACTTGGGTGTTTATTTTACAGATTTGTTATGAAAAGAGAGAAGTATAATATATTTGCTGGAAAAACTGAGAAATTATTGTGACTTAATTATGATGTGAACACTGACACGCACATGAAATAACTTCAGCATCAATAGTATTGGAGAACAAATTTATG
Source organism: Sinohyriopsis cumingii (assembly GCA_028554795.2). Lineage (NCBI taxonomy): Eukaryota > Metazoa > Mollusca > Bivalvia > Unionida > Unionidae > Sinohyriopsis > Sinohyriopsis cumingii. The sequence goes on from CM068838.1 coordinate 103,560,635, forward strand.
TGACTATAAATATTGTGAAATTATTCAAGTCAAGTTGAATATTTTTGGCAAGTTTATTAGTTTTTCAGATGATTATTTTGGTTTATTTTATGAGCAAAAATTGCACTAGAAGGAGTTTTTTATGAGTGTTAAATGTGTTTTTGGCAGGGGGCCTTTGGCCACCTGGACCCCCAAATCAGGGGCGCTGCCCCTCACGACCCCGTTGGATGAAGACCCCAAAGCCCCCTTAACATTTTTTCAGCTTTTTTATGGAAGACCAATATCATGTCTGTGTATTTGTGTGCCTCTTTGTTATATTTTTATGAGGTTTATCACTATTTATTATTATTTAGTAATAATTATTATCAAAACTTTAGTAGTTTTTTTGTAACATTTATTCATTGTTTAACTATAAACACTTATCTTCTTATCATAAATTATTTGCTCAAGTACATGCACTGATGTTTATTGAAGTTTAGTAATATGATTCTGTAGTTATATTCATTTTCTCTTGTTTTCAGATTCTGAACCAAAATATGAAAACACAGTGATAAAATAGCCTGACACAACTGGTGTATGAACTTCTGTCAACATAGTCTCTACAATATTTGTGTTAGGTCTACCTAATTATAATTGTTAATTTTGACCCATAATGGGATCTCGATAAAACTTATATAGATAGATATAGATAGAATATTTTGTTAAATTGCCCATAATTGTCTTCTCTCTTGTAGTACCTATATACTTAGATTTTACATATGTTGGTTAAGAAGCTCCTATCATGTATCATTGCTGATAATATATAAAATCCTAAATTAGGTAGTTGCATGCAATGTGCATACAAGTCAGTGATAAAATCTGTAAAACTTGATGGTTTGTCAGACACCTGTTCAGCATGTATTGCACAATTTTATTACTTTACCAACCAAAGATGTCAATTTTGATACATTTATTGTCAAAATGATGAATGAACATACACCAGTTTCTTTTATATCAAACCGCTCTGGTGGGCTAGTGGTTAGAGCATCCGCCTCGTATACGGGAGGTCATGGGTTCGATCCCCGACCGAGTCATACCAGAGACTTAAAAAATGGTACTAACAGCTGCCTCGCTTGGCGTTCAGCATTAAGAGGTTAGTGTTAGGACTGGTCGGCCTGGTGTCAGGATAATGTGACTGGGTGGGACATCACGCTACATGTCTGCGGCATGATGCCCCAGTGCTAGACATCACTATAAGCTGCCACATTGCAGACATCGTAGCGATATGACTGAAAAATTGTTAAAGCTACGTTAAAAATAAAAATCACATCACATCTTTTATGTCAATTGGGTCTCCAGAATGAGTGAATGAAAACAAAAAGACAGATTAATACAAATGTATTATCCTCCCCCTATCTATGATCTTACTATCAATATCATTGTCATTGTTGTGGTTTAACAATTATCTCATTTTTGATTCTTCTAAATAAATAGTATTTATCCCTTACACTCAAGTATATTCAGTGGTAAATGTAATTTTTAAATTTAGTTTTTGGAGAAAATCGTGTAATATTATTGTATTTATTTCCCCAAGTCTTCATAATTTAATTTAATTGACACGGAGATTAAGGATGGTCCTTTATATTATCAAGATATGCACCAGTTCTCATTAGGAAACTTGTATACCTGAATCTTTCTACTGCAAGTAGACAAGTTTGTATGGCATTGAATTTCAAGTTGACAATGATAACATTTGTCTTCTTATAATGATGTGAACATAGAACTAAACCTTAAAAAGATTTGCACCACTTTCATGGTTTTGAGAAACAATTAACCAGGAAATTGGGAAAAACTTCTGGTTTGAAAATATCCAAAATATTTTACATTTGCATCAGTATGGAGTTCATTCATATTCATGAGAGACTGTACCCAGCCAGATGCATACAAGCTCAAACAAATAGTCCAGGGTCATCAAGACAAATAGTCCAGGGTCATCAAGACCTTTTAAAGTGGGCTGTTTACTCAAGGATAAGGAGAATTTTCTACCAGTGCTGAGGCCCACGATCAAACTGCTCATTTATATTTGATTTAGAAATGGAGCAGCTTTCTCGATATGGCCATTTTAGTGCATTTCTGTCTTTCTTTCTCACATGAATGGCCTTGACTAAAAGATGTGTACTAGCCAGCACTGAGATCTAGTGACATGAACAAGAGACAATTTAAGTAATCAGATAAAATAGCAGTAATTAAAAACAAATTTCTTTACATGTTATGTTTAAGCCATTTCAAATCTTGGGTTGATGACATGCAAAAGAACAGTGGAAAGAAAGAAATACCATAAGAGGAACAAACTTAAATCAGTGGAAGCAAAATAATACATACATATAATTAAGCTTCCTATTATGCTTCAATGAACAGCTTGAACAGCTGATTTATAATTCAGTTGGAGTTGTATACAGACATAACATTTAGGTCTAGAGAACTTGCAGTCATTAAAATCATTACAAATTATTATATATAGATAACTTGTTGCCATGTAGTGGTTTTTGGGTAGTATGAATTCTGACTGAAAAGAATTCTGTTCTCATTATTAAAATAAAAAATAATATTTTATACATGTCTTTAAATCGCAAGTAGAGTAAAAATTTGTTACACTGTAATACAATCCCCTTCTTCAATAAAGATTTCTTTTATAACTACAGCATTCAGTTTTATTTTGCTGTCTGTTTTATTGTCAGCTGGAGACAAAAAGCAAGTCTTCGGCAGATGATGTTTTAAAGTTGTAATTAATAAAATGGAACACAATTAATAATAATGCTTACACATCATATTTTAAATCTGTTCAAAAAGTGGTGAAAAAAGGCATTCTGCAAAATTTGTATTTGAAATTATGTGGCCCATATGGCAAGGGAGATAATTGCATGTCTTTGTCTTTTTGTTGAGGAGGAGCACCAACAAGAACATTTTTAAAATCTGCACGTGTTAGATGGTTTTAAAATCTCAGATACTCCTAAATATTCTATCACAAATAGAAACGTTTAGAATGTTTCAAATGAATTCCTAGTCTTAAATGTGCTTAAGTACCAGTAGAACTGAATGAGTTGATGTATCAATTAATATTATTGACATATCACAATGATATTATCCAGAATAACTTTGAAGGAATTGACAATTATTCCAAAGTATTGCTTTTGTCCAAAAAAGTCAACAAGCACTTTGTACTTCCACTGATTAATTTAAGTAAATGATTTCTCTCAAATCATATCTGAACACAACAGTAAATAATTCTAAAGACTGAACTTGAAGGAGAATGAAAAATTTTCCACATAATTTTATACCAGTGTCACATAATCTAAGATACAATATAAAATGCCTAGGATGTGGGTCACAAGTTTGCTTCAGGAACACACTAAGTTTGTAAATAAGGTCCATCTGGAATTACCAACTCACTTGAACCATTCCATCAAGGACTATCCATTGGGATACTTTAGCTTTATACAGAAAATTAACATTAGTTAGCATTAAATCTATGGGGAATGTTCATATAAGACTCTCTGTCATTGAGTGGCAAATGTAATGTTGAAACTGTCCCCATAGGTTTAACATTAGGGGACTGTCTGGCCTCTAAAGGGAAATGTAATGGTATAAATGTCCATAGGATTAACATGATGGGTGGTTATAGGGAAACTTAAGGTCAGGCCTCTTAGTTTAGGCATTATAGGAACAACGGGAAATGTAATGTTAAAAGTTTACTTAGGATATGCATGCGTGGGACTCTCCCAGCACAAGTGTGAAAACCTATTTTAAAAAATTTATATAGCCTTCATGTAATGGGTCTGTATATCGATAAGAGAAAATGTAGGGTAGGATGGAAAAAAGAATGGGTATAACAAGAATTTATAATGCTTATAAGAAAACTAACTTTCTTATCATTCTTCCTCCATTTATACTAGCTGCCATATCTAGCCTATCTTGTGTTGAGAAATTGTATTAAACCCCCCAAAAGACAACAATGGTCCTATCCCACTACAACTTCATTAGTATTCCCTTGTAATCAATGTTAAACCCACATCCTCCAATCCTTCCCTAATGAAGAGTTAATGAAAAGAGAAAAGTAATAACGCTTGCGCACATAAATATACATATACACTATCATATATGGAGTTAAAGAAGACAAATATTAGCAGTACTTACACACATACACATATCTATAGATAGAAAACATGATGGAGAAAAGAACAAAAACACACTTAACAAAAGGCATTGACCAGCTTTTACAATTCAAGAAGTGTGTTAAAACATTTTGTAAATTATGTTCTGAGCCAGGAAGGGTTTAAAATTTGTAATGCTGTATTTTTTCTTTATTTGCCTTCCTATATTTATCTTTCAAGAACAAATATGCACTTAAGTACATACATTGGCTTGCTGTTGCAATGCAAACACAAATATCCTTATACATTATCATGCAAAGAGAGAGCAAGGTGGGAAGAAAGGGTAGGAATATGTACACATAGTCACAAATGTAGCCTTAAAGTAAGGGAGTTTGAAATTTGTAATACATTATTTTGCTGTCCTAAATTATATTCTGTCACTAGCTGGTTACCCATTTGTCACTTGATAAGCACCAATAAAAAGAGTGTTGCAATACCATGCTTCATCATGCAGAATTGGGTCTTGAATATGTTTGCTAAAAATCTATGGTTTTTCAATCCAGATTTTAATACACTTCAGTGACCTTCTTTAATGTCAGTTAATTTCTTTACACTTTTATTCTAATCGATATTTTTTAAATACACCTTGATCTTAATCTTACATTAAACTTTGGAATTTTAGGACCATACCAAACATCGACAAGGGAAGTAACATTTTCTGTTTGAGTTCCAACAGCTTACCTAGTTACCCAATACTCAGTAATCTACTATCAAACACTCCACACTAAACTCTCAATATGCAGTCTACTTATCAATCACCCATCATCTACGATTGTAGAACTAGTTAGGTGACCAATACCTTGTGATCTGTTATCCAGCACCTGGTTATGTACTATCCAATGCCACATATTCACTACATAGTATGATGTTTGCAGGCCTGGCCCTAGGGCAAGGCAAACAAGGCAACCACCCTGGGTCCCACGCTTTCATCAATGCAGTTGTTTTGCTTGGGGTCCCACACTCATCACTTGCTGTCTTGGGCCAGGCCAAGCGATTTGTAGTGACCAATGCCCCGTTTTATGTTGTCCATTACCCCAGACGATACAATCCAACACTCCATTTGTAATGACCAATGAACAGTAAACGTGTACTTACCTCATACTATAAATCCAGAATGCCATTTGTATATGAATCAAAATAGGACCATATTTTACACTGTAAAGAGCACAACTTGATAACTGGTACATTCTATTAACAGTTCGATTGACACAGTAAGTAAATAAAAAATCATCAATGCTAAAATCATTAATATTAAATCTATCAGGAGAAAATAAATGCACTTATCAAACTACCATATCACTGTTCTAAGCAGGTGATCATGGACTATTAAAGTTCGGCCCAGACTGATAACAACTTTATCACAAATATACAGGAAACAATAGAATTTTTACCAGAGGTGCGAGTTTGGACGTGTCTTTATAATTTCGATTCCTCAGACATTTGTGCTAATGATTTCTAGTTCCTATAGTTTATATTAATATATGCTTGAATTTAATGTGCACTCCAATTTAAGTGATCAACTGAAAGACATTTTGACTAAATACAAATATTGACAATGCTAGTATGCTGGTGTAAGTGTACACTTATTGTTCTTTTAGAAGGTTGATATTGCATAATAAAGATATAGTTGTAAATAATTTATAATATACCTCATGGTAAAAATATTCCATTTCCTGTGCAAGGCTACAATGCTTACGAAAGTGATAAACATAAATGATGATAGGCTTGCATCAGACAGTAATTATAATTCGTATGATACACCTTGTTCAATTTGAGATTTATCTAGAAAATAGTCAAGTTTTTTTTCTGTCTTCAGAAGTCTTGTTAGAAGTCTATTTTTGATTGACAATTTGTAAATCTTCGATCATATATGCCATTCCTTCCATTGATTGAAATAACAATTGTATTCTGTTATCAGGAAGATGTAGAAGATATGGCATGGCAAGCCATATTACACATTTGCTAAATAGACCTGTCACTAAGCACAATATAAATACTTCGTGTTCAGACATGTTGAATTTATGTTTTCTTTCATTCATAATTATCAGCCAGAATTGTGAAATTGTTGCTTGTTCGAAATGTAAATTTGTTGTACCTTGAAGGAAGGAATAAAAATATATTTAACATGCTTCCTTTCATACTCAGTGCAACAAATGTTAATTATTGAAATCAATCCAAAAGAAATAAATAAACAAAATGTGAAAAGCCAAAAGAAAACTATAAAAAGCAGACCCCAAAGCAGACAACAACAGAAAATCTTTCTTGTTCTTTATCTTTAATGATGGGCATCACACATTTTAGGAAACAAAGTTTTTCCTTTATTCTGTGAAACCTAGACTGGATCTGACAAGATATGTTTGTTGCTATGGTGTGTATATTTACTCATACTCTTTGCAATTTTATTTACAGATTATTCTTTGGTCAAGTACAAACACTTCATGTACAAATTCATAATTTCTTTGTAATTCATCCTGTTTAATTTTTGTTGTAGAAGGTTATGTTACTTTAGTTAGGTTCAAATACTTTTGATCAATTATCACATATGAGGGGTCCAAACCAGAGCTACTTTGCAGGATTGCCCAGATAACATCAGCAGTAACAAGGCTGTGACCAATATGGAAGGATACCAACATTACTCTTGCTTCTAAAATAAGGCTGATGTTACTCCATTGTAATATCCATTTTTCTGTATGACTGTGAAACATGGATGCTCAAATATGATTTACAAAGAATGATTCAAATCTTCAAAATGAGGTGCTACTGCAAGATCTTGGGAATCTTATACATTGACCATGTAACCAACAAAGAGGTACACAACAGCATCAAACAAGTCAGTGGAACCTTCAAAGATCACTTGACCACGTTGAAAGAAAAAATCTAAAGTAGCACGGTCATGTCTCAAGATCATTGGGATTGGCAAAAACAGTCTTGCAATGCATAGTGAGAAGGTGCATAAGAAGCAGATAGAATAAGCAGTGGAAGAAAACATTAAAGAATGGACAGGCATGGGGTTCGGAGATACACAGAAGGAAGTGGAAAACTGGGAAGAATGGAGAGAATTAGTGGTGAAGAAATGTGTGGTTCTACAGTCTCCTGAGCTATGGATCTGATTATAATGATGACGCTGTTATTGTTACTCAAGTTTTGCGTTGCTTGGTCTCTAACAAAATATTTCCTTTTCTGTAAATCAAAATAAAATTGAAAAACCATAAATGGAATTAAAAATTGAAAATCAAATTTATAAAATAAGAAATGAAAAACTAGACTTTTGGAACAAGAACATTAAAATAAAAAGGAAGCAAATAAAAAATCTATATAAAAAACTGACAAATGTTAATAAAAGATTAAAATGAAAAATATTAAAATTAAAAATGAAAATATGTGGATCAAAAAGTGAATACCGAAAAATGAAATTAAATATTGAAAATTGCAAGACAAAAGTTTGAAAGAAAATTTAAAATATTCAACTTGGAATCGAGAATTCAAAATGAGATGTGAAAAAGCTAGGTTTTATGACTAGAAATTAAAAATAGAAAACCACACAAAATAGAAATAGAAAACGAAACTGAAAATGAACGTTAATGAGAACTAAAATCTTGAAAATTAATAAATGGTAAATCAGTGAAATCTATAATCTGAATTGAAAATGAAAATTGAAACTAAAATAATTACTACAAATTGAGAACATGAAAATAAAAATTGAAAACATGTTTGAAAATAAAAAGCAAATACGAAGATATCAAATGATACAGAAAATTAGAAAAAGACTTTTTAAAACAATTTGAAGTTGGAAATTTTAAAGTCATTGAAGTGTGATAAATGCAATATAGTATCATTCTGTGAACGTCGAAAAATTGATATTATTTCCGTCCTGTCCTACCACAACAAAGACAATTACAATACACAGAGAAACATAAGATCAAACAAAACCATCAAAATTACAAAGGTGCACTTAACCAGGTCCCATGGAAGCATCATTTTAAAAATGTGGATGTTGTTCGTGACTGGAATGAACGATGTAAAAATGGTCGCTCAAACTGCATGTTGACTGCATATTATTGGAACTGCATTGTACATCACTGTGTATTAGTCACTAAAAAGGAGTGTTGGGCAGTGTGTGAAGTTTGGATACTAGATCTGTCGGTATTAGTCCCTCCAGGGGGATGTTGATTTGATAATGTTGATTTTGTTTAGCAGAATACTGGCAAATGGTTACTACAAATGACTAATATTGGCTAATAAATACATATGTGTTAGAATATCACTGCATGGTGGATAGTAGATAACAGGGTAACATACAGTAGATGGGTGATGGTTACCTTATCTAGTTCATAAAATATGCACGCACTTTGTCTGTTAGTGAGAATCGATTTTTGGTCTAACTGACTATTGTTATATAATGTCTACCTATTTTGTTCATAATTCTAAGTGGTAAATAAGATAAATTTAAGGTCTAACTTTGCTTAAGAGTTAGTGAAATGTTTCTCTAATTTTTCAGAAAATCTGTTGAACGATAGATCAGATGACAGTCTGCAAATAGCAGAGCTAAGTGATCAATTGTTTGTTCTTGTTTTTTATCAGTCTTTGGAACTCTATGATCAAAGATTTTAGCTTTGTTCAAAAACTATTTGAGAGGATCATTTATTTAAATTATTCATTGGAATTACAACTATTACTAGTCAATGGTCTTAAACTAAGTAGTAGAAAAGAGCAAAAGACAAAAGGTTTTGCGAAATTCACAAATAACTTATCTCCCTAAAATACTAAGTGAAAATGTATTAAGAAGTTACTGTATTGCTAGTTAAATCCCAAATAGTCTAAAATGTTCTATCATCATTCCTAATGAATAAAGTTCTAATTAAATTTCAGTGGTGTTCAAAATAAGATCCAGTGCCAAAGGTGCTGATTGTCTTTAGGCTTGAATGTACTAATGCAAAAGTAGCCTGAAATGTGATGATGTACTAACAGTCTTCTAAGTAATCACAATAACGTAATTCAATATATCCTTGTCTGAATTCACTGTGATTCCAAAATTAATATTTTTGTCCAAGAATATTATTTAACAGTGCCTTGTATTTCCAGTGAATACTAACTTGAATAAATAATAATAACAAATCAAATCTGAACACAACAATAAGATTGATTCTTCCTAAAGATGCTAAAGCAAGAATGAATAAGTTTTAGGTAAACAAGATTATAAAGACCTCTACGTGACCAAGGTCACATTTAGCATTTTATGGAAATGCCATGATCTAATGAAATTCTCCATTTTAGAAGAACCTAAGATCATAATATAGAATACAGTAAACATCAGGTAGGTTAAGTATTTTTATGGGGGTAATTCCAATAGCCATGAACCAGATCCTAATAGTATATCAACTTATATTCTAATCCTAATATTTAACCCACATTCCTATAAAATATATTAGCTATGTATTATTTGTTTGCCAAACTAAAATCTCATCAGTGACTCTAGTCAGAACACAGTGAACTTAATTTTGTGCAAGGTCAAATACAAGACACCATTATCCATGACATAAAATGAATTTTATAAAAAAAGCTATAAAACCATGCAAATTAATCGTACATAACACATACTCATTGACTTTTTAGTGTAAGAATACTTTTTGATTATTGTCAATTCATTCAAAGGAATTCTGGTTTATATCATTATCTCATTGGGATGCATCAATAATGTTGGTACAGCAGTACATTCAAGATGAGTTCAAATTCTGGATTATATCATTTCATTGAGATGCATCAATAATGTTGGTACATCAGCACATTCAAGATGAGTTCAAAGTCTGGATTATATCATTATCACATTGGGATGCATCAGTAATGTTGGGTACAGCACCACATTCAAGGTGAGTTCATTAAGAACATTCTACACTGTTGGACATGTGAGAGAACTTTCGGGATTATTTGTGATTTAATTCACAATACAGTAAGTGATTTTGAATTTAATTTTGCATTATAGGGAAATAAATTGCTTTCTAAATTTTAACAAATGAACTGGTTTTTCTTCTTAGTGTTATTTAGTTTAAGACTAGAATCTAGCAATACATTAGTTTGAACCTGTTAAGATGGAAGAGCCACATGAAATGATATGTCTGGTCACAAATTTGCAAAGAATTATTCAAAAATACACTTAAGAAAGCTTATAGACAAATTCCAGACTACTTTGAGATTAATTTCAGGATACTTGTTAATATCTGTTTAAATAAATGTCTGGGATCCCAAATGGCCACAACACAATAACACAGTTTGGTGAAGAAACTGACTGGAACTTTTCAAGTAGTGTATATTCGATGAAGAAATTTCCAAAAATATCAGTGATGACACAACACCCTGCATTTAGAAAGAATTTTGAAAAAAGGATAAAATGGGATATGTCATGGTTTCTTTGTCTTTATTTTGGTCAGTACAACATCACTAACTTTGAGAGATTCTTTCAAACTATTTGAATTCTTTCTCTATTTATTATGGCCAGTTACATCTAGCCTTAATCAAAATGTATTATAAATTATACATAGCTAACTGAATATGTATACATAAGGATGCGAATTAAATCTGTCTTCAATTATATAAACATATGCCACTAAAGAGGATGTTTGAGGAATAATGACAAAGGAGAAAGTATATATAAGTTATATAAACACTAAAGAGCATGTTTAATGATCAAGGAAAAAGATATATATATATATATATATATATATATATATATATATATATATATATAGGCTATATAACACTTAAATATGCTCCATACTGAAACAAATAATGAATACGTCTCTTGTGTACAGTCTCAACCTCGCTCTCTTTAACCTGAGAGAAGAAAGATGTTTTTTTTTTGTGTTACTTAGTGTTAAACATCTTGTGGTAGGGTTGATGCTATTTATGTAAAATAAACTTTGCTTATGCTGTTGTGAAGGGTCAAATTTTGAATTGCATCAAACTTTAAAAGTTGAATGCACTGAACATTAAAATTTTATCTCATTTAAGCCAGAAAAGTCGTTCTGAGGGGTCACTACAACCTTTCTTCTTTCATCTCCCTATGTCAGTATACGTTTCAAAGGGACAGCATTCTGATGCAGTGAAATTGACTGGGGTATCTTAACATAGTCCTTAGAAAGTAAACATTTGAGCTAAAAACCTTAACTGCTTGGTAGGAACCTATGTCCGCTTATCTTTTTTTTCAAGGGGAAATTGTCACGTATTGTCGTTCACAGATTCCAAGCTGTCTAAACCTGATGAAAGGAATTATTTCTTTGGGAAAAATTAGGGACCACTGCCTACGATTGGGCAGAATAAATTAGGGCATACACTTTAGAGCAATCAAAATTTAATGTGATGACCTTAGTTCAAAGTCTTTAGTCTGAAAATTTCCTAGAAGAGGAAACTTCGTCTCAACTCTGTGGGAAGCAAAAAGAGATTAGTACTTTCCTCGTGAAACAGGAAAGGGACCAGGTGGTCTTCTTGTAAAAACAAAGACATGTTTAGTGCTAGGACAAATAATTTATGAAAGAGAAAGGCAATAAGGAACAGCCTTCTTAGAGAAAGACAAGACAGTCTGGAGACTGGATTCTGGGGAAGGAAAGAAAAATGAGGTCAGAATAAAAGGATCAGGATCTTTTGACCATGCTATCAATCATCTTCACTTGGGAGAGGGAGAACTAGAGCAATCATCATGCTAATGTCATTCACCCTGCCCTGCCTCTTCATGGTGTATAAGGGGAAAACATCTTTTTTAGCAGACTTCATTAATTCCCTAGCAGAACTTGAAGGACTCATTGACATGTGCAGCAGAACTCACACAACCATCTTTGTGGTGATCTGAATATCACTATGTACAGGAAACAACCAAAATGAGTTGGCGAAGGAGTCTTAGCAGTCATTAGAAGCCAAAAAACATATCCCTACAACCAGTTTTCTTGTCAAGCCTTATTTTACCATCATGATTGAGTACCACGGTCCCAACTTGCCTGCTGGTTGGCATCCATTAGTCTCGAGAGACGATGGAACTGCGTCGATGAGAGATGTCCCGGTTGGTGGTTGTGCAGCGTCTGCTGTGGCTACGTAATCCAATGCGGGAGTGGCAGTCCCTGCTGCACTTGAAGGTTGTGTCAGGTGTTGGTTGGAGCTGCATCTTCTTCCTCTGCGATCGTCTTTCATCAGCTAGCAAGCGTTGCTTGTCCTCTTCGGTTTTCAGACCAGTGATCAGAGCATGTCGCCAGCTTGATCTGTCTAGAGCGAGCTCTTCCAGGTGTTGACATCGATATCAAGGGCTTTCATGTCATGCTTACAGACATCCTTGAAGCGGAGATGTGGCTGTCCGATCGACCTTTTGCCAGAGTCGAGTTCCGAATAAAGAAAATCTTTGGGGATCCGTCCGTCAACCATCCAACGTATATGGCCCAGCCATCTGATGCGGCGTTGGCGGAGGAGTGTGATCATGTTGAGAATCTTTGCACACTCGAGCACCTCGTTGTTTGTTACTCGATCGCTCCAGGTGATCCCGAGTTTGCGTCGGAGCCATCGCATGTGAAAGGCGCTCAGTCTTTTCTCTTTTAAGGCATACAGAGTCCAGGTTTCACTGGCGTACATGAGAGTGCTTTGCACGCATGCACGGTACACGGTGATCTTAGTGTTCATGGTCCGCATGCTGTTGTTCCACACTCTCTGCGACAATCTGGAGAGAGTCATTGATGCCTTTGCGATCCGTTAGTTGAGCTCAGCATCGAAGGAGAGGTTGTTGGTGATGGTAGAGCCGATGTACATGAATTGACTCACCACCTCAAGCTCGTAGTTGTTGATGATGATGATGCTTGGGGTTCCGCATCCTGAACCATCACGTTTGTTTTCTTTAGGCTTATGGTTAATCCAAACTCATCACATGCTTTAGCAAAGCGGGCCATCAGGCGCTGAAGCTCAGCTTCTGTGTGGGTGGCTAGAGCAGCATCGTCTGCGAAGAGCATGTCCCTGATGGTTACTTCACGAAGTTTGCTCTTTGCCTTCAGTCGTGGCAGGTTGAACAGTCTGCCGTTTGATCGTTTGTGAAGGTAAATACCTTCTGTGGATGTCCCAAAAGCGTGCTTTAGCAGGACTGCGAAAAAATGCCGAAGAGCGTGGGAGCAAGGTCACCGCCCTGTTTAACTCCACTGCGGATGTCAAAGGGGTCGTATGTTGAACCATCGTACTGCACTGTGCCTTTCATGTCATCGTGGAAGGATTGGATCATGCATAGCATCTTTTTAGGGCAACCAATTTTCGCCAGGATTGTGAAGAGTCCGTCTCTGCTGACCAGATCGAATGCCTTGGTGAGTCTATAAAGGCCAGGAAGAGGGGTCTCTGTTGTTCTCTGCATTTTGTCCTGCAGTTGCCTGACAGAGAAGATCGTGTCGATTGTGGACCTCTCTGCGCGGAACCCACACTGCGACTCTGGGTAAACTATGTCAGCAAGTGTCTACAGTCTGTTCAGGATGACGCTTGCGAAAACTTTACCCACGATGCTGAGAAGTGATATGCCTCTGTAGTTGTTGCAGTCGCTTGTCTCGCACTTGTTCTTGTACAGGTTTATGATGTTAGCATCTCTCATGTCCTGATGCACTGCACCCACGTCCCAGCGCTGGCAGAGGAGGTCGTGCATGTGTGTGAGCAGCACGCTATATCCACACTTGATGAGTTCTGCTGTGATGCCATCCTTCCCTGGGGCTTTACCTAGGGACAGTTTCTCTAAGACCTTCTTTAGTTCGTCTACAGTAGGTTTCTCATCCAGTTGGGCCATGAGAGGGATGTTTTCAATGGTGTTGAGGGCATCATTGGTCACGTGGTTCTCTTGGAGTACAGTTCGGAGTAGTATTCCACCCTACGCTCCATCTTCTTGCCTTTGTTGTGGATGGTATCGCCTGTGGCAGACTTCAGTGGTGCTGTCAGTTTCTTCGTGGGACCCATTGCTTTCTTTATGCCATCGTGTATGCCAATGATATTTCAAATATCTGCTGCTGACTGGATACTCTGGCAGAGCCGAAGCCAGTATTCATTGGCACACTGCCGTGCTAATGTTTGTACTTTGCTTCTGGTAGACCTGTATGCCTATAGTGTTTTCTGACAGGGGGATCGCTTGTATTACAGGTGAGCACTGCGACGCTCTTCTATGGCTGGTATGAGTGTGGCAGAGTTAGCCTCAAACCAGTCATTGTTCTTTGATTGCTTCTTACCAAAGATCCATGTGGCTGTGCTGTATACAGTCTCTCTGATGTGATCCCATCTCTCTTTGGCACTGCCGTTGGGGGCTTCTGAGTCAAACGTCTTGGAAAGAGCATAGGTGAATTCCACAGCCTTGTCTGGATAGGATGTCTTGCTCACATCAATTCGTGGTTGATCCTCTTGCCTAGAGGTGTGGATCTTCTTTGGCTGAAGCTTCATTTTGCAGCACACCAGCGAGTGGTCGATGTCGCAGTCAGCACTGTGGAAGGTACGGGCAAGAAGCACACCCTTCATGGCTGACCGTCTTGTTATGATCAAGTCCAGCTGGTGCCAGTGTTTACACCGGGGATGCCTCCAAGACACTTTGCGCTGTGGCTTTGTCTGACAGAATGAATTGGTGATGCTGAGTTCGTGGTACGAGAACAGCTCTAGCAGGCGCTGACCATTCTCATTCATCTTCCCAACGCCAAACTTGCCAAGACAGGAGGTCCAAGAGTCCTGATCGGCACCCACCCTAGCATTGAAGTCACCCAGATCTCTTCCTTGGGAATTTTGTCGATGAGCGAGTTTAACTCATCATAAAACTCATCCTTGGTTTCTGTGGAGGATCTTAGTGTAGTAGCGTAAACACTGATCAGGTTGACAGGCCCGTTTGTGGTGTGGAGGCGGAGGGATAGCAGTCTTCCATTTCCTTGTTGGCAGGGTTCTATCATTCCCAGCAGAGTGTTCCTGACAGCGAATCCAACTCCAAACTCTCTGGCTTCATCTGCACTCTTTCCTTGCCAGAAGAATGTGTAGTTTTTTTCTCTGAGGGTCACATAATCTGGTAGTCGTGTCTCCTGTAGTGAGGCGATGTCGACCTGGAGCCTTGCAAGTTCATCGTTGATGACTGAAGTCTTACGAACATGACTGATTGTCTGTGATCATCTGAAAGCACAGTCAGCATGGTCCGGACATTCCAGGTATCTAGCTTGAGGATTGAAGTCTTCTTCTTCATTTTTATTTTGTTATTTCTTGGTGCAGTAGTTGCAGTCCTCTTGTCAGGTACTCGCGTACCTTAAGCCTTACGCACCCAGCAAAGCATGTGAACTGTGGCGGGACGGCACATTATTGGCTGGAGGCTGCCCAGTTTGAGGCGGGCGGTAGCTGTCTAGTGAAACATCCGTCAGAAGCATCCCCTAGCGTCTGGCTCTACGCCAATCGAGCGTTGACTTATAACCGGTAAACTGCTGCTTCCTGTGTTGTGTCGACACTATCGGGCGAAGCTGCAGTGTCCTATCCAGGGCGAAAGCCTGGGCAGGGTGATATGGAGAATCAACTGTTGCCCATGCAGCTGATTCCCCCCCCCCCTCCACGCAGCTGATGGATCCAAGGGAAAGGACAAGCCGATACGTCATGGCACCGGCTGCGTCGCAGGAGTTGCCGAGATGACACTGAAATCAATGCCAAGTCTCCTTAGGGACTCCGACTCCGGATTTTCTGTTGAGGTTTACTCCCATAGCCTTTGGCCCGAGAGGGTATAGTCGCAAGGCAGCGAAGGTTTGAAATCGGAGTTTACTTTCTCCTAGATGGGCGACCACCCAAGGTTATCGAGCCCCATCTGCCCGAAGTATCTGGTTTTGAGGCGCCAGAAGCTCGCCTGTCATCCCTTCTCCAGTCAGTTTAAACAGGTTCCGCCACTCGTGAAGGGCTGGAGCTATTTGGTTGTCAGAGGCTCTATCAGACGCAAGCCATTGGGAGATTTCCAAGGGAAGTGGGTGCTGATCTCCAACATCCGCCCCATCCGCCCCACATCCGCACCATCCACCCTCGGCAATGAAAACCCTTGAAACCCAGCTTGCCTACATCGCCATTAACTTGATTGACAATGTTTGAACTGTAAACATAGCGCCACATGATGTTATGTATATCTATATTATGTGTATACATTTTTATGATTATAGATTATAAAGGATCATTTGGTAGACAACGTTTGTACATTGGGATGAAGCCATTAGACAGAAGAATCATGGAAGGTGTAGAAGAAATCTTGTTCACTAATTTGAATTGCGATAATCGTTTTTATCCTAGGAAAACCAGGTGATATAATTTATGTTTCGTTGGATGTTAGAGGGCATGACTTTGTAGGAAAGTTAGAATGATTTCGAAATGGCTATTCGACTTTATTCTGCTTCTGAAATTGCATCTTAGTTTTTTTAAAAGATGCTTACCTGAGAATTAGGTATTCCTAGATAAATATCTGAAGAAGAATTAATTCTTTTAGGAGTGTTCAATTAGTTTTGAGAGGATTCGTTTATTTCAAATATTCATTGTAATGACAAGTTGTTCATAAACTTGAGGACTAAGTAAATACATTGGAATTACCGCGAATTCGTTTAAAGAGTTTAGGATTATATCATTGTGATACATCAAGATTATTAGCACATCCGCACCATATATTGAACTTCATTCAGATGGAGGAGGTCGCAGGTTCGCACCCCGGCCAAGTCATACCAAAGACATTAAAAATGGTACTAACAGCTGCCTCGCTTGGCGCTCAGCATTAAGAGTTTAGTGTTAGGACTGATGAGCCTGGTGTCAAGATAATGTGACTGGGTGGAACATCACGCCACATGTCTGCGGCATGATGCCCCAGTGCTAGACATCATCATACATTGCCACACTACAGACACCATAGCGATATGACTGAAACTTTTTTTAAACTACGTTACAAATCCACACACACATACACACACACTCATTCAGAACATCAATGGAACTCATTTGGAATACTCTACACTTTTGGACTTGTTATAGAACGTTTAGAACTGTTTAGGATTTCATTCACCATACTATTAGTTATTTTTAAGTTTTTACTTTGTATTCAAGGAACATTGTTGAATTTCACAAATTATGTTGGTTTTCACTATTTTCCGTTACTTAGTTTAATACATTACGATGATCTAATGAAAACATCTGATCATACACTGCTGAAATCATCCATTAGGTGTAACCTCAACAACCAACAAAAAGCAAGCAAACTCATGAAAGTAGGCCAAACAATCCCACATGGAAACAGTGCGACCTGCAATATATATACAGAAAACACCTTTATTAAACTGTCAAGGCAGCAATAGCCCATTCTAAATTACACTATATGCACTCCATCTGGAAATTGTCTTGAAGGAAGCCACATCAGCTGGAATTCTGGGTCATAGATGCTAAAAACAAATGAAAAGGCAGAAGTCCATGGCATGAAAATATATTGGCTGCCTGCTAAAGATTGAAACAAGTGCACAAAAAATAGTTAATGAGCGGCCCAAGCCAGGATAGAGTTGACCCTCTGCATATTAGCTGCAGAATAGCAAGTGTGAACTAGGAAAAGAGTTCTAGAACCTCTAGAAGGTTTGAGCCAAGCTCTATACCGAAATATTGGTAGCCGCTGAATTGTATCAACATTTATTCTACAGACTGGTAAACAGGCAGAAGACCTCCCATCATGTACAGAGTTCCACGTCCTGGATGATAACACATTAATACACCCTGAGGATCTATTGCAGAGATGGAGACATCATGTTTAGTTTCAAGCATTTCCACATAGTTAAGAGCATTACGATGAGTCCAGCCTGAAATTGGTGTCTAATAAATATTGCTTTTAAGTTGTACTATATCCGAACCCATCCCTATACTGGAAGAAAAAAGATGGGGCATTAACAAGCTTTCAAACAACATTTCTTTATACCACCCTGATATAGCTGCGCACAATTTTAAACTGGGTGGCCAGCTTGTAGCTGTTTTCCCCACCAGACGTCTGAAAATACCATCAAAAGTGCCAGTATCTCAGAAGCATTACAAGCAGGGATGATACAAAAGGGTAGGACCATACACTATCTTAAAACTGCAGGCATCATTGTGACAACTACCTTTAGAAAGCTGCTAGAAACAGTGATTCCTCCTCACCGGACAGTAAGCTGACTCCTATCCAAAATAAACTGCAAAGCTATTTCTGACAAATTGTCTGTCCTACCACGTAGCACTACAATAAAACCTGTGTTGAGAGACCATCTGTCTTGAGAGGCAAGGTTATCCATGAACACTTTTATTGATTAGATAATGTTATTATCTGAGAAATTACCTGTCTTTAGAGACCATTATTATTTATAGAAGGAATGATCTTTTGAGACAGGTTCTATATTGATATATGTAGCAGGTATTGAGCAATTGAGGCATGAGACACAATAATCAGCATTAAAATATTCTTTTTTAATAAACAGTTGGCAAATATTTTTGGTGGAGGGAGACGAGAACGGCATGTCAGAGGAAATGTTTAAATTATGCGACTTCCACCAATCATCATAAAAATTGGTTGTACTGATAGAGACCTCGCAGTGCGATTAAGGGAATTAGAAAACGAGCATAACATAGAAGGCCTTTACTTGCTGGTTTCATGTTTAGTGGATGACATGGGAGCTGGTGAGGACCTGGCCCAGAAAGCAGCTATTCAGGCTCATCGGTTGCAGGAAATACAAAGTCGTGATGACTGGTTCATCGTTCCTCCACGTGTCACACTGAGAGCAATAGTAGCAACAGTTAGTGCTGCATTGCAACAATTAATGGTACGTACGATAACAATATTACATATATAACAGTGTATAACGTAATGTGTAGTTTATGTATATACAAGTTTTATTGTTGATGACGAACAAAGTGTTGCCATACTTTTTCTCATATTTTTATGTAACGACTCTATTTTTTGTTGAATGTATATAAACGAGTTTTCTACTGATATCCCCAACCTGTAAACTCATTTAATTATTCCGCAACGTGACAATTCTAGTTAAGTGAAAATGCATTTGCGATACCAGATATTAGTATGGGGCAGTGGTCAGTCTTAGGCAGAAGTTGCAGGCAGGGTGATTTGCTATTCAGACGTTTGTAACAAAGGGCATCTTTCGCGCAATTCAGATTAGTCAAAACTTCTAATAGAAGGATGATTTAAAGAACTATCTAGATTTCATGTACGTCGGAGAGCGAACAATGATGTTCGCTTGTTTGAAAGATTACAACATGTAGTGCATGGAACATTAATATGCAATACATGTGAGTATTTATTAGCAACGAGATTTATTAGTAACGAGCTGTTTGAATGTGTGGACATAAAACAGAAGGAATGTAATGTCGATCATGTGCTTCGTTATTTTCTTTGCCTATTCAGAACGTCAGTGTCCATTATATGAGGTACGTTTTCATATATATTGTTGCTAATGCTGAAGTTTCTTTGGTGGGATAATTCACGGTACCAGTCTCCTTAAAATGTATTTATATAAACATATCATATCCTTATTTTGCTTCCAACATGAATTAATATATTGCGTGCACATGTTCTTGTTGGTTCTCCCGTTTACAAAAATCTGATTAGTTTATTGTTTCATTAACGGTATAACGAGTAAGACGCGTAAGTGCCTGATCGTCAAAAAGTTTTCAGAATACGGAAATGTTATTAGTACTCTCTTGCAAAACGTTTTCTCAGCTTATTGGAAGAGTAATCATTAACATGTGCAAGTTGTATCTTTGTAAAACTTTCTTCTGTTCAGTAGCCAGGTCTATGTTTGGTAAGATTCACATTAGGTGGCGTTAGGCTAGTGCTACTCTTTCAGTTCTACCCTACAGGCTACCAGCGAATGGCACTGGATGGCAGAAGTTAAAAGATGAGAATGATAGCTCATTGCAAGCTATGTCATTACTCACAGAAGACCTTACCAACTAAACCGATGTGTAAATATAAACGAGGGTAATATAATCAGGTTGCCACCTATCGAATTTCCGTACTCCAGGAGATTCGAAAACTGCTACATAAAGAGAGATTCAGCCAGCTTGTCTTCTACTAGGAGGAGGGCATTATAGGCAGAAAAAGACCATTGCACAATGTGAGGGTGGTTTGGACTAGTTCAAACAATGTGTCGTCAAAATTGAATGTTGTAGTGTGGTTAATTATACTTTAGACTATCTGTTAACCATCGATTTCAAAGCGAGCTTATGTCAAAAGGAGTATATTTAGTATTCGTAACTGATATTAACATTGTACGACACGATGATTCAGATTTCTCCGAACTTGGTTTACTAACATTTTTAGAAAATTCTTTTTGAGTTTCAAGATGAACAGCATTTTCACTTTAGGGCTGAATGCTCTGTTGCCCCCAGAGGAGATATATACAGTGTGACGTTGTATGCATGTACTATATATCTGATAATCTCATTATGGAACTGTTCATCTTTAAATAATAATAATAATAATAATACAATTGCTGTTCTGACGATATCACAATTGTTAATGAAACACCAATTTGCCACATGTCCTTACTATGTTAATAGGTGATAATAAATCTAAGTACATTGACACACAAACTTAAACAGCTCTAAAATCTAATGATATAGATACACTTCTGCTTCCTTTATTGAGGAGAACCTATACTTGTTCGATGATTATCTTTGCTGCAGAATAAAATTAACCATTATGTCAGGTCGAAAATAATGATTTGAGCGAATACAGCTCATTAATTCTTTGTTTCATTTCAAGTTATAATCAACTCTTTACATCTGATGTAAATCGTGTGCCATATGGCAGAGATTGGAGAATAGCTCACAAACAACTAAGGCATTTAAAATTACAAAAGATGGTATTAAAACCATTTACTTAAAAAAGGCGTGATGTCATTCTATCTTTCTACTCTGCAAGTACAGTTAAAATATATTGATGCGTTTCAAGATGACCCTCTAATGTTATATCTGCTTGATCTTTGTATACATGAAGCTAAATTGCACTACTGCATATGTACATTATCAGCAGCAAATTACAATCCGGTGTTCTCGCCATGGTCATTGACGGTCATCGTCCTAATATGTAATTTCAATTCAGCCCCGATACTTTTGAACCCGCCGATATATTCTACCCACCAAGGACTTCATGCTTTTTTGTTTCTCCATAGCTTTCCAAACATAGTAGGCTAGATCAATATTCTGTTACCTAACTCCAAAACCTATATATACAATTACTCATTTTCCCACCTGGTTTGGCCCAGCGGCTAGACATTACTATCAATAGAATCGACGCCGAAAATTCGCCCATGATCCTTCAGAAACTAGTCAAATATTGAATAAGTGTAACCAGTCAGCTGCGAATAATGACTAGGCGGTCGTATGCAGACCCATTACTAATAAAAGGAATGATTTAATATAAAAGATCATCCTATCCAGCTTCGAAACAATCGCTCGCGCTATGGAAACGCGTGTCGAGTTTTTTAATCTTGTATTCACTAAAAGACTTCTTAATAAGTTTTCATAGCCCTAAGGATCAATGGCGCCAATCTGGCATCTAATATGGCCGCCATCTTGAAATCTTGTTATCGCTCTACTTAAATAGAAAGTCATATTGACATGGGGTTTTCAACAGAAGATTTCTTATGATGTCCTTTTCGTCTCAAATGAAAATTATGCCGATCTGAATTTCAGCAGTCATGGTAAAACATTTGGCATATCTACTGCTTGTGAATAGAAATTCATATCTTAAAATGTTGCTTTTCCAATTCCTCTCCATATGGATGGCTATATCGACATGGAAGTTTACTAAGATACGTTAACGTTCCTAGTTGGTGCCAAGTATACATAAAATATGGCTACCACAATGTCTCTTTAAAAATCTTGTTCTCACAACTCACCTGAAAAGATTATCTTTATTCCAGGTGGATTTTTTTGTCAAGCATAGCAAATTCCTATCAGGATATTGTACAGTTGGCTTCAAGACAAAGTCACTATAATAAAAACCATATCAATGTAATTTTTAAGTAAAAACATATTGTACGGATAATAACGTGAAACAATGTTACCAAACAGCGCTCATGTAATATTTTCTGGCACTCTGGTTTTCGTGTACTTTTTAAATTTACGATACCTTTTATTGTGATGAAAAATTGATAGGAGATACATGTTGATCTCTTTTTTTTAACAGATGATTATGAAGGTGTGCAATTTGTCAATAGTAATGAGATCAATTATTAAATACTTTTTCAACACTTAACGAGGGAACCTGTTACAGGGAAGAAACGTGTAGACCTATTCAAGCCTGCATTCTCAGAAATTCAGAAATTTACGTCAGTAGAATGATTGAAGAGCAGCTGGTGTACCATTGGTTACTTGCTCTTTGAAGGAAGCTGCAAGTAAGTTCGGATTGGTTATGAATGCTATGATATGTAAATGAACATTGTTGAGTAATATAAGGTATGTTATATACTGTGTCACCAATCGTTATCAGCCAGTCACGGAATTAAAAAAATGTAAGAAAAGCAAGCAAACAATAAGCCATCTTAGTGGAGCACTTGTCCAGGTCACAAATATATGCCAAACAATAAAGGACTGATCAATACATCTCCATTAAATCATGCTTTGACAGCAATATATGAAACAGACCGTGTAAAATTCAAAGGGAGAAAAGGCAACTAAGTTCTTAATTTTGTTTGACAATTAATTTGTTCAGGTTAATTGAAAGTAACTAGACATTTTCAAAGTTTTATTACAGGATCAGTAGTATAAGTTTAAATTGCATCTGTGTGTGACGTGTGGGTTGGGCGAGTCTCCAGTCCATTTGAAAAAGGGAGGGATTATATGAATTACCGTATCAAGGAACAGTTAAATTCAATCTGTCGAACAAAGTATGTTGATAAGACACACACACACACACACACACACATATATCGGTTTAATTAAAATTGTTTGTTTCGCTTCCATCTATTACATTGTTTAACATATATATATGTTTTGCTGACAAAAGAAATATGTCCTAAAGTTTAAGTAACGTTCTTCTTGGAAGTCTAACCCTATTTTTCCATCAATATCAGGGACATAACGTTTTGAGAAAGATGAGTTGTGACTTCATGCCACTCCTGTGCTAATTTTGAATACAAATCAATTCTCGTCTGAGCTACCGACAAAAGCACCCTTCCAGATCGATGGTTTGTAAACGATGTCAAATATGATTGCCCACTTCATTTATTCTACAAGGCAATAAGCGATATGTTACCACAACAATTACATGATCATATTATTTTCAAAAAATATTGGTTACAGTTATAATGACAAATGAGTAGTTACTTTTCGTGCTATAACTTTATTCATAATGATGATGTTAATATGTTGTACGTTTTATCTGTTTTAATTTATTTTATTATGTTATACTTACACAGTAAGTCGCCTGATGACATACTTCGAATATGACATTTTATAAGTTAGTAAATAAGCACACTTATATCTTACATGAAAATACAGTTTTTAAATATGTATTCATTTTTAAGTAGTTTACATGCAGAAAGCAAATCTAACATGGTGAGTTTTAATAGACAGCATTAAACTTTTTCATTTCAAAAGTTATCCCTCGCATTCTCTCTGAAATATGTATCTTTACATCATGGTAAATTCCACCGTCTCCTATTTTCACGATATTGTATTTATTTAATTTTTTCAGTAAGACGGTCATTATGCAAACCAAAGATACTGGATATGTCTCGAATATTTTAGAGAAAGAAGATCTTAAAGAGTGTTGTGAGTATGTAGGGCTCAATCAGTTTTATTCATATAGATACTGCCTTGTAACTTTCTTATGCATTGTGGACAAAAATGTTATGTTCGATTGCAGAATATTGCATTTGTTCTGGAATCAGATTTATAAATGCATTAGATCTTTCAATAAACTTTATGTGATTTTGTCAAAGGAAGATTTAGGAAATGTTTAATCAGCTTTATGAATCTCTTCAACCGCCCCGTAGTAAAACTATAAAATATCAGGATCAACTGTCAGAGTTTTTATACCTCCATGAAGTAACTAGGCTATTTGGGCCCAAAAGGGTCCCGATGGGCTCCTGCCTTTTTTGTATTAATATCAAATGTCAACGCAAATCACAAATTACAATATTTGATGGGTAATATTGCCTGTTGAAAGTTTCTCTCCATAGTGTTAACAAATAATTTGTTTTGCATCCTTGCATCCTTGGGATCCTTTGCTACGCATATTCTTGCTATAAGGTAGCTACGCCCCTGCCTCTATGTGAAATTAAAATTTACGTTCTAATAGACTCTATTTGATCATGATTGTACATCATAAATAACCTTTTGAAAAGTTATATTATCACCGCATGTATATATGTCAGCTTCCTGAGATGCATGCAATTTCCCATAGGTGTAGAGCTTGTTGTTTGACCACTACAATGATCACATACAAATTTTCGATCCATTCTCCTTCTGAATGTAACAACATTGAGTTGCAGGGCGCAACGGTGTTTTCCCAACTCTTGAACACATTGGGCTATTGTACATACTATCATCTTGAGTTGTACATACCATCATTTGTAAGGTCTATTACGTTTTCTGTACATGCGTGCAAAACATTCGCTTCTCTTTTCATGGCAAATCTTTCCAATCACTAAGCGCCCCGGTGGCCTAAGTGATTAGAGTGTCCTCCTCAGATTATGGATATCGTGGCTTCGAACCCCGACCTAATTATGCCAAAGACGTATAAAAATGATATTAGCAGATGTCTTGCATGGCACTCAACATTAAGAGGTTAGTGCTAGAACTGGTGAGCCTGGTGTCAGAACAATGTGACCCAGTGACACATGATGCTACATGACTGCGGCATGAGGCTCCAGTACTAGACATCATTATAAAATGCCACACGGCATGCATCGTAGCGATATGACTGAACAATTGTTAAAGCTACGTTAAAAACCCAAATCACTCTCTCTCTCTCTCCCTCTCTCACTCTATTTCTTCCATATATTACCTTTTCTGAACCTATATAGCGCATGCTGCAGAGTTTCACATGTCAATGCATGCCACCTTATGATAATGAGGAACAATGGCATTCAAAGTGATTGATAGAAGGCTGTAATATTGTGTTTTTGTTTGCAAGTGTTGTATATAGATGTCAAGACGTTGTTTTCATCGTACCCTGTAAACAATGACCTTATTGACATAACAATACTGTCAAAATATAATGCATCTACCTGAGGTCCATCAATGATGGCGATGCCAAATTGCTAGATCGAACGAATAGTGTAGCCGAAATCGAAGTCGAAATGATCACGTTTAGAAGCAAAAATAAAACACGTTTTCACGTGACACAAATGATTCTTTGGTAATTATAGCTAAGGTTATCTGGTAACCGTCTATATGTAAGGAGCTTTTGTCGTTATTTCAAAGTGGGTCATTTGTATTTTTAACTGATATTACCACTGTATAGCGGGATGACTCAGATTTCGCCGAACTTGTTTTGATAATATTTTTAGAAAAGTATGTTTGACTTTCAAGGAGACCGTAAATGACCGATTTCTCTGTTGTTCACAGACGAAATGTATGCTTTGTAAAGTTGAATGTAATTTATGCTGATATGAACAATCTGGTACTCGAATTGTCTAGCTTCAAATAATAATAATAATACTAACATTAATAATAATAATAATAATACTCATAATAACCTGGCTGTAGTGAAGATTTAACATTTTAGATGACAGCTTAATCTGCCACGTGTCCTTAATGTGTTAACAGGTGATAATACATTGATGCACACTTAAGTACGTTCACACAGGTCATTAACAGTCTTGAAATGGATATATATATATATATATATATATATATATATATATATATATATATATATATATATATATGTGTGTGTGTGTGTGTTTGTGTGTGTGTGTGTGTGTGTGTGTATGTGTGTGCCTGTGTGTGTGTGTGTTCAGGGGGGTATTCAACATGTGCATATATCAGAATATATTATACCAAGGTATATACAATTCAAAAAGTCAGATGCAACGCCTTTAAATAAAGAAAAAAAAAACTACTTACGCAGAACTTTAGAATGAAGCGTTTTAAATTCTAATACAGTTTTTGGGATCTCAGGTAATCTGTTCATCTGCATGATAAAATTACTTCATGGATATTAAATGGGGTTCTTCTCTCTATTATGATGTGACTGTTCAGATAGGATTACATTTTAAAACACTTTATAAAGTGTACGTCTCATCTTATGACAAAAGAGAAAGAGACCCTAAAGTGAAAGCAATTCACGTCTTGGAAATCAAAACCTACTATTTTGTGGAAGTATGTTCTGTGAAATGTGAGTCATCGTGCCATGCAGAGGAATTAACAGCTACGAATGCAGAACAAGCCTATGGAAAGCTATTACCGCCAAAAACATATCTCTGAAATAATATAAGTACATTTGAAATAAACAATGAAAAGCTACCATACAACACGCATTCTTGTAAAATATACATATTAAAGCTAAGAAAATACGATTAATACTAGCATAAAACAATGGACACACAAACGAACAGACAAATACAGATAAATTAGAGCACTTAGAACAGAACGAATCAAATTGATTGCCAAACCAGGTCTAACAATAGACTTAAGATCACAAACAATGCAAATTATTATTGAGTGTTGGCATCATGAGCAGAAAAGGTAATGATATTGAGACATTCTTAGCAATACAACTATTCTGAGTTTACATGGAACATAATGATTTCAGAATCAGTTATATATATTTGCTGAATGTAATGTGTACTTTAACACGTGTATTATTTAATTCGTCACTCAATTTGTATTCATTAACATTTTTCAAATACTTCTTACTGCTATCTTCTTTTCATAATTTAGCAAAATGTTGAGATTGAATAAGATATTGAAATGCATTACTTATACTCTATGAGAAACATAATTCACAAGTTTTTCTTACATATCTATGTAAACAATACTCCCTTTCAGTTTCATTCGCTGTACGAATTTATACGATTAAAAAATAAATATTAATTTTGTTAAATATCTGATAGGCTCTACCTGTAAAGGCATGTGAAACATTACAATGCCACATCTGTGTATATGTCTCTTTCATTCAACTGGCAGAAGTGAATTACCGAAATAACCATATAATATTCATTCCTAAATCACTAAAACATGACTGATAAACATCAGCTACATACCAGCAGCATCACAATATTGGATAATATCATCTAATGTTTTGGAGATTTCCTTCATTTCTTCAGTAACAAGTCCACATCATATCATAACCCTAATTTTGATATAAATGATAGTAATAAGCATATCGGTCTCTCCAAATAATATATGTAGTATCCCACATTTTCTTGACTATAAACCTATTCTTACGACGTCAATACATGCATATTCCACATTGGAATTCTCCTCAAATTCTATATCTCACAGCCATATAACAATAACGTACAAACAGTTTTGTGAAAATGTGTCTGTTGTAAATTCAGTGATATAGACAAACTTCTGCTTCTTTTATTGAGAAGAACCTCTGCTTTTTTTAGCTTGTTCGCTGCTTCTGTTACTAGAAGAAAAGCAACCATTGCGTCAGGGCATACATAATGATTTTAGCGGATACAGCACATTCATTAATTGCTTCATTTCGTTGCATGTTCATCTGTTGGCAGATGTTGAAATTCATAAGATTTTTATCAGAGAGGGGAGATGAGCTCACAACCAAGTAAATTTAAATTACCGAAACTGGTATTAAGACCATTTTCGTTAATCATACATGACGTAATTCTATCTTACTGCTCTGAACATGCACTTCAAATAAATTCATGCCTATAATCAAAGCCTCTAATGTTACATGTGCTTGGACATCGTATATAATAAGCAACATTGCACTAATGCGTAATTAAATTTTCAGCAGCAAATTACAATGAAGTGTTTGCGCCATGTTCATTTACCGTCATAATCCTAACACACTTTCAATTCAGCTCGCGATGCTTTTGAACCCGCAGAGATTCTACGCATCGATGCTGATATGCTTTTTTCTTTCGCCACAGCTTTTCAAAATATTATGCCAAATAAATACTTTACCACCGAATTCCAAGGCCTATTACTATAACTGACGTACGCAAGCACACATTCCGGAAGACACGCACGTATGTATGTATGTATGTATGTATGTATGTATGTACGTACGTACGTATGTATGTATGTATGTATGTATGTATGTATGTATGTATGTATGATACATATGTATGTATGTATGTATGATACATATGTATGTATGTATGTATGTATGTATGTATGTATGTATGTATGTATGTATTTTTGTTTGTATTTATGTATGTATGTATGCATGCATGCATACATGTATGTATGCATGTATGTATGTATGATACGTATGTATGATACGTATGTATGTATGTATGTATGTATGAATGTATGAATGTATCAATGTTTGTATATCTGCCTTAATGTATGTATGTGTATAAGTGCCCAGGTATGTATGTAGTGTTACGACTCTGAAAATTCGGGAGACTTTTAAAATATTATGACGTAAGTCAAGGACAGTGCTGAAACAGTTCTATCAAAGTCCAAAAAGAATAAAATGTTCCCTGTAAATTTCGGAACCCGAAATGAACTGGTCCACAAAGAATATTGACTTTGACAAGAAGTTGTTTTCCAGAACATGCCCAACATACCCAACTGACAGATCTTACTACTCAATTTATTTTAAATTGACTATTCATGTGTAAAACCCCAAAAATGGGACATTTCTTAATTCTTCTACAACCGTCAGAACCCCACCAGCCAATGAGAAATTATCCCAAAGGCATCAACAATTCTTCGTTTTAGTAATTGTCAACCCATAGTTAAGCATCTATTTAGAGATGCTATGTAGGTTTACCCTGTAAATATTAATACCGCTGACTCTTGTCACGTAGGTAAAATCTTACTAAACATAATGGAAACGTACTACACTTTAAATCAATGATTAAACATGACAACAA
The DNA here is from genome assembly GCA_028554795.2 of Sinohyriopsis cumingii. Lineage (NCBI taxonomy): Eukaryota > Metazoa > Mollusca > Bivalvia > Unionida > Unionidae > Sinohyriopsis > Sinohyriopsis cumingii. Next base: position 103,589,832 of record CM068838.1, read on the forward strand.
TAAGATAAAATCATGTACCAGAAGTTACAAAAGCACAAATTTACATAACAGTAGATAGATATACCTCCTGTTACCATGATTCGGCAGGTCAGCACAATGATGGCTATAAGGAATATCAAAAGTTAGGTTTAAAATAAATAGAAATATTTACATATAAGAATTGCATTACACCTTTTAGAAAAATCATGTATCCAAATACACGTAAATGCGAAGTAATGCAAACTAAAATGTTAACATTCTTTGAGGGGTATGCAAAGTACAATATAAGGGTGAAAATATAAATCCTTTCAGTATATGGTAAATATTTGATGTGAAAGCATTCCTTCGTCAAGGCGTAATGAATTTTATCTAGTGGTTCATTATTATAAAATATTTCTTGGTTGAGTTCACATGAAAATGTACCAAGTACACAGGATGGAATTTAATGCACTCGGCGTGAACATATGCCACTCTCAGTGGATACAGTCAGGGTGGGCACTCTGATCAATTTTGGCCATTCAGAAGGCATCCAATGAAAAGGAATGTGTGCCCTACACCTAAGTGGCAGATACTACCCCATCACTGCGAATTGCTTATCTGAAGGATGACATTTTCCACTTTGAAGTTCCTAAGCTTATTTATTAAAGTTCATTTATATTTTCTATTATACAGAATATACATTGGCTTTTGTGTACATATGTTAGAAATAAAATAACCTGGATTTTGTATGTTGTTGGAAATAAGTGAATACTTAGATATATAGGCCTAAATAACTTTAATGTTTACAACTACGACGTTATTATTTATAAAGACAACTGAACAAATCATTTGGAAATCATTCGAAAATTCTTTTATCGACTCAGTGATGCAAATTTGAAAATTAATTTATGTAACGTGAGTTTTTTGTTACATTTTCGGGACTTATTGTTAGACACGACTTGTTATACCTGTAGAGGTTAAGGTGAAAGCTATTTCTGAATTGCCTATTAGGAAAATAATAAGCTTATGCAATTTTTTGGGGGTATGGCTTGATATTATTAGATATTTTGTACAAATATTTCCATAACTGCTGAATCTCTGACAAATATATAGAGCATGAAAACCAAATTTCATTAGTCTCACAAAATGTAGGGAGCCTTTCAAAAAATTAAATGTCATTCGTAAGAGTGCATCGGTTATTTCAGCTCCAGTTTTCAGTCAATCATTTAACATGTATATTGATGTAGGTGATGCAGAGATTGATGGAGTATTGATTCAATAAAACAAAAACGGTGTGAATCATCCGGTATACTACTGAACAAGTACCAGAGTAATTACTTCAAAACTGAGAAGGAGTGTTCGGCTTTCATAATGGTTTTGCAACATTTAGATCAGCATATCAGTTCCGAACCTTCTCTGATTATTGTATTCAGTGATCACAACCCGCGTAGTTTTATTACCAAAATGCAAAACATAAATCAGAGATTGCTAATATGGCGTTTGATGTTGCAGGAATACAACACTGCCATCATGCACATCAAGGAAAAGAAAATCTGTTTGCAGATGGATATGCATGTGTGTGCAAGAACGAAAGTGCTTTATTTTGCATATCTTGTGACGTTGATAAATATATTCCTATATAATTTTAAATATTATGGTATCATATGTATATTTGACTAATATGTAAAAGAAAGGTTTGGACCTGCCTGACAAATGTATTTTCTGGTAAACAATATTTTACATAGCTAATTCTTATACATTATTTTAGATTCTATTTTAAGATCATTATTAGTTGCAAGTAAATATATTTACACGGTTCTGAGTTCAGGATATTGGTATTCGCCTTGCACAAAACCTGCTCTAACTGATGTTTTCACTGACTTTGCTAAATATTTAGTAAGAGACCTAACTTTGTTTACAACTAAGAATGTTCTCTAAATGAATCTGATGAGAAAATTACCCTTACCTTGGTCATTGTGTAGTAGTTTTTATATTAAGATTGTTTACATCAGAATTCCTCATTCCATATCCATACCATCAGCTCGGCGTAATCGGTATTAGATGCGTTCAGCAATAATTTGAGAGGAATTTTTTTATATACATTATTCAGAGAAATTACAAAGTGCTCTGTGACGCTTTTGGACTAAATCACTATTTGAGGATTATTATTATTCATTCAAGGACATTTTGATTATATTTTTGTGATATATCATCAGCGTTGGCGTTGGAATTGATTCGGAACATCACTAGTCTCATCACCTACCGGGGTCAAATATCCGTCTCCTCCTCACGTTGTTACGTTAGCGTAGACTCTACCCCTAAACATTATCCTCCTCCCCTCCCTTACCTATTCTCCCCAGTACATGTTATCTGTTATCCACTTTGTACTTTATTGCTCTTCTGCTCCCTTGAAAGACTTGGATGTTAAGATCTAAGAATCAACTGCGTTTCTCAAAAGAAGTCGTATTGCCCCATACCCCGTTCACCGAATAATCGAACTGCCCATATAATGTGTTTGGCGGCAACAGCTTGCCATATGTTAGTTTTGTATTCGTAGTATTAATGCCTTTGCATAGCATGATGACTTACGTTTAGCAGAACATATTTCCACAAAAAAGTAGGTTTTGACTTCCATGACGTGAATTACTTTCACTTTAGGGTATATTTCTCTTTTGTCATAAGATGAGACGTACACTTTATAAAGTGTTTTAAAATGTATTCCTGTCTAAACAGTCACGTCATAATAGAAGGAAGAACCCATTTAATATTCATGAAGTAATTTTATCATGCAGATGAACAGATTACCTGAGGTCCCCAAAACTTTATTAGAATTTATAACGCTTCATTCTAAAGTCATGTGTAAGCGGATCTTTTTCTAAATTTCTAAGTGCTGCATCTGATTTTTTGAATGATATATAACTTGGCATAATATATCCATTTGTATGCAAGTGTTGAACACACACCAGGACACACACACACACACACACACACACACACATATATATATATATATATATATATATATATATATATATATATTTCAAGCCTGTTAAGTACGTGTGTACGTACTTAAATGTGCATCAATTTATCATCACCTGTTAACATATTAAGGACACGTGGCAGATTAAGCTGTCATCTGTAATGTTAAGTCTTCCCTATGGCTAGGTTATTATTATTATTATCATTGTTATTACTATTACTATTATTATTATTATTATTATTATTATTATTATTATTAATTATTATTTGAAGCTGAACTATTCCATTATGAGATTGTTCAGATCATTATAAATTGCATTCAGCCTTACACAGCATATATTTTGTCTGGGAACAACAGAGAAATCGGTCATATAAGGTCTCCTTGAAAGTCAAACATACTTTTCTAAAAATATAATCAAAACAAGTTCGGCGAAATCTGAGTCATCATGCTATACAATGGTAATATCAGTTAAGAACACAAATGAACCCCTTTTGAAATAACGACAAAAGATTCTTTCAAATCGACGGTTATCATATAGCCTTAGCTATAATTACCGATGTAGCATTTGTGTCACGTGACAATGTGTTTTATTGTTGTCTCTAAACATGATTATTTTGCCTTCGATTTAACCGGCTACACAATTCGTTCCATCTAGCAATTTGGTATCCCCATCATTGATGGACCCCAGGTAGATGCATTATATTTCGACAGTATTGTTATGTTAATAAGGTCATTGTTTACAGGGTACGATGAAAACAACCTCTTGACATCTATATACAACATTTGCAAACAAAAACACAAAATTACAACCTTCTATCAATCACTTTGAATGCATTAGTCCTGATCAGCAACGGTGATATGCAGTGATATGTGAAAGTCATCAAACTCTGCAGCATGGGCTATAGAGGCTCAGAATTAGCAATATATGAGAGAGAGAGAGAGAGAGAGTGTGTGATTTGGGTTTTTAACGTAGCTTTAACAATTGTTCAGTCATATCGCTACGATGCATGCAGTGTGGCATTTTATAGTGATGTCTAGTACTGGGGCATCATGCCGCAGTCATGTAGCATCATGTGTCACTGGGTCACATTATCCTAACACCATGCCGACCAGTTCTAGAACTAACCTCAAAATGTTGAGTGCCAAGCGAGACATCTGCTAGTACCATTTATGTACGTCTTTTCGCATAACTAGGTTGGGGGATCGAAGCCACGATATCCATAATCTGAGGAGGACGCTCTAATCACTTAGGCCACCGGGACGCTCAGAGATTGGAAAGATTTGGGAAGAAAAGAGAAGCAAATGTTTTGCACGCATGTACAGAAAACGTTATTGTCATTCAAAATGATGGTATGTACAACTCAAGATGATAGTATGTACAATAGCCCAAATGTGTTCAAGAGTTGGGAAAACACCGTTGCGCCATGCAACTCAATGCTGTTAAATTCAGACGGATAATGGAACTAAAATATTATGTGATAATTGTGGTCATCAAACACCAAACTCTATACCTATGGGAAATTGCATACATCTCAGGAAACTGACAACTATGTATGAGGTGAAAATATAACTTTTCAAAAGGGTATTTATGATGTACAATCATGATCAAATAGTCTAGTAGAACGTAAATTTCAATTTCACACAGAGGCAGGGGCGTAGCTACCTTATAGCAAGAATATGCGTAGCAAAGGATCCCACAAATGCAAGGTTCGCTAGAGCCCATCAAAACAAATTATTTTTTAACACTATGGAAATAAACTTTGAACAGACAATATGACCCATCAAATAAAATAATGTTTTACTTGCGTTGACATTTGATATTAATACAAATAAAGGCAGGAGCCCATCGAGACCCATAGGGGCCCAAAATATCCTAGTTATTGCATAGAGGTATAAAACCTCTGACAGTTGATCCTGATAGTATAGGGTTTTAGTACGGGGCGGTTGAAGAGATTCATAAGGCTGATTAAACCTATTGTAAATCTTCCTTGGAAAAATCACATAAAGTTTATTGAAAGATTTAATGCATTTATAAATCTGATGCCAGATCTAATGCAATATTCTGCGATCGAACAATACACTTTCTGTCAACTATGCATAAGAATGATACCAGGCAGTATCTATATGATTAAAAATGATTGAGTCCTACATACTCCCATCATTCTTTTAGATCTTCTTTCTCTAAAATATTCCAGACATATCCAGTAAATTTTGTTTGGATAATAACCGTCTTACTGAAAGAAAAAAAATAATAGATACAATATCGTGAAAATAGGTGACGATGGTATTCAGCATGATGTTAAGATAAATACGAGTGATAACTTTTGAAATGAAAAAGCTTAATGATTTATATTACAATCACACCGTTTTAGATTTGCTTTCTGCATGTAAACTACTTACAAATGGATACATCTTTCAAACTGTATTTTCATGCAACATATAAGTGTGCTTATTTACTAACTTATATGATGTCATATTCGAAGTATGTCATCAGGCGACTCACTGTGTAATTATAACATAATAAAATAAATTTAAACAGATAAAACGTACAACATATTAACATCATCATCATGAATAAAGATATTGCACGAAAAGGAACTAATAATTTGCCATTATAACTGTAACCAATATTTTTTGAAAATAATATGATCATGTAATTGCTGTGGTAACATACCGCTTATTGCCTTTTAGAACAAATGAAGTGGGTAATCATATTTGACATCGTTTGCAAACCATCGATCTGGAAGGGTGCTATTCTCGGTACCTCAGACGAGAATAGATTTGTATAAATGATCAGTACAGGTGTGACATGACATGATAACTCATCTTTCTCTGTTATTGATGGAAAAAGCAGGTTAGACTTCCAAGAAGAACATTACTTTCACTTTATGACGGATTTCTTTGCAATAGGAGATACAGATTTATAAAGTGTTTTAAATGTTATATATATATATATATATATATATATATATATATATATATATATATATATATATATATATACATCCTAAACAATGTAATAGATGGAAGCGAAATAAACAAGTTTAATTAAACATACATACATATATATATATATATATATATATATATATATATATATATATATATATGGATATATGCCTTATCAACAGACTTTGTTCGACAGATTGAATTTAACTGTTCCTTGATACGGTAATTCATATAATCCCTCCCTTTTTCAAATGGACTGGAGTCTCGCCCCACCCACACGCCACACACAGATGCAGTTTAAACTTATACTACTAACCCTGTAATTAAACTTTGAAAATGTCTAGTTACTTTCAATTAACCTGAAAAAATTTATTGTCACAAAGAATTAAGAACTTAGATGCCTTTTCTGCTTTTGAATACTACACGGGTCTGTCTCATATATTGCTGTCAAAGCATGATTTAATGGAGATGTATTGATCAGTCGCTTTATTGTTCGGCATATATTTGTGACCTGGACATGTGCTCCACGAAGGTGGCTTATTTTTTGCTTGCTTTTTTATATTTTTTGAATTCGTGACTGGCTTATAACGAGTGGTGACACAGTATATAACATACCTTATATTACTCAACAATGTTCATTTACATATCATAGTATTGATAACCAATCCGAACTTACTTGCAGCTTCCTTCAAAGAGCATGGAACCAATGGTACACCTGCTGCTCTTCAATCATTCTACTGAAGTAAATTTCTGAATTTCTGAGAATGCAGCCTTGAATAGGTCTACACGTTTCTTCCCTGTAACAGGTTCCCTCGTTGAGTGTTGAAAAAGTATTTAATACTTGATCTCATTACTATTGACAAATTGCACACCTTCATAATCATCTGTCAAAAATAAGGCATCAACATGTATCTCCAATCAATTTTTCATCACAATAAAAAGGTATTGTAAATTTGAAAAGTACATGAAAACCAGAGTGCCAGAAAATATTACACGTGCGCTGCTTGGTAACATTGATTCAAATTGTTATGCGTACAATGTTTATTTTCTTGAAAATTATATTGATTTGGTTTTCATTATAGTGACTTTGCCTTGAAGCCAAATATAAGATATCCTAATAGCCATTTGCTAGGTTTGGCAAAAAGAAATCAACCTGGGATAAATATAATCCTTTCAGGTGAGTTGTGACAACAAGATTTTTAACCAGACATTGTGATAGCCATATTTGATGTGTAAGTGGCACCAACTAGGAACGTAAACGTATCTTAGTAACTCTCCATGTCAATAAAATGTTTTAATATGACTGTTGAAACTCAGATCGGCAACATTTTCATTTGAGACGAACAGGACATAATAAGAAGTCCTCTGGTGAACACCCCATGTCAATAAGACTTTCTAAGTAGAGCGATAACAAGATTTCAAGATGGCGGCCGTGTTAGATGCCAGATTGGCGCCATTTTTCCTCAGGGCTATGAAAACATATTAACAATTCTTTTAGTGAATACTATTAACAATTCTTTTAGTGAATACAATATGTTGATATAACCATACATTCATGGGGAGTAATATCATGATTTTGAAGATGTATGCCGTGGCGGCCATCTTAGACATCACATAAATACCATTTTTATTTAAAAACAAGGAAACATCATACGAAGTGATTCAGGTAAAACAGCAGATTTATATAACCAGTAATTTTGGAGAAGTAGTGATAACATGATTTTAAAGACGACTGATGTGGTGGACGTTATAACGTCATTCCCCTCATTTAGGAACAACTATACGATATAACGAATTTGCATGTGTGTGCATATACCGTTCCAATTACAATCTTCTAAGCAGCTCAGGAGGAATATCGATAACAAACTTCTGCGAACGAAGGGACTGCGAACGAAAGACCATCCAATTAGCGCGTCTGGTCTATGACTACTATATATAAAACTCACTCGTTGCTTCGCAGCTGCCACTTATTAATTGAAGCTGACGGCTACAATTATAGATTCTTAGGTATGGCATTATTGTCCTTCAGCAAATATGAAAAGGTAGCTTAACTACACTGTGCTGAAACATATTGAACAAATCAATGATATCCATGTTATAATCCCTAGTTAATCCAATGGGTCCATGGATTTGGAACCATTGCCGGAATCTGCACATGAATTGTTATAGCATTGCAGGAAATCTTAAAGTTTTCAAAACGGCGCGATTCCACCATGAATATGCAAGAATAAATTAAGTATAAAAGAAGGTGTGTATATTTATATAGTATTCTTTAGTTTCGCAGGTTATGTCCTGTTTATATGCCAAAGGTTATCACATTAATTTTCTTTAAATATTAGATATATTTCCTGTGTTCTTTACCCCATATTATTCTGCTGTTACCATAACAATAAAGTTCGTAAATGGAAGACCGAGAGATTTTTCTGGGTTTGCTTTGGACCCTAACTGGTCCGCAATACCAATCAGAACTTTCAACCTTAGAAGAGAAATACCATTCCGAGTATAGCGAGAAATATAACAATACAAATAACCTGTGCAAATAATTCAGGTAACCGCTAATCTTTAATATGTGGACGAGAACACGTTTCATACGATATTTCACTGGGCGAATTTGGTGAAAATAGGCTGAAATGAGTGTCACAAGTTCTAAATTATAATATTCAGAAAAGGCACTTTAATATTCTGTTTTTGCACATTTTCCAGTGACATGTTGATAAGGCTAGAGAAATACTACTCAAACTGTGTTGCTTATGATTCTACACCGTCATAAAAATAGGCTACCTTTAAAAAATCGACACGTGGCAAATTGGTGATTCATTAAAAATTGTGATATCGTCAGAACAGCATTTGTATTATTATTATTATTATTACTATTATTATTAGTAATATTATTATTATTTAAAGATGAACAATTCCATAATGAGATTCTCATATATATATATATATATATATATATATATATATATATATATAACATGCATACAACTTCGCACAGTATATATGTCCTCTGGGGGCAACAGAGCATTCGGCCCTAAAGTAAAATTACTGCTCAGCTTGAAACTGAAACAGACTTTTCTAAAAATACTAGTAAACCAGTTTCGGAGAAATCTGAATCATCGTGTCGTACAATGTTGATATCAGTTACGAATACAACATGAACCCCCTTTGACATAAGCTCGCTTTCAAATCGATGGTTAACAGATAGTCTTAAGTATAATTACCGATGATGCGTTTGTGCCACATGACAACGTATTTTTATTATGTTCTAGACTAAGGTGATCAATTTACCTTCGATTTATGCGGCATAAAATTTATAAAGTAGAAGGACTGGTGAATAGAGATGTAAAGGCAGATTCAAATTATACATTTTGAATCTTTAAAAATGGGCTTTTACTCAATAAAGAATTAAAAGTGTGGCATAGTTTATCAATATCAATATCATTCACCAAACATTACATACAATTTAAACACAATTAAGGCATTCATTTTATGAAAATATCTTTCAGTTCTTTTGTTGAGCTCATGAAAATATATGTTGTTTCCCTTTTTTTCATGAAATGCCTTCTAAAGTGTTGCATTTGATTGCACATCCTGCACTTGAACGTTGGACGACGCATTCTGCAATCATCCGTAAGAACTACATTTTTCATATATATAATGTGCTTGCTGACTTGTGTGATAATAATAATAATAATAATAATAATAGTGGTACTACTACTACTACTAATAATAATAATACTAATGAAAACGGTATTATTGACATTTTCGTGATTTAAATATATACTCTTTGAGAGTGGTTATTGACTCGAATACATTTGTCTCTATGTGTTGCAAATTTAAAGCTTACAAAGATAGACATGCATCTTCTCAGATTCTTCATGTTGATGATATATTTCGTTTTCTTCGAAGATTTAATCTTTGCAAATTTACAATTTGGTTATGTGGAAGGGATCTCGATAGTTCCCAGCAATGTCCCAACACTTAAGTCCCAAGGAGAGGGAAACGTAAAAGACAAATGTTAATGATGTCAACTCTCTTTAAATAAATATATGTAATTGTAGTTGGTAGGTTGGAAATTGTATTAGTTTCAAATTATAAGCTAATGCATAGTCATTTGTACATTGCTTTGTAAAATGCCCTTGTGTTGCTTCAACAACATTTTCTCACACTTTTTGTTGTTGACAATAATAAAGGCTTGGTGGACAGAAAAGACACTACCTTGGAAAGCTTCTTAAATTAAAATGCAAGTCTTGTCTATGGAATTTTTCGGACAGTTTGTTATTGAATTTAACTGTTTATTGATAAAGTAATTCACATAATTCTTCCCCTTTTCTAATGTACGGAAATCCAAGCCGCCGACACACAAGCAAAATATTTTCTTTTATACTGTTGGCCTTGTAATGAAACTTTAAAAATGTATAGCTACTTTTAATTAACCTAAAATAAAATTAATTATCAAAATATAATTGAGAATTTATCTGCATTATCTGACACTGAGCATTACGTGGTCTATTTTATACATTGCGCAGTAAAGCATGGTTGTATGGAGATATGTTTCCATAGAAACAAACTTTTTCATTTGTTAGTCCAAAAGGTGATAGTATTACAATATAATGTGTCTATCCATATGTTACCTACTGTAACCTACTGAAGTCGTTATTGACCAATAACAAGTCTCCACCATCTACATTGTGCATACCACTCTTATAAATGCTTGAAAGAAAGGAGGTGCTTTGACAAAGCAATGAAATTTTAAAATGTTGGGTTTTACTTATTGGATTTTGGGTTGACAGTCATGGTCATCGTGGCAAAACAGTATTGATTGCAAAATAACTTTTGTTCCACAGTAAGCTAAATGATCAATCTTAGCAGATAATTTGCTCTTACGGTTATAACGTAAGTGATATGGGGTCTAAAATTCGGAAGTTTTATAAATTAAGATTTAGGCACAATTTTAGTTCTGGACCGTATACCTTGTTCAAACGTTCAGGTCATAAATGTCCAGTGGTCACTTATTTAAAGCCTTAACCATGGACTACAAGTGCACATGCCTACACAGGGATGGCACATAATGTGGTGTGTATGGTACTATTTGTTCACTTCTGTCTGTCCCAAAATACCCAAATTTTAAGTGATATAGGTTTTTGTTATATAACTTGGTCAGTGTTAAACGAGCTGTGATTCTTTCTGACAAGTGAAATTCAAAAAGACCCCCTAATTTTAACCCTGCATGGCACGTACTTGCACACGTAGTGGGTTGATGAGAAGGCAAAGTTCTACACCCACACCTTACTTTGAATAGTACCCCTAATACTCTAGAAAAGGGTAAATGCCATAGGCATGCTGAGCCTCGAACAGTGAGGATTGAAGTTTCAGAGTGTTTTTGGTTATACTATAATAAGGGACTGGGCATATCATGTTCTTGGGGATTAGGGCCCTAACTCTGAATAGCATGAAGATTCTCTCTGATGTGAAGAAATAATAGCTAATAGTATCCCTAAAATCAGTTGAATAAAATATATCTAGAGATTAGGAAGCACAGTCTCAGTGCCCATCCATTGAGGATGAATTGGTCGGTCCCAAAACAATGCGATTTGAATATGAATCCTGCTGCCATAATTATCGACAATGTTACCAAAACCCATGCGATACAGACTCGCCGTAGCTGAGATTTACGTCCATAATTAAAATGAGAAAAACACGTATACATGCTTGTTTCCTTTGCTAGGTTGCACAGTACATGTGGCATGTAGTCTGATTTTATTATTTGAATACGATATAAAAATTATCACCGCCTAATTTACTATGACAATGGTCCCTGTCGTTTAGACTAAGATACTTGGTTATCAGGACGAAACAAACTCAAGTTTATGCTTATATCTAAATTTCTATAATCTGTCTTTCGTTGTTAGGTAATTCAGTTAACAGTGTATTATAATGCAGATTGAAACAAATAAATTAACATAATAAAGTGTGTGATTATTCAGATATGAGCAGGTGATAACTACAGAATTTATTCTCGCGTTTGACAACATAGAGTAACCAATTTATACCCGATAGCACGCGCTATATCTGTCCATGTGTACACATTTCTCATCGAAAATCATCGCCAGTCAACTCAAGTGCTTCTTGAAACAAATCTGAGACTTACTAATGTATAACAATTATACAAGATGATTCAGCCTCTAAGGGAAATTAACATTCCGCTGTAGGTTTACAAGTGCTTGGGGAGTTTTACATTGAGGCTATAAAGTGACAACTGTATACATTGTTTCCATTCTTAGAAGTGGTTGACCTCAATATTGAGATCAACAGTAGGTTTAACATTGGACATAAGGGAACATAACACTGGAGCTATAAAGTTAAAATTGCTTACACTGTTAAGTTGTTAGAATAGGTTGACCTCAATATCATAGTCTCTAACTAGAATTAACAATAATCCATATATTTAAAAATTAAGAGACACTCTGACCTTCAAGGGAATTTAACAGCGAGATGTGCTTCAACAAGAATGTGGTTAAATGGTTGCATTTTTAGAGTTTACCACAAAATGAGTCACAAGAGATATGTAAGAGAAATCCTATGCCAAATTGTCAGTTGGTTGTCATAAGGGAGTCACTATAAGAATCTACAAGAAATGTAATGTTAACTTGGGGACTGAGTTTCCGTGTTGACAAATGTATATAGGTCCTTACGAGAAATATACTGTTAAGAATTTTAGATACTATCCAGCACAAACATTTTGATTATAATCGACACACATACATCCAGCACCTGTATTTTGCAAAGTCTATCCAACACATTCCCTACTATCCAGTACCTGCCTTTTGATATACAAACCAAAACACACGCTACTATCCAGCACTGCACACTTTACCATCAACACGATATGTGTAGTAACCAATACCTGTCCAGCATACAGTGTGTAGAGACTAAAACTAAATACTATACAATCAACACGCCGTGTGTGGTGCCCAATGTCCGGTCATCTACTATACAGCACCCCACCTAATATCATCAGCATGCAATTTGTACTGACCAATACCCTACATATACCACCCAACGACATATGTATAGTGACCTAATCCACATAATTCCTGTCGAACACCCGATATAATACATCCAACTCGCGGTGTGTAGCGTCCTGTGGCCTAGTGGCTACATGCATGTATCTATGATTTATATAACAAATTAGGTATACCTTGGGTCATGATGAATATGATATATGCATCTACTGATGTGATATTAGAAGCCGTTATAATTAAGGAAACCAATAACACAAAAATATACACGACTTAAAGTGGTAGTAGTTTTTTGTAAAGTGTCAACGACTTTCCTGGACACTGGGAAAAATGAGGGAGCATAAGATGAAAATGGCCTATATTGTACCCTTGACAAAACAAAATCCGGATTTAATGTGAATAGTTTTGGAAGAGACTATAAATAAGAACTGGTTCCATTTCAGGGTGACGTTTGTGTGTCGAAAGTTAGAATAGGTATATTACAATACAGAAAAATATATCATAGAGCTTTAATTTCACTCACATTGAAGTCTTAATCATCATAACACAATTTAATATAAAACGTTAAGTAGCTGTATTATATAACAATAATAATTGTCTGTTCTTTCTGGGTTCTACGGTATCCTTTCTGTAATAAGTTAACAATGTTGAGGAATGATAATCAGCAAACTACCACTTGATATAGGTCTCTCTCTCTCTATTTGCTTTGTTCGGAAAACGAAGGAAAATACTGAACTTTTGCAAGTACACTATTATTGCTGAGATTACGGTTACGGCATGAAAGTTCACTCTTATACAAAAGGTTAATAAGAAAGAAGAACATATAAACTCTTGTGTCTTATGCATGAATATTCTTTCTTCGAATAGTTTCATGTATTATCAATTATTAGGTTATGTTTTGTCCTAGATACGGTAGTTATATTTCTACGTGAAATATTGGTTTGTTTGAAACTTTATTGAAATACACTGCAGATCCAGAGTTCCATCTGCTGCAATGTGTAAGGGGATATGTGCCGTCTGCATATGTGCATTCAGAGAGAGAGAGAGAGAGATCTGTAAGTGTGGATATGTAGTTGAAAAATGAACTATATTCAGTTTTAAAGATGAAGATTTAAACTGCCTAAAGCAATCACCCTAGATGACCATTATCTTTAGTTTTCACTTGGAATTTATTCACATCCGCACCCAATAGCCATAGAGAAACATTCATTAGACAGAACAAAATATTAAGATATGCAGCTGGGTGTATGTTTACGATGTAGTACTGACGGTAGTGGGAGAACATTGGGGCGTAGGGTGATATACTGTGAGATACAATACAAAAAGCCAGTTTTGGACTGACTAAATTATCTGTTCTTATAATTGAAATATATAGTACCAATTGATTTAAACAATTTAGTCCATGTCACGTTTACATTAATTGAATCAATTGCAATGAGCTGGCCCTAATGTCATATCTGATCGATTATGTGCAAGTGGTAAGAATCACACACAAATATATTAAACCCTATCATGATTATGGACTTTGCCAAATTGGTCATATCATATTACATGTAATATCCACATGGATTACACAATCTGTATCGGTTTAATCAGACATTCTAATTTCTTCTATGATGTCACACGGCATTAAAGTATATTTTTCACGTAATTGTCGTGCGGAACACCTACAGTTTGAAAATATAGGTGCAACATCGCATCATGTATATACTTGTAATTGTTATAAGATTTGTTTTAATCACTAAGTGTTGAGATAAACGTTTCTTTCCGTGATGTAAATGTTTTATTACATCTATCGAAACTAGGTACTCATATGTATAGATGTCCTTTCTGACAAATCAGTCTTCAAGATATGAAAATGTTTTAATATTTCAACAAGCTTGTAATGATTGGAACTTTTGCTTAATTGCTATAAAGACTGGCCCAAGAACAAAACCACATCTACCATCCTAATCAATAATTTATATTCATTTAATGACCACCCTATACGAACCTCTCAATTGTGAAAACATCGGTAAGTGAAATATATTTCTTACATTATTCTGTATTATTTTTACTCCTTCATCCGTATCATTATTACATGCGTAATGATAAACAATTGACTGGCATAGCCATAAAAGTTATGTATACAAAATGATGAGGTTTCCTTGTTTCAAAGTTAAATTGCAAAACAGTATGATTAACATATCTATATTTTCCAGTTAATCATCGTGGTCTGATATCTTTGATTTATTACCTTTGAATTTTGACGTGATATGTGTCCGTTGAGACACCATATTTTTTATCTTCCTCCGTGAACATCATTGGTTTTGCACTTTTCAACTTTAATTAGTGTTACATTATGTTTTCATCATACCCAACCACTTGAAAAATCAACTAATACAATCAATGCTTATATAAGTGATTCGTTTATATAATTTACCATTTTAATATTTATTGTCTACTAGGAGTACCTACTTACAAAAGAAACAGTTACTACAACTATATTGTTCTCAACTGATGATTGTTTAAACAAGATATTAAATATGTTAGATTATACAATAATGGATGCATTAAAGGGTTTTAAAGACAGACTATTTGGATACAAATCTTTAGTACTAGTAGCTGCATATAATGGCTGGATAGTCCCGTCGAAATTTGATGATTATCTGCAAGCACTTAAATCAAGGCAAGCATGAGTAGTGTAAACATGAGTAGACATAGGTAAAGAAATATACATGTGTCTGCTATTTCTGATGTTTCTATTTGGGGAGAATGTTTTCATTTTAAGCGAGGTAAGAAAGTATTTTAAATATTTCCAAAGAAAACAGGACAGTGTTAGTTGTAATTTAAAATTGATTGGAATATAGTCATGATGAAATTTTTTGTCTTTCTAGATTTCATTCATGACGTCATCACTATTAAGAGTACTCTTTAAAAGCTACTGCGTAAAAATTGTCTGCATTGACGTCGAATTATTTTGATATCCTTGATGTAGCAGCTTCCGTTCAGAACAATATTACTTGGTTCGGCAATTTGTAAGACTAAATATGAATGCACCTAAAAAATTCTTCAGCATGATTGTGTTATTCCCAGAGAGACAGTGATATTATTGTTGAAATGTCTTGATTGTGATTGTTTTGAGGGGAAGAGAAACACATCCCCTTATTAAACGTCCGTATCACTTTAATGGTCCAAAATTATGTTTCGCAAATAGATTTATACGATAAACGAAACGTTTCCGAACGATGTATAAATGTATGGATGTCTTGATGGGTTTCGAGACAGATTATTTGTATATAAGACTTTCGTTCTAGCAGCGACCCGTTCTTTATCGCTGGATATTGTTTGCAAGCAATTAAGTCATGAAAGGTCTGCCCTTTGAACATAAGAGCAGACCTATGCACAGAATATGGACATGTATATCTAGCTGAGCAGGATTATTTCATTCACGGAGCAAGCCAATGCAATCAAAGAATAAGCTCGTGATGGAGCCTGTTTAGTCAAAAATGTTCTCAGGTCTGGATTTCATTGTTTCAAAACTAAAAGAGGATGGATTATTTTTAATAGAAGTCTTTCCGAAGCAAAATTGCTGCAGTCCTGCTTCATGAAACTTGTCAAGATATTAAGCATTTGATGAATGCACTGACCTGTTATAATACAGTATCTGGCTAACTTGCATTCGAATGACACAAAAATAAAGACGGACACAGAAAAATAGATGCATGTATATGTACATATATGCAAACATACATACATACAAACGTACATACTACAATCCGAACTTGCGTACGTAAATACCTAGTTACTCATGCACATGAATACATATATAATGACATTCTAAAATACCACATAAATACATATATACATACATGGTTAGACGCATGAGTTGATGGAAGGATGGAAGTTAGCTACCCTCAGACACTAACGTTATCATTAGTATCAGCAGTATTATTTTTATTAGAATTGTTTTGATAATGACAAGTATGTGGATGTATTTGATGCGTTTGGCCTTTTCCACGGTGGGACTAGGCGTTGTTTCCGTTCCGATCATCGATGTAGGTACTGAACCAATGTATTTTGCAAGTATGATTAAGTGCGCGAACATTTCTTCAGAGCCTGCAAATATATATCGTGTGGTTTATCTTTCTTCAAGCATTTCCTTGTATCGATCACGAACAGCAATACACTGGCAAAGTATTCGAAGATATCTCGATTTGTGGCAGATAGGGTGTGCATCACATGTCTGAAAGAACTTGTCAACCCCATATTGTGCCTAAACCAATGGTGATACAGCCTTGTGCGTTCCTTTAACCAACTGTGACAAATCCATGAGGAGTTTGTGAACAGTACGCGGATTGCTGTGCGCGTGAGAAAAAATCTTTAAAGCCGTGTCGGAGGCAGACGAGTTTCAGTAAACGTTTAACAATCCGCACGACTCTATCAATCTGAACATCAACATGTTCGCGTTGTCGAGCATCACTTTAAGAACATGCGAATAATGCAAACTAAGTAAAATCGCATCGGTTTGTGATGATGTCCATGCGAATATATTCGCTCAGAAATTTTATCTGTGACGCATGACCACCTGTACGTACACGACATGATCATTCAGTGACGCGTCCAAATCATCGATGCCTGTTATGTTATCGATGTCCGCATTAAACTAGTAATTCACTGGATTCGCTTGATCTGCGAATTGGGATTATCATTGTTTTCGGTAAGCGAACAAGCAGCGCCTTTAAAATTGTGAGTTCATCGGAACAGGGTTGGTCGCTTGCGGATGGCCTCGGCCATTATAAGTAAGTCAGCGCATGATACAATCAAGAACAACTGAGTCTTTCCTGTCACAAACGAACCAATAATAATCGCTCTCACAGAATTCAGAAACGCCTCGTTTTATTTTCATGGCTATGTCGCCCAGAGGGCTACGTCACCTAATTTGATCATATTGATTAGACTAATTAATTACAATCAAGTATAAAATAACTGACATGAGTTCATATTATGTGCTATGTCCTACTCGAACACTAACTAAAAGCGCAATACTGGTCACTTTGGCAAAAGGAGTATTTACCATCAAAGTTATAAGAGCAAATTGAGGAATATAAGCATATTTGTTTGGAGGTTTTATTTTATATGCTAGAGGAGTTATTACGCACTTTGCCAGCACACAACAGCTGTCGCTAGCTATTTGAGTGTGTTGGTCTGGTGAAATGTCGTTATGAGTTATTTGCTGTGACCAATCTTTCCTTATTACCAGAGTCATCATTCAACTAACATACATTCTTTTCTCTAGGAAGCAGAAATACAGTGTAACCTTTCATCCAACCATCACAACCCTTTTCTAATTCCTCACTTTTCTAGAATAACCGGTTATTTTTAAAATTTCACCTTTTTCTTGTATGTGGCATATATTAGACCTTCCCTTATTCTAATAATAATGTTTACAAATATAATAGATTTTTCGCATGTGAAATCTCAAGTGGTTTTTCCACATATTGTTCTAAAACATCATGAATAGTTTGTTGAGCAAATTTGATATAATCTGCATTTTTCAAAAAAAATACTATACTTCTAAAAATCGTTATCATTTTTAACTGTTTTGTAATTAAAATGTTATAGTCACCAGATAAAGATATATTCGGTACCCAGGTTCAATCAAAGGAATCCTTAACATTTGCTAAAGGATGTATTGATATTGAAAAAATCTAACAAAAGAACAAAATTATCTAGAGGCCGCCTGGACGAATATGATATAAAATATTAGATCTACAAACTTACAAAAAAGACAGATCTACAAGTACTGATATGACATCAGTCGCTGCAAACATAGAAATAAATTAAACCTAACAAGAGTACGAGCCTCGTTGTTTGCTCTATACAAACTGTTCTAACGATCATGATATATTGTATTTAAGTAAAGAATACTTCCTGTACAATGCGAATGCCTATTGTTATATTTAACAGCTTTTCCTGGTTTGTCATTGATAACAATGGATACGCTACCACCCTACCATTTTATTTTCCAGAAGTGGCCATAGCGGTCTTATATTCCATTTTAATTCTGAAGTAAATACTTGAGATAAATAGCTTGTCATAAAGCTACGAACATGACCTCCAACCCATCTTGCACACTCGATACATGTAATTAATATAACAAGTTAATGGTTAGAACAATGTTTACAGCATGTACTAGTATCACTGGTTTAAACTTTTCGCTTCTGGCCTAGGTCTGTTACTATGGAAACTTTACTCCATATTCAATGTACAACCATTACCAGAGCTAGGCCTACTTTAGCGTTCATATAAAAGCAATAATATAATACATTAAAATCATTTAAGTGCAAAATCAAATAGATCTGCAAATAAAATGCATATTCACAAGAATATTTCAATTAGTAATTACATTATTTAATAGGGAAATCAGATTATTACAATTTAAACATATTTGTTATTTTGAAAGTGGGGGAAATGCAACGCTTTTCAAAGTGGCTGTGCTGACTACGTTGACAATAATAGTGAGGCAATTTTTTATATTTAGTTTACATTGGTGTTAGTAATTTAATCAGAGTTATAATATGTTCACCAACAAACATTCTTATTACTTTATACATAATATTGCTTGCATCTCATTGCATATATTATCATTGAAATATAATGTGTACAATGTAATCAGTCCAGTACACAAAATCGTGTTTCTTCATTTAAGTAAAAGCATGTCTGTACACGATGTCAGCTGTGATTTGCTTTATTTAATGTATTAACTATAATTGAAGTTGTTTACTTATAATTTTACGAAGTCTCCTTACTACCACCACCACCCATATGACTAATCTGATTGGAACACTGAAGAATATATCAAACAGAACTAAACCATGTTTAACGGATTGTCAATGATACAGTCTCTTCATATGTGCATCACCAATTTAATTTTGTTAGAAGAAGTCATTTTAGTGTTACATGCTTTTGCACTGAAAGATTAATTTAAAAATCTATATTGTCAAAGGTTCTGGTTCAAGGTGCATCACTTATACTGCATGTACACTTTGGAATGATTTACCAATTGATCTAAATTTGTTGCTAAACGGTTCCTAAGAGGTAAAAAGCCATTTATCCTTATATGTGACTTTTTTAAACATTAATGTGTCTCTATACTACTGCTATTCATGCTCTGTATTCTATATGGTAAACTCTCTACAGCAAACGTGCTAACATATATTATGTGTATACTAATTAGAAATAGCATCAATGATTATAAGCATTGCCTTGCCAAAATTGACGACTTTGATATAGCTATTTGCTTGCATTAACTTGCTTATTCAAACTGAATGTACACAGCAGAGATTTGCATCATAAGAATTTAATGCATTGAGAATCGAATCAAGTGATCTAAATTCCAAATGGAGGTAACGATATATAATTCAAAGGAAGTGACTGAGGGAAAGTGTGACAAACAATTTTACATAATCAAATAGGTCTAATTCCTGGGAAGCTTTTTGTTAGGCATTATGCACTGTTGGTACAGACAAATATGAGGTAAACTGGAATGACTTGTCATTTCAAAGAAGTTTTTAACATGTTCGACATCGCCTGTATTGATTTGGCACAACATCGAATTTTCTCTTATTTTAATCAGTGCTTATCGAAGGTCTAAAAACATCACATGCCCTCAGAGGATGAATATTTAGTCACTACTAATGAGTATAATGTCTAAAAAAACATATAAACAACTTCCAAGTTAAATCAAACACACACACACACACACACACACATATATATATATATATATATATATATATATATATATATATATATATATATATATGTGTGTGTGTGTGTCTGTGTGTGTGTGTGTCTGTGTATGTGTGTGTGTGTGTGTGTGTGTGTGTTACCCTCGTCTATGTTTACATATCGGTTTTCTTGGCTAGGTCTTCTGTGAGTAGTGACATGGCTTACAATGAGCTATCATTCTTATCTTTTAACTTCTGCCATCCAGTGCCATTAGCTGGTAGCCTGTAGGGTAGAACTGAAAGAGTAGCACTAGCCTACCGCCACCTAATGTTAATACAACTTTTTTATGTCTTTGTTATGACTTTGCCGGTTTCTAACCCGCGACCTCCTGCATTCAATATATGGTGCGGATGTGCTAATAATCTTGATGTATCACAATGATATAATCCTAAATTCTTTAAATGAATTCATTGTAATTCCAATGTAGTTACTTAGTCTTCAAGTTTATGAGCAACTTGTAATTCCAATGAGTATTAGAAATAAACGAATCCTCTCTAAAAATATTGAACACACCTAAAAAACTGATTCTTCTTCAGATATTTATTTAGGAATAACTAACTCTCAGGTAAGCATCTTTTATTACAAAACTAAGACACAATTTCAGAAACAGAATGAAGTCGGAGAGCCATTTTGAAATCACTCTAACTTCCCCACAAAGTCATGCGTCTAACATCCAACCAAACAGATACTATATCACCTGGTTTTCCAAGGAGAAAAACGACCATCCAATTCGTAAACAAGATTTCTTCTACACCTTCCATGTTTCTTCTATCTCATATCTTCATCCCAACGTACAAACGTTGATTACTAAATGATACTTTACAATCTGCAATCATAAATATTAATACACATAATATAGATATTCATAACATCATGTGTCGGTATGTTTACAGTGCAAACCTTCTCAATCAAGTTTAGCTACGATGTAGGCAAGCTGGGACAATGGTACTCCATCATGGTGGTAAAATAAGGTTTGGCAAGAAAACTGGCTGTATGGATATGGTTTTTGGCTTCTAATAACTACTAAAACCCCTTTGCCAACTCATTTGGTGGTTTCCTGTACATATAAATATTTATATCAACCGCAATGATGGTTGAGTGAGTTCTGCTGCACATGTCAACGATTCCTTCACGTTCTGCTAGGGAATTCATGACGTCTGCTAAGAAAGATGTTTTCCCCTTATACACCATGAAGAGGCGGAGCAGGGTGAGTGACTTTGGCATGATGATTGCTCTTTTTCCGATTGAAGCCGATTGATAGCATGGTCAATTGATTTTTCCCAAATGATTGTTGTTGAGCCATTACATCTTATCCTATCTTAAGGGAAAAGTTGTTCATCATCATCATCTGCGCTTTTTATGAAGTACTTGTATTGGACAATGAATTATGCAAGGCTGTTGTTTTTAAAATAAAAACTAGTATTTCAGAATACACAGGTGTTTTGATAGTTCGTTTTCTAAATATGTGATATTGCTTGTCGTGAATGTGTCCAATGCCGATGATGAATTTTTGGGTAAGTGGTTTATTGTAGTTGACGTGTCCCGTTTTGAGACTAAGTTGGTTTGGGTACAAAGAGAAACAGTCAAACCCCGATATGGCACAATGAGTTGGGGTCCATAGAACGCCGTAATGCGATTACCGGATCGTGTTACGGGCAAAAAGGTCATTTACTTGAACAAGATATTGTATATGTAACCTCTTAGCCTCTCAGCTAAAAGTTGGGGTGTGTGCAAAACCATGGTGCTCATTGATGTAGTTACAAGCTTGCTCTATATTAAATCAAAACCATTTAAAACTATTCACTTATATATATATATATATATATATATATATATATATATATATATATATATATATATATATATATACGTGTGTGTGTGTGTGTATGTATGTATACACAAATCGCTAACGTGTCCTTAAATAGATTATTTCTATTCACCTGTCACCAGATGATCTGGCTGTATCCAACATATTAATTCCTAATCATAATCCGAAAGAGTTTATAATTTCTAATTTATATCTAAAAATTAACAAACATTTATATCCATGTAAGCTCCACTGACTTTAAATCCCAAGAATAATAATTTGGAACGCTGTTTTTTTCTGCATGTCATTTTCATTTTGACTAAAGAAAATTACTTTTTTGTCAGTATGTGCATATACACTTCCTGTACTTATAGGTGGCATAGACACTGATCTTAGCCCTTGTTAACCGTAATTATAGCTTTAAATTCAAACTTTTGACACTAGTGCTGGGTTGTACAAAGGCTTAGCTAGTTAAGAAACTGACCTGATTAGACACCTGACATTATTCTGTACCAAATAAATTAACATAAAAAAGCATTGTTATATTAAATAAAAAATGTTTGATAATTTATGCCAAACTAGAGCGGGGAAAGAGCGGAGGAAGAGGTGGGTCATGAACACATTTTTATTTTGGATTGTATTGTCTGATATCTGCCCAGACGAAACATACGATTATCGAATGCGATCGCTTTCAGTGTTATTAGTTTTTCCCCACAAGCTCAACGTTAAAGAAGCATTATTAATTACGATGCTTCAACCTAAAATGGTGTGGCTGGGTATTACATCACTCAGTCTGGGAGAGTTTAGTTGGCTGTTTCATTATCAATTTCATGTATGTGTAATCTCAAGAAGGCATTATGCCGAATGACTGGATCGTCCTCAGTCAGACTTAGGTGAGCAAGCCGAGATAAAATAATAATATTTAATATTGAAATGTGCAGGAGGAGTGTATGACTCATTTTGCTATAGCGAGATTAACTTTATAATATATTACCTATTTCAATGCATAACTGTTTCAGTGGCACAAAGTGTGTATTGGCTAAGCGTGAAGAGAAAGATATTGCAAGTTCAAGCCACGTTCTGGAAAACTTTTTTTCTCTATTGACTGGGCAGACCATCGAGCTTGGATAGTTGCACATATGAACTGCAAGTCAACATTGAGGAATGTATTGATTGGTAATTATTCCTATAGACATAATTTCTTTGAATAGTACATTAACATTGATAAGTACATCTCTGTTGACAATATACGCAACAGCTTAATATGTCAAGTGTGCTTGTAGTCTCAATGTATACCATTAATTAACCATCTGCGTATTTAATTCTCCTTTTTAAATCCATTAAAAAATAAATAACTTATAAACATGAAAGCTGTGAGAGCAGATCTGATACTCCATGAGACATCAAACCTCGAGGAGAAATATACTATTTTCATTCAGTTTTTTAAGGTCTTTGACGGTTTGGGAAAACTGAGGTAGGTTTGGGGATATCGAGCAGATTACCCTGATGCTTTAAAAGTCTTTGAAAATTGAAATAAACCCAAACATTTTAATTTCTTACCATAATCACAAATAAAATTGTCCAAGGTTGCTAGATTCCGATGTATTCGAGTTTTCCTGATTTATTTCTTTTGATGACCCGTTCAGTTTCATTTCATCATTAAACAATATTGAACACTGAGATATATAGGCCATATAACTTTGATGTTTACAACTACGACATCATTTTTTATAACGACAACTGAAAAAATCATTTGGAAATGATTCGTAAATTCTTATATCGACGCAGTGATGCAAATTTGAAAATTAATTTATGTAAAATGAGCTTTGATTACATTTTCAGGACTTTTCGTTGGACTGGATCATGTTTTACCTGTATTGGTTAAGGTGAAAGCTATTTCTGAATTGCAGGAAAATAATAAGCTGATGCAATGTTTAGTGGGTAGGGCTTGATATTATTTGAAATGTTGTTCAAGTGTTTCCATAACTACTGAATCTCTGACTAATTTAAAGAGTACGAAAATCAAATGTCGGGAGGTTTTCAATAAATTGAATGTCATTCTTAAGAGTGCATGTGTCATTTCAGCTCCAGATTTCAGTCAATCATTTAACATGTATGTTGACATAAGTAATGTAAAGATTGGTGGAGTATTGATTCAATAAAACAAAAATATGTAAAAGAAAGGTTTGGGCCCACCTGACAAATGTCTTTTCTGTAAAAACTATTTTACATAGCAAATTCTTGTATATTATTTTAGATTCTATTTTTAGATCATTATTAGTTTCAGGTAAATATATATACATGGTTCTGAGTTCAGGATAATGGTATTCCCCTCTGATGTTTTCAATGATTTAACTAAATTTATAGTAAGAGACCTAACCTTGTTTACAATTAAGAATGTTCTCTAAATGAATTTGATGAGAAAATGACCGTTACCTTGGTCATTGTATAGTAGTTTTTATATTAAGGTTGCTTACATCAGAATTCCTCATTGCATCAGCCTTAGATGTGCTCAGCATTAATTTGAGAGGATTTTTTAAATATGAATTATTCATAGGAATTACAAAGTGCTTTGGGACGCTTTTTGACTAAATCACTATTTGGGGTATATTATTATTCATTCAAGAACATTTTTGATTATATTATAGTGATACATCAGCAGCGTTGGCGGATTAGCACATTCAAGATTGGAATTTATTCGAAACATCACTAGTCTCATCACCCACCCAGGCCAAATATCCGTCCCCTCCTCACGTTGTTACGTTAGCGTAGACTGTAGCCCTAAACATTTCCCTCCTTCCCTCCTTTACCTATTCTCCCCAGTACATATTATCTGTTATCCACTGTGTCTGTACTTAATTGCTACTCTGCTCCCTCGAAAGACTTGGATATTAAGGTCTTAGAATCAGCTGCGTCTGTCAAATAACTTCAGAAAACATATTGCCTAATTCCTCGGTCACCGTAGCATCGAACCGCCCATGAAGAAATGGAATTGAGATTCCACACAAAGAGGCAGTAGTCAACGCTGCAACAGAGCATGGCTCATCCCCATCGTCTACCTTATATTCCGCAGCCCTATGCTAGAAGCAAATATATAGAATTATAAAAAGCCAAGTCATTACAAGCGACAGGTTAAAAGAAAGCAGTCAATGCTACAACATAACATGAATTTTCTTGATTTTGTACGGATGCTTTCGTAGCTCCTTGCCGAATTCAAGATAGTTACATTTACAACGGCAAAGGAAGGAAAATGGATCCAAGCTTTCGGTGACGTTATCTAAGTCTTGTCGCAAATGTTAGCCTGATATGCAACGTTATGCAACCATTTTACGCCACACTTTCGTCTTGTGGTTTTCATTGTATCATGGCAAACATAATGGTATTTTCTGCTTCGACCGGAAATTTTCGTCCGTAGCCCGGTCTCTTCTTGGAAGTAATTTATTACCATGGTCTTGGGATTCAACTCGTTTTAGCACTGATATGCCGTTAAACACAAAACTCAAGCAGTCTAGAAAGTAAGAAGAATCAGTAAATGTTTTTGAACAATTGCAACAAAATAATTGGTTCATCGATGTAAATATATGTGACACAAAACTTCAGAAATTATAATTTTCAGATAGGTTTCTATGATATGCATGAAAAATTATTGTTAATCTTCTTTAGCGATACAGATCAAAAGTATTTTATGGATAGCGTATAACGTCGTGGCTTTGTTTACTTTCGATGCATTAAAGATGTGATACAAAACTTTTTCACGGGCAGGTTACCAGTCTGGAAGTGGGGAACCAGTGGATAACATGCTTCTTACTTCTATATAAGATAATTTATTGTGATATTAGCGTGTAATTTTGTTTTACGAGACTCTTTTCAGTGCTGACCTTTTCTTTGGTTCATTATATGCAGGTCTGTGATCTCAATTATTTCCAGTAGGTTTAAATTATGCTGCACCTACCTAGGATACACCTGATCATCAAGGTTGCATTGGTCTGCACGATGCTTTACTGACATATATCTCGAGAAAAACAGCTTTAAGATTTTTTTTATCTTAAGTACTGAATTAACAAACGCACAAAAAGTATTATGTTGCCAACGGTAACATTGCTGTCTACTGGAGCTAATTAGTGAGGTAGTCCATTAAAACGAAATCAGCTAGAAGATTACTCTTCTAAAATTCTAAACGTGCAGTTCAGAATCTATAGTTCTAGATAATGGCTCTCCACTGGGCATGAAATCTCATTTATTTTATACGAGTAATACTTTGTTAAAAGATCATCTACGGTTGAATATGCACCAAATAACACAGGTAAAATGCATTATAGATATTCCAATAAATATTGATCACCTAATTTGTATCATGTCTGACATTTGCTGTCATATTGATATTGGTAAATTTTGCGACGCTTTTAATTATTGATTTAGTGAAAGCCGTTCTTTTACGACAAAAAAGTTAATGGTTTCATTTTGTTAAAAAAAGCAGTTTAGAGGCAACAACAAAATCGTTGTCATGTGACATTATACTTATCTGATAACTATCGATATGAAAACGATCTTTTGCCTTTTTTCCAAATGGGGTACAATTTGTATTACGAACTGATATTACCATTTTATGGCAAGATTACACAGATTTCTCCGAACCAGTTTTCGTAATATCGTTTTTTACAAAAGTATGTTTGACGTTCAAGAAGATCGTTAATTTTACTTTAGGTTTGAATTCTTTGTGTCCGCATACAAGCTACATTCCTTGTGGAGTTGTATGCATTTTATACCTATGTGAAAAGTCTCATTATGGAATTGTTTAGCTTGAACTAATAATAATAATAATAATAATAATAATAATAATATCAATAATGATAATAATAATATTATTAATAATAATAATAAGAAGAAGAAGATGAAGAAGAAGAAGAACCGTTATGTAGTGAAGATATACCATTTGTTATGACAAATTGTTATGCTACGTAACCATGTGTTACCAGGTGATACTAAAGTGTATACATTCACAAACGTACTTAAACGGTTTTGACTGGATATATCTATATATCTACACACACACACACACACACACACACACACACACATATATATATATATATATATATATATATATATATATATATATATATATATATATATATATATATACCCTAAACAAGAACAATATTACATATTTATGTTGCAATATTACCGGAAAATATTTGACCGATTTTCTTAACGTATCAAATATAATTGTATTATTTCATATTAGCAGACTAGGCCCTTGATAAACATAACTCGACACCAGAAATGTTAGATATGTAAATGAGTACTTGTGTACTAAATATTATTTCGTTTAAAGAAGATATTGTGTTATTTAAACAAGATTTCGGAAACAAAATATTTCGTTGCACTATCGACTAGCCCAGAAATAGATACTGAAACGAGAACGAAATAACCTTGAATTCTACCTGTTTTCATGACAAATCAATATTACCTGGCTAACTGGCCATGCGAAGCTAATGACTCCCCAACATAAGGACGAAATTGTAGTAAACTACCTGCATTCCAATGAGGTAATTTGAGTTGCTTTCTTAAAAGGTCAAGCTACATTCCTACAGTTGTCCCCGGCAGGTATTTCTAGATTTCGGTTGTCCAAGATCTTTTAACCGCAGTCTATAAT
The DNA here is from genome assembly GCA_028554795.2 of Sinohyriopsis cumingii. Classification (NCBI taxonomy): domain Eukaryota; kingdom Metazoa; phylum Mollusca; class Bivalvia; order Unionida; family Unionidae; genus Sinohyriopsis; species Sinohyriopsis cumingii. The sequence continues at coordinate 103,617,977 of CM068838.1, forward strand.
TTAACACCCGCATCACGCTTCGAACCATAAGATTACCATTGACAACTTGCACACTTACAAAGGGGGTTGTTTTGTAGTAATTTTTGAGAGAGAGAGAAAGAACGCATATTTAAATATTCCTTCAATATCATCTGGGAACTAGATAATACAGTTATTTAGATTGTTTCCCTTTATTCTGCTCGTGCATCAACTTGAATGTGCTAAGTGTGCATTTTGTGTAATAATGCAATATAATATAAATTAACACAAGAGACTAGTATATATAAAGTATATGGTATGTTAAGGAAATAGAAATGAACATTATCCTTAAAACAAACTGTTGAACGAGTTGGAAGCACACACACACACATATATATATACATACATATATGTATAAAAGAGGATTTTAAATATTGTTCAACATCACTTCGTATCTCTCTCTCTATCTCTGTATATATATATATATATATATATATATATATATATATATATATATATATATATATATATATATATGTGTGTGTATGTATATACCTGTGTGTGTGTGCGTGTCATCTTTTGCATAAATTAAACCTGGAGGGATAAATAAGAGAATTTGTTACAGTCAAAATACATATTTTGGCTCAATTACTTGGGTAGATTATGTGGGCTCATATGTCAATAAGCAAGAAAGAGAGAGAAAGATATGCAAACACATTTGTGCGCTGATAGTAGAATGATTTTTGCGGGGTTGCCTTCTGTGAGTATCGGGAATCAAACATATTCCTTGGTATACTTTGTGATATTTGATGCATTTACAATATTTGAGTGCAAATCAAGTGGTATTGAAATAAATTAACGCAAAGGTATTTATTAAATAGATTGATTCATTTTTTCGGCTGGAAGGGAAGTGAGGTCTTCTCTCCAGAAGTAGACTGATGATTTCTTCTTACCTCTGCATTTCTCGTAGGTATTCAACATCGTGTATGAAGGTTTTGTGTGTGTCTCTTTCTCCGTTTCTAAGATAGTTTAGAGCGTGCTTGAAATGGCTGGAGTAACGGTTTAGGAAGTATGTATACACACTGTCAGTGTTGCATGGTCTTATAGGAGAGTCTGGAGACCGCTCTGGTGACCTAGAGATTAGAGCGTCCGCATCGGATGCAGGTTGTCTCGGGTTCGAACCCCTGCCGAGTCATACCAAAGACTTATCCAAATGGTACTAGCAGCTGCCACGCTTGGTGTTCAGCATTATGAAGTTAGTATTAGGACTCGTCGGCCGGGGACAACTGTAGGAGTGTAGCTTGACCTTTTAACAAAGCAACTCAAATTACCTAATTGGAATGCAGGTAGTTTAATACAATTTCATCCTTATACGCGGATCTATTGATTTCGCATGACCAGTTCGCTAGGTAATACTGATTTGTCATGAAAACAGGTAGAATTCAAGAGTATGACGTTCCTGTTTCTGCTGCAGTGTCTATTTCCAGGCGAGTCGATAGTGCAAATAATATCTTCTTTAAACGAAATAATATTTAGTACACAAGTACTCATTTACGCATCGAACATTTCTGGTGTCGAGTTATGTTTATCAAGGGCCTAGTCTGCTAATATGAAATAATGCCATAATATTTGATACGCTAAGCGATTCAGTCAAATATGTTCGGTAATAGTGCAACATCAATGTATACGGTTGTTCTTGTTTTGGGTTGAACGCCATTTCCAAGGCATTATAGGCTATACATGGCGGCCAGTATAAGTGGTGGAAAAAGAACCATGGAAAGCCTTGGTAATAGTCAAAGACCCTAGGGATAATACATATAATCTGCAGAAAAGGAAAACACTCACGCACATACACGCGTGCACAAGTGTATATGGCACACAATCTAGGTGACCCTGACTTTGTGATCTTACAGTATTTTGTTGCTGTTTATCATCAAGTCAGATACAAGTTACATGTTCATTAATGAGGTCCATTTTTGAAAAAATTGGTCCTATTTTTTATTTACCTTAGCAGGATAGTTTTCGATGTTCTTATGCACTGCAACTATTGGCTTAAAAGCAAAAATAGAAGGATTTTTTTTTATATTGAATCTGCAAGTATAAATATAATATTATATAATATAATATTTGGCCAATATAAGCAGGAAATTACACAAACTGTCCAGTTGTTCACTTCCTAAAAATGTTTCGTTTTTTGAACACATGTACAATATTCGGGCATAAAGGTGCAAACACTTCAATAAAACGGTACCAAAACTGTGAAGTAATATTGAACTTATATTAGAGATGCTCAGTACTTTCATTTACACTCTTACATAAAGTACATTTGCTGTCATCGAATACGTTAATTTTTTTCAGAAAATCATTAGTAGCGATTATTCTATGGATTAATTTAAAGTTAAAAGAGATCAACTTGGTATCCTTGGCACAGCATTTCACCCGGCTATAAATCTCAGACCAGTTCTCACTAATTATATTTTTATTAAATACTTGCATCCAAGTTTCTTGCTTAGCAGTTTGTTGTCTTTAAGTTTTATTTTTTTTTAAATTTCTTTGTTAACAAACTTAAGTGAATTTTGTTTATTGCGAGTTCATTATTTTATCCTCTTGCTTATCAAAATTATTATGTACTTAATTGTTTTATTTATGACGTATTTTCATGCTTTTGGAATGTTGAATATTATGGAGAAGTATTTCAAAAAATCATCGGTTCTTGCTTTTTTATTAAATTCAAAAGGTATTAAATTACCGTGATCATCTGCTACATCATTCAGAATTTCAAAACCGGCTTCTGTTCAGGATTTGTATTTATATAACATTTTAGGGGGGACAAAATTTAAAATACTCATGGACTTTGTTAGGACTTTGCGGTTCCTCTTTCAAATTAGATACTGCCTAAATTACATCTCTCCAAAAACTGTTTTGAATGAACTTACCAAATGTTTCTAATTTCATTATCCCTAAAATCCAAATATCCTTTTTATTTCTGAGTATGGTTGTATTGACTAAGTTCTGCCACGTTCCATGTTCCGTTTCTAGCAATCTTTATATAACCCATCTCATCTTAATATACCTACTGAATGAAAGTATATGTATCATATATAGTCCTCCGTCGTTTTCTAGGGAAACTAGTATATCACGTTTTATTCTCTCTACGTTTCCACTCCATACAAACTTTAATAATGTGCGATTAGTTCTGCTTTAACTTTTGCTGATGGGTTTAAAGTGCTGAAAAAGATGTATGACTACGGACAGTACAAGAGTTTTTAAAACAATTACTTTACCAACTTTTGACAGATGTCTTTGACTCGAGCTTGCCAGAATTCGTTTTACCTTTGTTAGTTTCTTCCTATAATTAATTTACACCATTTGTTGTAAATCTGGAACAAAATATATGCCAATGAGTGTATAGTTAGAAGAGTACCAAATTAGGCCCATTTCGGGACATAGTCTTTCATTAGGGAATTTCCTGTTTCCAGTCCAAATAGATTCTGTTTGTGTTATATTACAATTTTAAGTCCAGATAATAGAAGAAGAAAAAAACATTGCAATCTATTCATAGTTGCTCCAAGAGGAAGTTGAGATCCATCAAGTAGAATAAAAGCGTGATCGGCATACTTACCCAATTTATATTCACTGGCATTAAAGATTAGTCCCCCTACTTCCACATTTTGCTTTAAAGTTAATACTAAAATCTCAACCCCAATGGTAAACAAATAATGTGCAAGGGGATACCTTGACAACATCCTCTTTCATGTCTAAAAAGATGACATATGCCCATTAATAATAAGACAGTCTTTGGAAGCATTACAAAACAGTTTAAACCACTTGCAAACGGAATCACCAAAGTTAAAAGATTGTAAAGAATCTGCGACAAAGATTCAGTTAATTGTGTCGAAGGCTTTTTCAAAGTCTATTAACAATAATAAACCATATATATTTTCATTCTCAAATTGGCCCATGGTATCGTATAACAGCTTGGTATTTTCTCCAATGAATCTACCCTTTATATATCCTTTCTGAGTATCACTGATTAGTGATGGAAGAACCGTTTTAATCCTGACTGTAATGGTTCTCGAAGCAATCTTATAGTCAATATTTAAAAGTGATATAACTTCATTTTTCTTCCTTTGGTAGACATGTGATGATTCCCTGAGTCTGAAAATCTGAACGTTTTCCTGCAGTATATCCGTAATATATTGATCTACATATAAATCCCCCAAGAGACTTCCAAAAGAATTTATACAATTCTACAGTGAATCCATCAGAGCCAGGAATGTTTCCATTTTCCATCCGTTTTAGAGACAAACCGAATTCATTGTTTGCAAGCAGACCCTCGCATGATTCTCTTTCCTCTTAACAAAGTTTAATAATCTATTTCAAGTTTCTTGAGTAGCCTCCTCATCAAGCTGAGAAATTCTACCCTTGTACAATTCCATATAAAACTGTTTTTGAGCTTCTAAAATGTCTATTTGGTCAGATATATTTGTCCCATCATCTAAAATAATTTCTTTTATTTTCTTAGTGACATAGATTCTTTTTGCAAGATTTGAAAAGTACTTTTTGCTTTTTCCCAAATCCATACCCTCTAGCTTTAGATCTTAATATAACACTTTTTATTCAATTATTCCTAGATTCCTCTAATTCTGCTTATAGTTCTCTAAATTTTCCAGAGTTTCCCATCTATGTTATCGGACACAACACCATGAATTTGTATTATTTCCTGCTCAACTGTCTTTAATATTTTCCGTTTCTCTTTTGTTTTCCTAACAGAATAACATATAGTTTCAGACTCTATTTTCATGTTCAAACATTAAAATAAACATTTGATCATTACAGGAAAGAGAAACATGGAGAGAGTCATCTTTATTTCCCCCTAAATAATATTCATTTACAGTGTCAGTTATACACTTTTTTGACCAAATCAGTATACTCAATGTTCCTCAACAGTTGGGCATTAAATTTCCTCTTGGACACGTTGGAAAAGCCACATTCAAAACAATAGATGGATGTTCAGTCTTATATCCTGATAAGATACACGCATCAGCTGTATTCATATGAATGTCATCCGATACAAGAAAGTAATCTAATCTACTTTGTTTCACGGGAGATTTTTCCCTCCAGGTATATATCTGTAAGTCTTGATTGGAATTTCGCCAGGTATCAATTAATTCCAATTCATTTTTTCAGGTCTTGAATCGCTGCCCAAGACTGTTCATGTTTGTCATGTACAGTATTATAATTATCCAAATCTAAGTCTTGAACAGTGTTGCAGTCTCTGTACATTATAATTGATGAGTTTTTTAAAAATAAGATCTTCTCCTTTAACTTTCTAAATGAAGCTAAGATTATCATCATTATAACCATACAAATTCACGACGGTTATTATGTTGCCATTAATTGTACTATCTAAAATAATAAATCTCCCTTGACTGTCACATCTTTTTCTATGCAATATAAATTCAAAAGTATTTCTAAAAAATATTGCAACCCCAGCACTATTACTAGAGCAGTAGCTAAATATATATTTGTATCCCCATTCATCTGCCCAACATATTTCATCGTTCTTTATACTAGGAGTTTCTTGCATGCATAATATAGATACATTCTTTCGTTTTACCCAGTGGAAAATGTCCCTTTGTTTAAAGACTGAATCTTGCAGGCCTCTATCATTTATAGATATATTTTTTATGTTATTATCTTTGAAAACAGCAGACCCTTTACATATACATGTTCTTGTACAGAAATGTACGAAGCAATTTTCATCTTGAGTTTACCATATGCATGGATTTCACACTCAGACTCACACAAGACACACACATCAATAATAAAAGCATCCACGGTGTTACAGTACATGCTGTAGATTTGGCTGCAGTTAACACTGATACAGTATACGATAAATAACAAGTGAAGCAACTCCATTTGCGATAACTCTTATGCACCTCTGACAGACCTTTCCGTGGCTAAGACATTTTTGTAAGCCAATAGGCACAGATTAATAAGAGTATAAATGACAATTTATGAATGAAAGAAGGGGTAAGATGGAAAATAAAGAAAATATGAATGAGAGCATACATGGAAGTGGTGGGTGATTTCATGAATGGGGGCATACGTTGAAGTGATGGGTGATTGAATGAATGGGAGCATACGTGGAAGTGGTGGGTGATTACATGAATGAGAACATTCATGGAAGAGATGGGTGATTGAATGAATGAGAAAATATATGGAAGTGGTGGGTGTTTCAATGAATGAAAGTATACATGGTAGTGTACTGTTATTGAATGAATGGGAGCATACGTTGAAGTGGTGGATGATTGAATGAATGAGAGCATACATGGAACTGGTGGGTGATTGAATGAATGAGAGCATACGTTGTAGTGGTGGATGATTGAATGAATGAGCAAGAATGGGAGACTGAAAAATTGAACGTGGAAGAGTAGTGTTGAATAAGGTGTGTAAACGACTGAGCAAATCAATGTGCATATGAGTGTACATGAGTGAAAGATGATTTATGAACTAGTGAGTGAATTGATTAGGGAGAGATGTGACACAATGGAAGACCGAATAAACAAATATATTAACTAAGGACAAAACTGGTGAAGGAAAGAAGTGTCATATAGAAAAATATTAAAACAAATTAGAGTAGAAAAAGGAGTATCAAAACAAAAGTTCACATACCTATTTGGCCAATTTCATCAGTTCATGTAGGTGCATATTAACTTATGTTCTAATTTTCTAATTGATAATTTCATCATGGATGTCAAATTTTATCCTTTTCCCTGATTTGGTTTTACCATACACAGATCCATTAAAGTATCAAGCACTGTCAATTTCTTGATGCCTGGAGTCTAATTACTTTGTTCTGTTTAAAATCCGTCTGCTTCTTGATAATTGGAAGTTTACAATCCAGACTCCAAAATTTGACAATCACTGGCCTTGGTTGTCCCTGTCGGCCTGGGATCCTATGCACAGCCACTATGTTTCTGTTGTCCAATTAATCTTTGTGACTTTCTTCATCAATTTCGGAATTCTCTCTCTCAAATTTTAATTTTCCTCCTACTCCAGCTCTAAAACATTAATGTTCCGCTTCCTTGAATATTGTTCTATTTGGTTTGATGCCACAGTTGCTTGCTTCGATCTACTGTCAGAATCATTCATGTTACTCCTCATTTTATAATTTTCCTTCCGTGCCTCTTGTATTTTTTCTCGCAGTTGGTGGTTTTCAAATTCCAGTGAATCCACCCTATCCATCAACTCTCCTGTTATCTCCTTTACTATCCGTTCACTTTCTACAACCATCTTCTTTCACATTCTCAAATAATTTACTCACAGTAGTTGAAACAATAATGGCAAGCTTTCTTACATTAGCACATTGTCCAAGCCCGAGAGTGGAACCTACGCGGACGGAGGTGAAATGGCATTGATCGGTAATGGCAAGCGCCCTAGACCACTTAGCCATCCTGGGCCCCTTCAATGTATAATGTAGATAATTATATACTATTAAGACAAATGCTGCTTATAAATGCAAAGAAGAAAACATTAAGCAATCCATTATTTTTAAGAAACTGATCAACACTTACAGTTAGGCTCGTGAACGATCATGTTCCGCGACTATTTTATATTGAATGAACATTTATCTTCAAGTATCTCAAGTGAAGTTAGATTTAAATTTCAGCTTGATTTTAGTTAATCTATGTAAAGAGAATCCCGGAGTAGAAGGAGGAGGAAGTGTGGAGCGAGATAGCATTTTCTGCTTGAGAAGGAAAAGTCTTTTATACAGACTATTCAAGCTGTATGTTGAATCAGATGTTAGGCAAGATGAATTGTGATACGAATAATGCTGATGATGGTCCTAATGAGGAACAGGTAGAGAAAGAGTATGGTAATACTGGTAGTTGGAATGGCGTGCTAAGGTGCTGATTGATAATGTATGAGAGCAATTGTAATGACGGCGATAATATTGGTGACGGATAATTGTGTTGATAGTGGTGGAGAAAATGATAGTGAACATGATGATGGTTTGGAGTCGATGCCGGTGATGACGATGATTACCTTTCCAGGACAGAAATCTATCGCCAACACAGGCTGATTGTGATGTAAACGTTGAGGACATCTCTCGTCTTTACATATTTAACACATTACTGGAACCTGTTCTTGTTTAATCTCGTATTTCCGGTCGATCTACATGACATCCTTCCGGTTTTATATGACAATCTGTAGCAACATATACTACAATAGACCCCACAAAATCGACGTAAGTAAGTCAAATCTGCCACACAGTGTAACGAAATAAGTCAAAATTTGGCGCGCCGATAACATGTAGACGCACATGACATGAAACTATCTGTTTGCATCAGTTTGGATTGAAATATTAATACGGCATGCACAACATTTTGACGTATATACAGTATAGACTATCAAATAGATTTAAGTTCCTGGATGTTTATGTTACTAACATCTCTATGAAATTGTAATAATTGGTTATTTCAATACATACTTTTAAACAATGAGAACGATGATGATGGAATACTGTCAGTTTTTTCAGAAAAAAAACATTTTTACCTAACCGAACGACTAAGTTCTATTAAATTACCAGATTAGTTTTCTCCTTGACTACTAAATGTCGGAACAGCAATGTATTTTTGCAACAGCCCGTGAGCTTTAGGTAGGAGGGTAGAGATGGAAGGAGGGTGGGTCTAGAAAGGCATCTGACGGCCATGGTAGCATACTAGTAGCTGTGAAACTTTCACCAGACATACATACATACATGCATACATACATACATACATACGGGCATGCGTACGTACGTGCGTGCGTGCGTGCGTGCGTGCATGCATGCATGCATACATACATCCATACATACATACATACATACATGCATACATACCACAGTTATACATATATATATATAGATACATAAATAGATACACACACATACACACACGCTTAGGAACATATATGCTACTCAGTTATTGCCGATCTGCGTGACTTAAGGTTGTGTGTCAAATATAGAAATATCTTTGAAGAATAAACATTATATGCTGAAAGGTCACACCATAGCCTTTCGTTAAGAAATTTGCCAGGGACTAATTTACGAATATGGACCCTGCCACATAATATAAGGAAATTCCAGTAGAAACAGTTAGACTGAAATAAACATAATCAGTTAGAAGTCAAGAGAGTGATATAAATTTGCATAGACAACAATATTAACAATAAGTGAGTCACACATACCAGGACCCTTTATACATTTTGCTGCGAAGTTATAAAAATACAATTGTATGTACATAAGCTGCCGTCGTGTTTGATCTCTACTTGTCACAAAGCACGACAGACAATCTCTAATGCAATGCGAGATAGACCCCTTTTGTGATCTTGTATTATTTTGTATATATTATTATTGGTGGGAAAGCCACAGAAACTGATTGAAGTAAGTAACTAGTCTGAGTAAAGTTAATCATTAAGTCCTTTAGAAGGTACACACATATAAACAGTTGCGAAACATGCATTTAATCAACATCAGCAAAACAAGAAAAAGTTCACACGCAAGATATTTGGAGATGATCAGATTAAACGATAAGATAAAGAATAGAAGTAAATAATGCCAAAACGTGGACTATAAGGAATATATATATATATATATATATATATATATATATATATATATATATATATATATATATATATATATATATATATATATATATATTAAGGCTAGTGGGAAAAAGGAGATGGAAGTCAGCAAGACAAAATTATTGCTTGGAGTTCTTTAGTTACGTAGCGTGGTTATTTGTTTATTTATCCATTCATTACGATAAACTCGTACTCCAAAACAAATCAAAGACAAACGGATATTTGTTTAATATTAAAATATATCTGATACTTATAAGCTGAATTCATTCCAACTTCTGTTATTTGGCGTTAAAGTAGATAATACATATTTATGTTTTCCTGTGGGATAGTTGATGAGCCAATAACGGTTTAAACTCATGTTAATGGACATGGTTCGTGGAACTAAAGTGATTCAAAATTCACAGTCTTTATGTTCAAACACACCATCTTAAAAATATATATTTTTGAACGAAAACTATCAGAGAGAAAGAGATGATGATGATATTCTTTTATTCCTCCATTTTGTGAAGATTTTAAGACAAAAAAGAAATGCATTTAAATACATAAAATCACAAAAATAGTGGATTCGTTACTTAATGAATTATTTCCATTAGCAAACGAATAAATAAATTAAAATCATTACTAAACGAAATATATATATATATATATATATATATATATATATATATATATATATATATATATATATATATATATATACGATAAAACATTTGAAAATGTATCCTCAAAACAAAAATAGTTAGTTTCCTAATCGCTTTGCAATCCAGTACAAGTATTTCTTTCCTTATATTCTGAGTGAGTTCCCTATTGAATCGAATATATAATATCCTTTATCTTAATGAAATACTTGGTAGATAGTCTGATCATATTTATCCATGCCTCAATTTCTAAATGTTCTGATATAGTATTTAAACCACCAAGTAGTATAATCAGTATAACATCATCGATCTGATCACAGAAATCACGGTAAATCACTGGAGGCATATACGAAAACAGACTTTCCATCAATTGGTTTCTGTTGTCTGAGGTTAAGGCACAATTCATCGAAATGTGCAAAATACGGCCATGACTCATTTTGCCACATAGGGGACACAGTCCAGGTCTTGTTTGCATTCCTCCAATACGAATTAATGTCCCATATTCCATTTTTCTGCTTGAGTCAGTGTAAGCTATTTTCCATAAATGATGCATATTTAGTCCTGGATTCATTTTTACAAATCTACCGAATCGCTCTGATGGATTTCTGATACTCGTTTCATGTTTTCTCTCCTCAAATATCTGTATTCTTGTCCCAAATAAGTTTTTCCATGTTATTTTGTTTGGAAATTTTCCAGTGAAAATAAAGTCGTTGAGATAGTCTTTTAAATCATACTTTTTGAGTACAGTATTTATATCATATATAAAAGAGTTGTAGCCATGTTGGGGGTCAAAAATCAAACTTCCAACAGCCCAGAGGAAAACCTCTTTAGCAGTTAAGTTTGCTGATATTCTACACATGCGACCAAGAAATACGAGTTTTTGCTTATCTATGCGAGCTTCCATTGATATCATCCCCAAGCATGATGTCGCAGATCCAATAGGCGATCTTTGAGGGAAACCTTGTTCTCTCCGGGCGAAATATCAGTAGTAAGGTGGGCCACTTTACCGTCAAGGGGAATTAGCATTACAAGACCCCTTGGGCAACTCTAGCGTCAAGGGAAAATTAACATGGAGAAAAATCGTGGGTCAGATTAGCGTCAAGGGAAATTTAACATGGCGAAAAATCGTGGGTCACTCTAGCGACAAGGGGAATTTAACATGGAACTATAGTGTGGGTCTGTCTAGCGACAAGGGGAAATTAACATGGGAATAGAGTTTGGGTTTATCTAGGGACAAGGGGAATTGAATATGGGATTTTTTTTTTAAATTTAAATTTAAATTTAAATTTAAAAAAAGGGGTAGGCAATGGAAAGGCTATCTCTTTTCGAGAAATATGGCTGGCCCTGAAAAGGGCCTTTGGCTTTCTTCTGCTTCTTCTTCTATTTCCTCCATTTTCTCATCCACCACCTAATCTTTCCCAAAATTCCTTTGTTCTTCCTTTTTTCTTTTTCTGGTAACCAGTCTGGGTGACCCATAGCCCTGAACTTCTCTTGTATCTTGATCCAATTGTTGTTGAGTTTGTCAAAGGCCTCTTTTTTCTTTAAGTTTTCTTTCTCCTTTCGTTCTTTATTCCACTTGTCTTTGATCTTTTTCACTTCTTCGTCCATTACTTTTCTCATAAGTTGTTCCTATTTCTTAAGCTGGTCTAGGCCTTTTTTGACAAAGGACCACTCTGTCCATTCCATTACGTCTTCCAAAAAGCACCTGACTTCTATCACATTATCCATGGCTTCCTTTAAGTGACCAATCTTTACATACTCTGGATCTGTAAAGCCTCTTAGTCTTTTTACTTCTTCTTCTATCATCTCTGCCACCAGATCCATGGCTAATTTTAGGTTTGTCACTTGCCTTCTTACAAACTCCCTGGTTACTTCATACTTCCATTCTCGTTCAATCCTTTCCACTGCATAAGCTCCATCCACCATCCAGTACCAAATGTCTTTCAACTGGTTAAACAATTCTGTTACAGCTACCATCTTCCTTGTATCTTATTCCGTAGAATGGTTTGAACGACGAATACTGTGGGTTCTTATACGAAAAGCGCGGACGTGAAGGAAAACATCCCCCTAAAACATAAAATTGATATTACCTAGATCATGACCTAACATCGTGCAGACGTGAAAGAAAACATCGCTACTTTTCTCATTTCATATAATATACTATCCACATAAGTGAAGCAACAATAAACAAACCCCAAATCTACTATTTACACACGCAAATCAGTAAAACAAAATCCATAATCTACTATCCACACAATCTTACGTGAGCGCTTACAAAACCCTAACTATACTCTCCACATAAGCTAAGAAACAATAAACAAAATCCATAATCTACTATCCACACAATCGTACGTGAGCGGGTACAAACACAAACACACAAACACATACGCTAAGAAACAATAAACAAAATCCATAATCTACTATCCACACAATCATACGTGAGCGGTTACAAAACCCAAACTATACTCTCCACATACGCTAAGAACAATAAACAAATCCATAATCTAATATCCACACAATCGTACGTGAGCGCTTACAGAACCCTAACTATACTCTTCACATACGCTAAGAAACAATAAACAAATCCATAATCTAATATCCACACAATCGTACGTGAGCGCTTACAGAACCCTAACTATACTCTTCACATACGCTAAGAAACAATAAACAAAATCCATAATCTACTATCCACACAATCGTACGTGAGCGCTTACAGAACCCTAACTATACTCTCCACCTACGCTAAGAAACAATAAAGAAACCCATAATCTACTATTCACACAAACATACCTTAGCTCTTACAAGCACCAACACACAAACACATACCCTCACACTATCTTAAAAAAGAGTTAGTGTTTATATTCACACTACTCTACCTACACATTGGCAAATCGATAGTTATTTCTTTTCTAGAGTATTGGGTAGCCCTTAAAAGGGCTGTTTTTTTGAACTCCAGATGCACCTATCTAATGGTTGCACCTTCCTGGCCTGGCGCCACACACGGATCTTCTTCCCCAGTCTCCTTTCACCTTTCTTCTGGGGAGCGCAGAGGGAGGATGATTCGCTTCAACACCCCAATCCTCTGTCTCGGGAATATTGTACGACATCCTCTCTTCTAGTTTCTTTTCCTCCTCTTCCCTCTGTCTTCTCTCCTCCTCTTCGTTCTTCATTCTTTCCTCTTCTACTATAGCCTCCGCGGCCAGTTCATTTAACAGGCGCCTGACATATTCCAGATGTATCTGGAGTTCAAGAAGTTTGCTTATTCTGCTATTCATTCTTGTGTTGAACAATCAAAAAGGGTAGCTAGACTGCCCAGCGAGTTTCAATTTATAGTGAAAGCGCGGACGTGATGGAAAACATCCCCCTAAAAACATAAAATTGATCTTACCTAGATCATAACCAAAAAAAACAACGCGCGGACCTAAAAGAAACACTCACTCACTTGTTATTCTACCCATCACTATTTTAAAATTTTTTATAAATCACTTCAATTGACTATCCACATACTCAAAGCAATCCAATCTAACCCCTAAATCTACACCTCAAACACCAAATAAAGACATCATTTTAATCTACTATCCACACCAACGTACTTGATCACTTACAAACACACAAACTCACAAACACATACCCTCACATTTTTTAAAAAGAGTTAGTGTTTATTTTCACACTACTCTACCTACACACATTGGCAAATCGATCGTTATTTCTTTTCTAGAGTATTTGGGTAGCCCTGAAAAGGGCTGTTTTTTTTTTGTTTGCTATGGCATTCTTTTTAGTTTCTAAGAATGCGATGTCCTCTGAGGATAGACTTTCTGGCGATAGGTCTGCTTCTTCGGAAAGAGAAGAAGAACTCTTTGGTGTCGATACGACAATCGACAAAGCCTCGGTCAGCTTCAGGTTGCTGCTGCTGCTCTTGTTGTTGTTGTTGCTGCTGTCTCTGAAATCTGTACTTCTCTGTCCATTCTTCTTTTTCCCTGTTCATTTCTTCTCTGAAGAGCTCTTCTATCAGGTCTTCAGTGATTTTTAACATTCTCACATTCTCTATTTCTTCTGGCTTCGGTATCAGACTGTGTCTGACCCTATGCAAATTCACGTAGGCTTCGTTGAGCTTAGCTAGTTTGGAGCACATCTTCTTAGGAGGATGAGTCGACAATGGATGGTTAGGCTGGAAACAACCCCGGTTCTTAAAGTCAAAGCGCGGACGTGAAGGAAAACATCCCCCACACGGTTTTCGAGCCGCAACGTTCAGTGAGTGTTATGGGAGGGATAGTAAGAAATGAAAGAGCATCAATCCAACATTCTTATAGCTAAACAAAAGACAAAGGCATTTTTTTCAAAACACAACATTTTTTATTCAAAAATCACTTAACACTAAACAACAACTCTAACATTTTTTACAATAATCCAACAATATAACATCAAACAATTTTTTCAAAACACAACATTTTTTATTCAAAAATCACTTAACACTAAACAACAACAACTCTAACATTTTTTAACAATAATCCAACACTAAAAGTTTCTCCACTAGGTAAAGAGGGATAACAGTCTTCCATGGTTTCTAGTAATCTAGGATGACTTCTCTCAACCTGTTGATTTCTATGGTATTATCGAATTCTGCATACAGGATGACGTTCACCGTTTCATCAGGGTCTCGGTCTTTAAACTGAATTTCCACACGAATCTGGCCGGATTTTATAGGGTGGAAATGTCCCTCGTCGCTGCCTTGGTCTGGAGTGAAATCGAAAGCCCACAAAGCGTAGCCTCCTGCATAATCCTCGTACGTAATACCGTGACTGGTATTGGTTCCTAACTGTCCGGTGGCTTCGTACAGGGACAAGTACGATCTCAAGTAATTCTTCTTGGTAAAGTCAGGTTCGAAAGGTCGGGTACACAAGGTCTTGCCATCGCGACTGACTTCGATTTTGGACACGCCAAAGTGTTGAAAGTAGAAAGGATTTTTTTCGACAGCTCCGTTGAAGGCTGTATTCTTGACGATACCAACGATCAAACGTTTGGGTAACTGTCCTTGGAACAGATGATCTTCGATGATGGATCGCTGTCCCTTGGGAATGGTGAAGGTTTTCACTTCCACGCGTCGTATGGGATACTTGGCAGTCGTTCTGCTCAACGTCTGACTGATGTCGTTTCCCACTTTAGGTAACACTTCCACACGGCGTACGTAGAGTCTGGCTTCTAGGATTTTGGTTTTGTAACCGTCACTATCAGCCATCAAATGGAAAGCGGCACTGCTACGATTCAGTCTCAGGCGGACATCCACCCCGTTCAGCAAATACTTTTCTTGCAACCACATGTCCAAATGCAAACGATCCATCAGTTCTAAACTTGTGTCGGCTCCCGTGATTCTATTTCTTCGTTCTACAAATCCATCATTGTTGTCTTTCTTTTCATCAGTTTCCAATATTTCAAACTTGGTAGGTTCGTCAGCTTCCCATGCCACACAGGCGTTGAGATGAGTGTTCTTGGCATCTATTCCGTACGTCAAGAGATTTTCCAGGTAGGCACGATAAGGGTAAGTATCCATGCTGCTACTGACCAGTTTGTTATTCAAGTACAAGTCCACTCAACTGAACAAGGAATGCATGAAATTGTTGACGGGAGCTACTGCTTCGTCGTCTATAGCACCTCCAGTCTTATCTACAATTTTGACTTTCAGGTACAAGTAACTGCTATTCAGATCGATGTAATCTTCGGGCTGTCCTTTGATTTCAAACTCGATGGGAGCGGAATCGGTCAATGAGGAGACGGGGTGAAATTCCACCCATTGGGATTCTTGCATCGTCATCATCGTGGGGGGGGCATGGCAAACAGATCCAGTTCCGTCTTGGAACAAGCGCAAGATTCTCGGTGCATCATTTTTTTTTGGGGTCTCTTTTCTCAATAATCGAAAACGTCTAAGTCTCGAACGGTTCTTCTTTTCTTGGCCTTTCTAGCTTGAAGTCTGGTGAAAGGGTGTTTTCTTCGTCGTCTCTTTCTGCCTTGTCCTTGCTGAATGCCTGACTCGGTAGCGTGCAGGGCATTTATAGATGTTTCTCGGTGACCCAAAATGTCTTTGCCCGTTTGCAGCAAGACATTTTTGCCTGCCCTCATGAAGGCTTCTTTAGGGTTTTGTTTGTCGATGATGACATTTTGGAGAAATTCTTTGCCTTGCGTCAGTGCCACATCTTTCAAGGCGTGCAATCCGCGTGTCACCATCGGTTTCAACACCGGGGCCACCGAACGAAAGGCCGATTTTAACATATCTCCTAAACCGTGTCCTCGCTGTCGAGCAACCCCTCGGTACACTGGATACATGACTTACGAATCGTGAGAAAACCGTTTTCGAAAATGGAGTTTCACCGTGACTTTTCCTTTGGTGAATGCAATATTTTGTCCCAAATCTCCTTTTATAGTAATGTTGACCGTGTCCAAATACGACTTACTGACAGGCAAATAATGAGGATGTACAAATTCGCGGTGGACGTGGTAAGTGTTTCCACCTTCCTCGTCAGTGTTCGTGGCAGAATCCACTTTGAAAGGAATGACACGCAGTAACGGTACGGAGGTGTGTCCCACCACGTTATACTCCACCACATCGGAGTACACAAACATCAAATTCAGTTCTACCGGGGCACGAAATAACTTGCTAAAAGACTCGTTGTCGTAAACGATGGGTAATTCGCTTTTCTTCATCATGCTCATTCTCAGGTTCATGTCTCCGCCCAACATGTCATTACAATTCAGGACAAAATAAAATGGACAGGATTTTACTCCGTTCAAATTTCATCAAGAAGCGACGAGCTGTTTTGTGGTACTCCATGGTGACACTTTTGTTAACATGCTCCAAAGCTTTCAGAAACACGACATTAAACCTGGAGGCTATGGTGCTGACCAAATGTTGACCACTAAAATAATAGCCTGGGGAAATGAACAAGTGATAGGTGGTGTACTTTTGTGTACGGGTTTTCTTGTCATATTTGACATTGCTATCCATCCACTGTTGCAATTGTTCGTCATGAACTTCCACATCAAAAATATTTTGATTGGGAAGGACATTGAGGACTTGGGTCGGGTGAATCATTTCTACTAAAGCCACTTCCCAATGGGCTTCGTGATCTAAGGGGATGGGTTGAGGTAATTTGGCCGTGTAACAGCACAACGTGTTCTTGGGAAACACCTCCATGGAACTGTCACTGGGTAAGGTTAAGTAAAATTGGTTTTGGTGACTCATAATTCTAGAGTTCTGTGGCTGTCCGAGCGGTTAGTGGACGTCAGAGGCGTGTCTCCGCCCAAAATGGGGTTCTGGTTGTGGTTGGAGTTTTGACTGGCACTGGCACTTGACACAAGGTTCCCGTGGTTCCCGTTCGAGGTGAATTTCAGGGAGGGATTAGGAAGCAGGTAACCGATGCAACTGCTCAATAAAATGGTCCACAATTGTTTGTCTCCTTGTTGCAAACTCAAATTGGCGATGGCTGCCACGATGACACAATACACCACGAAGATTTGGCAGAAAAAGACGATTTGCGTTTTAGGCACACGTTCTCCACACCACACCCACAAGGGTTGTTTTTGTAAATCTTGCAGAGAAGAACTGGGTGAAGGAGGAGTGGTCGACGTAGCTGCGTCTGCTGTGTGAAAGGGCATGATGGTCACTTCTTTTTATAGTCGATGACTTGCGAAGCGTCGATCCAAGAATCAAAACTGGGTGGATATCCTTTCCAACGTACTTTGACTTCTTTGACACGTCGTTTGCCCACTTTACGGGTTCTGCGTTCGAGAATGCTTTCGATGTCGTACACGTCGTCTTCTTTTTTGGTGACACGTTGTAACTCGGGCAAATAAAACGTTCCTTTGAGCACTTCTCCGTTCATGTCTTCCAATTTATAGACGGCAGGATGACGGCCATGCACTCGTCCAGTGACACGAAACAATTCGGTCGTCCAGTTAGGTAAGTAACCTTTGTCGAAAGTGCGTTTGGTTTTGCCAATGCGCACCCAATCTCCTACGGCCAACATTCCACTTTTCTCGGGGACAGCCCTCGTCGGGGACGTACCAAACAGACGCTCAAACACCAGCACTTCGTTGTCGGGAGTCACGTCTTGCGGGGCACGTCCGATGCTTCGATGGTAAGATTGGTTGTACGCTTGCACCAGGTGCGGTAAGATGTCGATGTACTTCAGAGTGTGGTGATGCGTAAAATATTTCCACATGCGTTCTTTCAAAGTGCGTTGAAAACGTTCCACGATGCTGGCTTTGGTTTCGGGATTCTCGGTGGTAAAAAAATGAATGTCACGTTTCTTTAATTCTTTTTGGAAAGCTTGGTTCAGAAATTCGGTGCCTTTGTCCGTTTGCCATCGAAGAGGGTGACGACCGCTTTGTTTCAACACCCGTTGCAGGGCTCGCACTAACTCGCTGCTCGATTTGGAAGTCAAGGGCACGACCCAGGCAAATTTGGAAAAGACGTCGATGACACATTTGTAGCCACGATTGTAGCTGGCCAAATGAGAGACATCGGTTAAATCGGCTTGCCATTGATGATCGATGCCTTCCACTCGGGTGCGACTTCTGGCAAACTTGCGTCGAATGGGTTTGTGTAAAGTGTAGGTAGCTTGTTCTTGTAACCATCGTTGCACTTGAGGTAAACGGAGACTTTTCAGTCGCGTTTTGGCAGCACGATACAAGTTTTGAACTCCTGCGTAACCTGCAGGATGCGAGGGATCGTAGCAAATGCTGGCTAAGACTTTTTCCATTTTTTTGTGTTGGTTGGTGTGTTAATAAGACACCCACTCTTGGAGGATTCTACTCTTTTTCTCTTGGGGTATTTTCTTGGATTGCAATGCTTTGCGTGTGCGGCCAGCAATAGGTGTCGAAGAGGAGAAGGATGTCTGAGCGGGGGATATCGGTTCTTGTTTCACTTCTGTCTTCACTTCTGTCTTCACTTTCTTTTTCTCTTGTGAGGAAGAAGGGGTGGCCATCATCTTTTTAATCCATCCAATTCTGGAGGTAGGTGGTGTTGTTAACTTGCGTACTTTTTCTGGTGGAGTTTGAAACCCTTCCTCTTCTTCTCCTTTTTCTGTCTTGGTCACGGGTACTGGTGGTGCTGGTACTGGTACTGGTACTGGTGATGGTGCTGGACTTTTCATCAAGGTCTTAAAATCTTTCAGAGTGGGTAGATCTGTTTCGTCTAAAGCTTTCTGGTGAAAGAGTTGCAGTCGTTGCAAGAGTTGACCGTACTTTTGCGATTTTTCTGTTTCAGACAAATCTTGGCGATCCATCAAGGACTGCAATTCGTGTTGTAACTGGGACATCTCGCTCAAATGGGGATTGGGAGGTAAATGCGGGGTGTGTTGTTCTTGCCACCGATGGTATTCCATCCATCGTTTGTAAGGCACTAAAGCTAGTTTTCGTCCTTCCATGGGGTTGTCAGGGGTCGATTCTGAGATCTTGGAACTTCCGAGGCCTTTTTATCTTGCTCCCACCAGTCCTCCCAACATGGTTCCCATGACTCCTTTCAGTATGGGGCCTAACAAGAGAGGTAAAATACCTCCACGTTGCACTAACATCTTCTTTTTTTGACGAATGGGAATTTTCTTTTGAACCATTTGGCAAAGAACGTGACGATGTTTGCCTAAGCATTGTTTCTGGTGTTTGGACAAAGGGATCGTGACTTTCAAAACGTTCAAACAACATTCGCACACGGTATCGATGACCTCTTTGGAGGCTGTTTGAATGAGTTTTTTCGTAGGGGTGGAGAAGCTTTGGACAGGACAGATAACATGTCCCCATGTTTGGCTAAACGTGGTGGCAGTCCTTTCCTTTTCTTTCCTTGGGGTTTTCTGGAGGGTGACATCTTTGAGTCTTCAGGAGCACCAAAAAACACTGATACCCGACTTGGTCACAGGCCTTTTTTATACTGGAACGCGTCGCCACTGATTGTCTTTACGTCGTATCAGTTTGAGGACAGGCATGACACGTCGTGCAGGGGTACGTAACGGACTAAATCGAGCCAGTTCTTGCTTGGACAAATCCAGCAAACTTTGTAACATGCCCGATCTTTCTTGAACTTTGATTTTGGGAGAAGGTACTTTGTGAGCAGCAGCCACTGCCACTAAATTGGAAGGTCCTGCCACTGGGGAAGTTCTTTTGGGGGGCATCAACGGAGAAGTTCTTGGTGTGATCAACATCTCCAAGTACTCTTCAGTTCTGGGTGTCATTAACGGAGAAGTGGAAAAACGTGAGGCTGCCGGAGACGCAGTCACCGCCGTGGCAGGTCGTGGTTTGCGAGTGTAAGGTTGCGTCCTGGCCGAAGTGCCTCTCTTGCGTCTAGTTTTCTGTGGACTTTTCTTTTTCTGGGGGCTTCTTTTCTTTTACCGGGGTGGTGGTGGTGTCTGGTCAGAGGAGGGTCCTGCCACTGGAGAAGTTCTCCTTGGGGACCTGGTCTTTTTCTTCTTGGGGCTTCGTTGGACTTTTGTCTTGGGGATAACTTTGGGGGCATTAGGATCCCATCTTAAGAGTGAGCGAATGATGGCCCCTCCTAGAGTACCGCTCCCTCCAGGTTTCAAAATGACTTGTTTTTTGGTTTGAGTGTCGATGCGGGGATCGGCCAGTTGGACCAAAGCGACTTTGTTTCGATCGAAAAAGCGTTTGGTTTGATGATCACCGTGAACCATCGTAAGACTTCTTTGAGACTAGCTTCTAAGACACGAGCTCGTGTTTGTGGATCTTTTTCTCGACTGATGCCATACAAGGCACGAATCAATTTGACGGGAAGATGCGGCTGAAGGGACGTCATGTTCGCACTGGAGTGAGACAGAAGAAAAAGGGTCTGAGGTTTTTATAGATTTTTTTATGGGGAGTGAAATGAAGTCGAGGACGGAAACGTGTACAGGACAGGCCCTCCGTCTTGGCACCAGTGGTGAAACAAGTGGGTACGAAATCGCAAATCCTCGGGAGTCGTAGGTTTCAAATCGACGAGTAAATAGGCGTGTGCCGTTTGAGTGGCATCGTCGTACGCCTGAGTCAGCCAAGGCGTTCCTAACTGTTTGGCTAAGACTTGCACTTGCGATTTATCTCGAGGGCTTTTAAACAAGACCACGTAATGCGCATTGAGACTGATGGTGCGATGGGCTTTACTTTGTTGAAACAAATTTTGGGTGATGTAAACGACACTGGCATTACGGTGATGCCCTTTGCGCGTGAACCACAGTTTAATTTCTTCTTCGTCTTCTCCTAACATGTCGTCGAAAATGACCAAATGGGTTAGACGGGAGTCAGAGACGATGCCATCGTCTTCTTTAGGAATGCCTTCCACAAACACGATGGAATCGCCTTGACTTTCTCGCAAGAGGCTGTACGCCGATTGCCACTCTTTGTAACACCACACGATTCGTTGAGGGGGTCGATCGATCAAATGATGTTTATGTTCGATCAAACGTTTGACGAATTCGGTTTTGCCTGAACCGCTAGGTCCAGCAATGAGCATGTTAAAGGGATGGCGAAGATACAAAGCCTCCCAACTGGCACGATCTAAGCGTTCGTCGATGACTTTGACAGTAGAGGAAGAGGGAGCAGAGACAGCAGAGGTAGCCATGGTGTGAGAAATGTCACTTGTGACACGAAAAACAAACAAGACAAGAGTTTATATACTTTTTCAGAACACGTTTATTGAATGTTTTTTCAAACATGAATACGAAAGACAAAAAATACATAAAAGCCAAAGGCTTAAGTACAAGAATAAAAGGCACATGATAACCATGAACGTGGAATAAACACAAGTGTCTGTACAACATGTTTTGGGTAAAGTTCTAACCAGTTCTATAGTAGGGGTAAGGTCACACAAGTGTCCTCCCGAAAGGGTCTTTCAGGCCTGTCCACGACAGTCCTGTCCTGGGTGAAGGGTTCTTCTGGCACCGTCACTAACACAGGTTGAAAAGTAACTTTTTTCCTTGAATAACTCTCGTGCATACTAGGCCACCTCTTGTGTCCAAGCCTCAAAACCCTGGTCTCGGTGATGTCCAACATTTGACTCCTAACCAATCTGGTTTCTTCTTCGTCAACGACATGGTAAGTTACTTCAATGAACAATGAACTATCGATCTTGCCTAGGGTTCCTTTTTATATACAGACCAATACCGACGTGACCGTACGGTAAGGTGAAGTGATTGGGAAGTCGCACTCGCTTCTGGTATACAATTTGATAGACTTTTTCCAAGGGTCGACTGACGATGTGGTGAGTGGGTAAACGTACAATCTTGTTCGGTTGATAGGTGGTCACTTTAAAGTTTCCATCCTCTCCCGATTGCAAGGCTTCTTTCAATACCCCAAAGTTGACCACTCGACTGGTACGATGATTCAGAGTCAGTCCTTTCACTTTGCACGTCGTGTGCACTTCTCCTTGTTTGTCCCGGTATTCGTAGCCGTAATTTTTGGGACCACCACTGACGAAACTTAGAGTCTTGTCGTCGGGATGCTCGTCTGTCCAGGCTCCTAAACGGTCTTCTTCGATGTCAGGGTGCTGTTGAATCGGGTGATGGATGTAAATGCAACTGTCCGTGTCAAAGTACAGGACGCATTCTTCTAACAGTTCTAAAGCTTCGTACAATTTTAAGCGAGCATGAGCTGTCACGTAAGCCGCAATGATGACATTTCCAAAAGGGTCGTCTTGTACAAAGTCCAGATCTTCTTCGTAATTGACCAAGATCAAATCCTCTCGAACGACGTCCACGTGTTTCATGTATTTGGTTTTGTCGTGAATCATCTGGAAGTAGCGGGAAGGTTCTGTCAAATATTCCGTCTTGGGTAAACACGGTCGTTGTGCCATTTTACCCCACAAGCAATTTAACATCACTTTGGCAAACGATCGCCTGCCTTCGTTTTTTTCGATGTGGTCTAAAGAGATGCCTTCTTGTGCGTAGTATTTCTCTTTGAATTGTATTTGGTCTTCGGGAGTGTGACACCAGGAAGGATAGCCGCTGGCTTCTTGTTTCAGTTTCAAAAAGGCATCCACGTAGTCGGCGAAAACGCCTTTCTGAGTAGGGTCACCCTTGTGGTACTGTTGTGTCTTGGGAAAGTGGCAAATTTCGTACACTTCTAACAGTTGGTATCCCATGTCCAGAGCTTTGAACAATTCCACGCTGACCCAGGTTCCCGTCAAAGCACGTTCTTCCTGGCTGTGATGGCAAGGTTGGTCCTGGTTGCACGTTTCGGCACAAGTACGGCACAAGGGAAACATCAGTTTGCCTTGACAATGGTGAGGTAAGACGGGATGGTATAGGTTCGTGGGAGGCAAAACTTTACACTTGATCAAGCCTTCGTATTGTCGAATGTTTTTCAGGTCGATGTGTTCCGTCAACAATTGCGGGAGCCCTACAGGAAAGCGACAATATTTGCACACGTAGGGATACAGCGAACACACGTCCAAGTATTTGATTTCTTCTCCTTTCTCTTCGTCGGCTTGGTACAGCAAACAGGTGGCATTGGTCCTTCCTCCGTACAAACTATCCCTCGGGTTCAGCGGGTCCATGAACTGGTAACTTTCCACGAGGCGTTTAAACTCGGGATCGGTTTTCAAACGGTGATCGTACTCGTGTTCCCACATTTCCACCACTTGGTATCCTTGCTGTTCTAGCTTTAGGCGTCGCTGACAAGTGTCCTGGTACAGGTCTTCCATGGTCCGTTGTAAAAACTGATTTTTAGTGTCACGGTCAGGGTAGCAGACGGGACATCCGTGAAATAAGCAACCGTTAAACTCGTACACGATCTTGGGGTTTTCTAAGTCCCAGCCATCGACCGAATACGTTCCGATGGTCTTTTCGCCTCCTCCGTTGCGGGCATGCTGAATCCATTTGTCTTCCTTGTCGCACAAGTAATGTAACCAACGTAGGGCTTTGACCGAGTATTGACGCTTGACATAGTGGGTCGTTTGAGGACTGATGACAGCCACGGTGTTTTCAGGCATGAATCGTTGGCGGTACACTAAGGAACACGCTTTGGCAATGGTGCAAGCTTCTTTCAAAGGATCGATCCCTCCGTGTTCCATGAACAGTTCTCGAAATTTTCCACAGCAACGCCGTAAAATGTCCACGTCGGAACGACAATACTTTAGCATTTCTTCCTGAAAGTCGAAAGGGTCCGAGGCGTGAGCTTGGTACCAAGCGTAGAAAGCTTCTCGTTGTTCGGTACGCATGTTGTCGGGGTCGTAATAGTGAGCCCCAGGCAAATGGGGTAGAACGGCGTGTTGATTGGCTTCCGTATTGAAAAAGTGTGGAAAGTACCCTTTAGCCATTTCTGTCATTCCAAACGTTTTAGGCATTCGGCTCAAAGGCATGACCAAGTAACTCATCGAATCTTTAAACTGTACTTGTCCCACTTGCATGAAAATGATTTTGGCTCCGTTCAAAGTCACTTTAGGACGTTCGGTGCCTTGTTCCGCATAGTACCTCAAAAGAAACTGTCCATCGTATCCGGAGAAATTGTGAGCCATCACTGTGGCATGACGATGACAATCTCCGTAACGTTCGATGTCCTCTTGGCTCCACCTCTTGTCGATGGGGTCTAAGACCCATTGGGCAAAATCGGCTAACGTGTTTGGTCCCCGAAAGATTTTTTCACGCCCTCCAGGAATCTTGCTGCAGTGAGGGCAATGACTGAAGAAAGGTTCTTGAATGCACTTCTCGCACGCTCGATGAGCCACGCGGAAATCAGGAATGTGAATGCCAGTCTCTTGCATGCATTCGAAATCGAAAAAGATGAAATTGCCTTTCTTCTTGTGACCATCCTCTTTCTCTGGTGGGGGGTTGGTATTTTTGCACGTAGCGTTGGTGTTCCAAGTCCACGATGTGGTGACAAATGTGACATTTTTTCTTTCCTCTACATACGTGTGCCTTGGCATTGTTGGTACGTATGCCTTGTCTACACGTAGGGCACAATCTCAGGAGTTGACAAGCACATTTCTTCTGTGAACCTTGTGTTTTCAAATGTTGGTAACAGGTAGGGCTGACAAACGTGCGCAGACAAGTCGAACAAGGCACTGGTTCCTCGCTCAGACAGGGTGGAGAGGCCAAACATCCTGGGCATTTCCATCCACAATGCTTGTGTTGCTCTCGATTATTATAACCGTAGTCACATTTCTCACAGTAATATCTGTATCCCAGGAATCCGGTGATACTGGTAATGGTATCGAAATGGTCATCGTGATGATAAACATGAATGTATTTTCCGTCCTTAAAGTCTTGGCCTCGAAACAACAGAGACCCGCGCATTTCTTGAGGGTGCACTTTCAAGGTGTAGCGTGGAGCTAGGGCATCTTGCAATTTTTGCATCTCAGGAATGCCACAGGGTGTGTCTTTGGACAGGCCAGCTTGTTGCAACAGGAGTTCTGCTTCATTTCGTTGTTTGGCTCGGTCGGATTGTTGAATAGTGTTCCAGGTTCTTTTCCATTCTACCGTGTCGTTCTTGTTGGCATAGGTTCGTCCCACCACGATGGCCCTGGCTAAACACATCTGGTCTTGAGGGTTGTTAATTCGGACGAGACTCTTTTTGGTGTTTCGAAGGTCGTCCACCAATAACATCTTTTTGCGTCCTGTCCCTTGAGGAGGAGAGACGTGGGCCATTTTCAGTGTGGCTTTACCATCGGTGATGTCAAACTGGTCATTAGATTGTTGTACGTGTTGTATCTTGTCCATGACTTTGGAAGGGGTCAGTTCTGCGGGTCTGCTAAACTCGATCCAAACAGGGGATTTCAAACCGTCGTGATCTATGGATAGTGTCAAGCGATCGTCTTCTTTGGCTTGACATTGTCGCTTGAGTGAGCAAAGAATCCCACATCTCGGTGATAAACCCTTCTGCTTTCTCCAAGGGTACGTCGGACTTGAAATCTTTAAACTTCACCGTGTAGGTGTAAGCCGTGGTTCTAAATTTTCTAGAGGAGCGCTTTTCCGTCTCTCGAATGGAATAGTACTTTTCAGGGTTGACTAAGGGTGGTGAACTTGGTTTAGAGGGTTCGGATTCTGGTTCACTCATGTCCTCTTCAAAATCACTGGCATGAATTTGTGCCAAGATTTCAGCCCTGGTACGAGGCGATAGATCACGTTTCTGCCTCTTACTTTCTTCTTCTTCTTCTTTCTTCTCGAATGAATAAGATCGTTTCATCTTGAGTGCAAAACGTCAAATGACTCAAGTTTAAACACCATGGACTAATTTATAGTCTTGGCAAACCAGCGTATATAAAAAGGGTGTGTGTCTTGTCCTTTCACTATTCATTTCACTCTCAAGCCGAGCACAACGATGGAAGAGACTACCCAGATGGAACGTTTCGTCAGAGCTTTGCGAGGGGTCATTAGAAAATTCTCTTCAGACCAGCCGACGGACTACTCTCCTTCCTTTCGAGATAAAAGTCAAGATACTTGCTATATCTGTCAGAAGAAAGGGCATTGGTCTTCAGAGTGTCCAGACCGTCAAAAAAGAAAAAAAACAGGGGCTAAAAAAGACAAAAGTCAAGATACCTGTTATTATTGTAAAGAAAAAGGACATTGGTCTCCAGATTGCCTAAAAAAGAAACAAGAGGAGTCAGAAGAAAAGAAGGATTCTTCAGAAGAAGAGAGGGATTCTTCGGAAGAAGAGAGGGATTCTTCGAAAGAAGAGAGGGATTATTCAGAGGAAGAGGAAGAAAGAAGACAATTCTATTTAAAAGAGGCAAAGAAACAGGAGAAGAAAAGAAGAAGGGAAGAAAATGAGGAAAAAACGGTGAAGAAATTCAAAAAACAGAGAGACTAAATAATGAGAAAGAAGAAGTGTACGAACTTTTTAAAGTGTTCTGTGGTGAATTGTGAATTGGATTGTAAAAAATGGATAAAAGAATACATGAATGATATAAGGTAAGTATCTTTGAGTTTTGATTTTAAAATAAGAAGCTACACTCAAGCACTCATACACAGACACGTACTATAAGGGTAAAATGGGTGGGGTTTATTTTTGAGTTATTGGCAAATTGAAATTGTATTTCTTTTCGAGAAATGTGGGTGGCCCTGAAAAGTTCCTTTTTTCTTTATGGTGTAGGAGTGAGTTTAACCAATCAACTTTAACTGCCTTAAGCCTTTGCCACGGCCAAGGCCTACTTCTGATGATTGGGTTGAAATCACTAAGGGTGGTAGGACAGGCTTAGTCACAGGGTTGGCGTGTTTAGCTCGGGAAGGTCGTATTCTCTTCGGTCGTGATAAAGAAGTCTGATACATTTGTTTCAGACTTCTTAACTCCGCTAAAATGTCCAACAGTACCGTAATCGTTTGATTTTCACCCTCTTGTTTCTTTGCTGCTACTTCTTCTTGCTGTTGTTGCTGTTGTTTTTTTCTTACCTCTTCTTGTTGCTGTTGCTGTTGCTGTAGGAGAAAAGCTTGTTCCGCTTCCTTTTGTCGTTGCATAAATTTCTCCCATTCTTCTTTCTGTCTCTGTCTAAAATTCTCCACTTGCGGTAATGAAGAAGGTAACGAAGGTTCCGGAACAAATTCTTGCGAGGTAAGAAAATCCACAAAATCCCAATGTACCTCTTCTGAAAGTAAGTCCGGGTTCCCTTGGGCGGTCTCCCCTGCTGGTGCACCCCAATGGATCGTTTTCTGAGTTTCCGTCATGTTGAATCACTGTCGCATAGACTGACTGCACACAAGCGCTAATGAATCTATATAGACCACGTGACGTCACAGACTGCTCTCTTCGGATTGGATGCGAGCTGACTGAATTTTGTAACGCGTGTTCGGATTGGTGAATGAATTCAATCCGTTTCAATCCTTCCTGTACCTATAAATAAGCGCAGTTCACTGCATTGATTCACCTATTCTCGTCGCTTCAAGATGTGGACCACAGTGGAGTCATCCACCCTTGTGTCTTCCATGATGTTTAGTTTTTGTTATACAAGCAATTTATTTATTCGTCTGTGATCGGTTGACTCCAATTGTGTTTATTTCCTTTTTTAAGATTTTAAATTTGTTTGCTTTGCAAATTTTGTGTCATTTCATCCCATCATTGCACTTGCATATTTCTTGGTTTTAAGGTCTTTTGTTGATTTTATCTGAAGCATACATTTTTGTCAAAAGCCCGCTATGAGATCTTTTTATGTCATTATGTCTTGACCGTAGCATATCTTTAAAATTGTTGAGGCCTTATATAGCATTACTAATCAGTTCCTCGTGTTTACAACGAGATTTACGATTTATATATGGTTATTATGATTGTTAAATTGTCGTGTGAGGCACATTGGTATGACGTTCATTTATGTAAGAAGAGTTCGTGTCCAAACCAGCACAATGTTTTTGTTTTGGACAACCAGTCAAATCAATAGTGACCAAACTATATGTGTCATTATTGATCCGGGATCACGAAATTCATTCCATGAGTGGTTAGCGGCACGTCAAGTTTAATGAATGTTCGCAAGACTATGGACATCAATACCACGTAATTTTATCAACATGCTACAGTTGTCACTGATCATTTTAGGCAAGGGTGCATCTCGCTGTGTAAAATAGACCACGTCAGTGTTTTTATGTTGACCTCATGAAAATAGTTTTTGGGGAATGATTTAATGTTCAAGCATTATGTCGTCGTACAATAAATAATATTATTTTCACTTAAATCAAATCATCAATGGGAGGTGTTTCATCGATTCTGGAAACGAAATTAGTGGTGGACGAATGCGCTTTGTCACTCAACGTATTTTTTATATTCTTGAGAACATCATCTCGACCAACACGATACCTGAGGAAATAAGACTTGTCATATTCGTAATGGCATGTTCATATGCATAGTTCACATTTTCCCATGCATGCGCCTTTACTGTCATTGCATCCTAAAAAAAAGATCTTTTATCTTGATCTGAAATGATGTCATATAAATAAACAGGCACGCACTCCTAATAATCAGTAACAAACAAATAAATAAACACAAACAAAATGTTTCTTAAGTCGATCTCGGCCACATAAGCTCAAATGAGCCTTCGCTAAGTACTGCACGAAGTCGCATGATTATAAACCTGTAGGAGAGTTTGTATATTTCAAATATGGCTTTTGCTTCTCTGACGTAGAAAGTGGTTCATAAATCTAGCCCTCGGGCTTATGGATGCCATTGATTTGTTCCTGTTGCCGCCTTTTTGTCAAGTCGTTGTTGTTTTATATCGTTCCTGGACTCCAGTGGTATTTTCTACAAAAACATGTGGAATTCATCAATAGTAATACAAATTTGAAAATCAGCATTTTTCAAATAAATAATTTTGTTTTGTTTATTTCACGGTCCACAAAAGTACCTTGGATGACTAGATGAAACATCTTTTAGGAATGAGTCAGTCCAAATATGCTCAAATGATCCATCACTGAGAATTACACCAACTCAAATACTGAAAAACATTTAACGTGGGTATCTAAAAATATTAAATATTTGGGACTGTTTGTACATTTCCTTTGGCTCAGCTCTACCTCTGCATCATCATATATTATTTCTTAACATAAATTTTCTTGATTGGTGAATGCAGATGATGGTATCGTTATATTAATACTAAAAACAGTTATTTGCTCTTGGAGGTCTTAAATGCTACTACAATATTTACTCATATTGTTTCAGATGTACTAGGTGATAAAGTCAAAGTCAGAGACTTAATGTTTTCTTGAAAATTATCAGATAAGGTTTATTTTATATATTTTTCTGCTCATAAGCTTGACCAAGTTTACATCATTCATGCTCCAAGATAATTCCTAAGTTCATCAATTGAAGAATATGTTCCGATTCTTGCTAGAGAAATCATATAACATCTTCTGGACTGCCTTGAGAATTACGTGTTTCATTCAAAAGAAACAATGATTTAATCTTTTCCTTAATGCTTTTATAATCTATTCACATCACAAAATAATTTCACGATCAGAAATCTCCATAAATTCTTTCATTTTGATATTTCTCATTATAAAGCTATTTACAGCTATGAAATGTTCTCCGAGCTAGACAAAATGTTATCTTCATCAGAAATGTGTAGTGATGCACAACGATTATATTTCTGACTCAATACAGCAATTTCGTAGTATAGTTGCAATCAATAATATTGGCCTGACTGAAAACTTTAAAATAAAGACCAATATCAGAATAAACAATCTTTTCCACAGTAGTATGATAATGGCGGTATTATTGATTATTGATCTATACTATCCCGCATTATTGTACACTTGTTATGCACTTTAACTTTCCGGGGGCCCCGGGTGGCCGAGTGGTCTAAAGAGCTCACCGTTACGGATCACTGCCATCTCATTCTGTCTGCATGGGTTAGAGTCTCGGGTTCGGCCAATGTGGGTATGTGAGAAATCATGCCAGTAGCTTCTCGTGGGTCGGAAGTTCTTTCCGTGGTTTTCCTGGGTTCCTCCTCCACCATTTATACTGGCCGCCATTTTTAGCCTATCTTCTGCTGCTAAATGGTGTTAAACACTACAACAACAGCAACAACACTTTAAAACTTTCCCTAGATTATGATCCATCGGTTGCACATAACATGTGGTGTTTTACCAATATGGGCAAAATTCATGTGGTATAGAGAAAATAGAAGTGTCTGGGGATACCATAGCGTCAAGGTGACTTTAATGTTAAACTAGGGGTTGTACCCTGACGTCAATGGGAGTTTAACATGGAAAAATTTAACATAGAGTGTATGAGGAATAGAACATATCGACAAGGATCGGTATACCATGGGAATATATCGTGGGACTGTCTAGCGTCAAAGGAAAATTAACATGGCAATATAGCGTGGGACTGTCTAGCGTCAAGGGAAAATTAACATGGGAATATATCGTGGTTTATAAACACTGATACAACATTTAAAACAATTTGAGGCAAAGCAGTAATTTGTTTTCGAGGCCTATGAGGGGCCTTGAAAACGGACCTTGGGTTCTTCTTCCTCTTCTTCTTCTTCCTCTTCTTCAATTTCCTCCACTTCTTTAGCCATTGCCTCACTTTTTCAATGATTCCTTTCTTCTTGTTCTTTTCCGTGTCCGGCATCAAGTCTAGATGACCCATCGCTCTAAACGTGTCTTGTGTGTTCATCCAGTTCTGATTTAGTTGTTCAAAGTCCAATTTCTTCTTTATATTCTCTTCTTTCTTTCTTTTGACCATTTTTCTTTTATCATCTTAACCTCTACCTCCATCACTTTTCTCATTAATTCCTCCTCTTTTTTCAGCCTGTCCAGACCCCTATTCACCTAAGACCACTCTCTCCCATACAACATATCTTTAGAAAGCACCTGACCTTGCTTTAAGCTTCCCACTCTGACATACGGCGGATTAATAAAACCTCTCAACCTCTTTTCCTCCTCTTTTATCATCCCTTCTACCATTTTAGAATATTAGCATAGTCCAGGCACTCTGGTAACTTCCATTCTTTTTCTAGCCTTCCACTACATAGGTAGCATTCATTATCCAATAATATATATTTACCAAATTATTAAACAACTCCGTCACTGCCACCATCTTGTTTTGGTTATTCCGTAGAATTGCGTGAATTACGGACACTTGAGTTTATATCTGTCAAGCACGGACGCGAAGGAAAACATCCTCTATTTTTTATGTTCTCATATTATTTATTATCCACACAGAGTTGAGGAGATAAATGACTAATCACTATTTTACTATCCACACACGCGAAGAACCAAAACAAACCTAAAACTATACTATCTACACACGGGAGAAGCAGAAACATAACCATAATCTACTATCCTCACACGCGAAGAAGCAAAATTAAACCCCTACTATACTATCCACATACGTGATGAAGCCACATTAAACCACTAATATACTATCTACACACGCGAAGAAGCAAAAATCATAACCCAAATCTACTATCCTCAAACGCGAAGAAGCAAAAACAAACCCCAACCTATACTATCATGACACGCCAAGAAGCAGAAACAGAACCAAAAATCTACTATCCACACATGCCGAGAAGCATAACAAACCCAAATTATACTAACCACACACGAGAAGAAGTAAAAACAAACCCCAAACTATACCTTTCACAATCGCCGACAAGCAGAAATATAACCAAAATCTACTATCCACACACGCCGAGAAAGATAATAAACCCAAAATATAATATCCACACACGCGAAGAAGCAAAATTAAACCCCATAATCTACTATCCACACACGCGAAGAAGCAAAAAATCATAACCAAAATCTACTATCCACACCCGCGAAGAAGCATAAGAAACCCCAAATATACTATCCACGCACGGGAAGAAGCAAACACAAACCCGAAACTGTGCTATCCACGCACGCCAAGAAGCAGAATCATGACCACAATCTACTATGCACACATGCGGAGATGCAAAATCAAACCCAATTATACTATCCAATTACGGAAAGAAGCAAAATGAAACCCCAATAATCTACTATCCACACACGCTGAGAAGCAAAGTAAACCCAAAATATAATATCCACACACGGGAACAAGCAAATATCAACCATAATCTTTTATCCACACACGGGACGGAGATAAACAAACCCCCAATAATCTACTATCAACCCACATCAACAAGCAAAATAAAACCCAAACTATACTGTCCACACACAGAACATAAACAAACCCAAATTTACTATACACACAAGGAGCAAATCACACACACCACACATCTGCTATTCACACACGCGAAGAAGCCAAATGATAACCACAATCTACTATCCACACTCGCGGAAAAGCAAAATCAACACAAAATATACCATCCACACAGAAGGGAACGTTAGAAACCCCACACTCTACTATCCACACAAACATACGTGAACGCTTACAAAACCCCAAAATCTACTATCCACACACGGATACAAGCAAAGTACATAATCATAATTATCTTGATACGATGGACAGTTTCTTCTCACATACTATACGAAAAAAGGAGCCAAAATCATTTCCTTGCAAGTGGGACAAGTACAAATTAAAGATTCGATGAGCAACTTGACCATGCCTTTGAGTCGAATGCCTAAAACGTTTGGAATGACAGAAATGGCCAAAGGCTACTTTGCACACTTTTGTAAACCCAAAGCCAATCAACATGCCGTCCTACCCCATTTTCCTGAGGCTAAAGACTACGCTCCCGACAGCATACGTACCGAGCAACGAGAAGCTTTCTACGCTTGGTACCATACTCAAGCCTCAGACCCCTTCGACTTTCAGGAAGAAATGTTAAAGTATTGTCATTCCGATGTGGACATTTTACGATGTTGCTGTGGAAAATTACGATAACGGTTCATAGAACACGGATGGGGTCGATCCTTTGAAAGAAGCTTGCACCATTGCCAAAGCACGTTCCTTAGTGTACAGACAATGATTCATGCCTGAAAACACCAAGGATGTCATCAGTTCTCAAACGACCAACTTTGTCAAATGTCAATATTCGGTCAAAGCCCTACGCTGGTTACATTACTTGTGCGACAAGGAAGACAAATGGATTCAGCATGCCCGCAATGGAGGAGGCGAAAAGACCATTGGAACGTATTCGGTAGATGGCTGGCACTTAGAAAACCCCAAGATCGTTTACGAGTTTAACGGTTGCTTATTTCACGGATGTCCCGTCTTCTACCCTAAACGTGGCACTGAAAATCAGTTTTTACAACGAACCATGGAAGACTTGTACAAGGCCACTTGTCCGCGACGCTTGACGTTAGAACAGCAAGGATACCAAGTGGCGGAAATGTGGGAACACGAGTACGATCACCATTTGAAAACCGATCACGAGTTTAAACGCATCGTGGAAAGTTACAAATTGATGGACCCCCCTGAACCCGAGGGACAGTTTGTACGGAGGAAGGACAAATGCTACCTGTTTGCTGTACCACGCTGATGATGAGAAAGGAGAAGATATCAAATAATTGGACGTTTGCTCACTATATCCCTATGTGTGCAAATATTGTCGCTTTCATGAAGGGCACCCACAATTGGTGACCGAACACATTGACGTGGACCACATTCGACAATACGAAGGCTTAATCAAGTGCAAAGTTGTGCCTCCTACTGACTTGTACCATCCCGTGTTACCTCATCATTGTCAAAGAAAAATGATGTTTCCCTTGTGCCGTACTTGTGCCGAAACGTGCAATCAACATCAGCCTTGTCAGCACACCCAGTAAGAATATGCCTTGACGGGAACGTGGTTCAGCGTGGAATTGTTCTAAGCCCTGGACATGGGATACCAACTGTTAGAAGTGTACGAAATTTACCACTTTCCCAAGACACAACGATGCAACAAGGGTGACTCAACACAGAAAGGCATTTTCGCAGACTGTTTCTGAAGTCTGTACTTCTCCGTCCTTTCTACTTTCTCCCTGTTAATATTCTCTCTGAAGAGCTCTTATATCAGGTCTTCAGTGACGTTTAACATTCTGAGATTCTCTATCTCTTCAGGCTTCGGTATCAGCCTTTGCCTGACTCGATGCAAATTCACGTAGGTTTCGTTCAACTTGGCTAGTCTTGAGCACGTCTTCGTAGGAGTATGAGTCGACAATGGATGGTCAGACTGGAGACTTCCCCGCTTTTATGGTAAAAGCGCGAACACGAATGAAAACATCCCTGCACAGTTTCGAGTCGGAACGCTCAGATAGTGTGATGTGAGAAAGAGAAGTCAGAATGCATGGTTCGTGATACCCATGGTAAAAAAACAGACACACGCATTTTTTGTCAAAACACAACAACTTTTATTCAAATAACATACAACTAACAATTAACATAATTTTTTAAAATTAACCATTCAGTTCAATAACAAACATTTTTTCAATTAGCTGTATATTTTGGACATGGTTGACAACGTTGTGATTTAAATTGAGATTTCCACTGTTGGAAGTGATTGGGCAATTGATGTACACAATGGTTCCTAGCTAGAGACGAAAGATAAACATAATGATGGTCACAAAATCATTTATCTACTTTCTCATCGTTTCTAGAAGAATGACGATCAACGTAAGTCACTAAACGTTCTAAAGAACATCCAAGACTGCGCTGTGCCTTGTAATTTCACATTATTGAATCGTGTTGTCTGAGCATTTCTTCTCATAAAGTCAATGATATCGTCTTCCAAAGGGGGCAATCCATACGAATCAATATCAAAATACTCCACACATCCTTCTTGAGGAAAGTAGACGGCTACTCAGTGGGTTCCTGGGAGATGGCTGTCGTCCGTGTTGATCACATAAGCTTGATGGTCTTGAGGTTTGCGATGAGGCAGATCATCTTTAGCGCACACGAAAGGTTTCCAAGAAGCAGTGTACGAACTGTGGTTCAAACGTAATAAAGTTCCCAGGTATCCATGTTTGTATTGTTTTTCTTTTTCTTGTTTTTCTTCACGGGTGATTATAAGTGGTCAATTCAATCCAGACTTTCTCTCTGATTTTGTCTGACAAGTAACCGTTTCTTCGCCTCGACTCCCAACCCTGAGCTAAGAGAGCATCGATGTGATAGATCTCTTAAGTCGTTAATGAAGGACAAGAATGTTCAAGCAAGCCTTTATACCACTGATTCAACACGTCTTCTTCCGAGATGAGACTACAAGCTTCGTCCAGATATTCGTCCAACTTTTCGTCTTGACTCAGCATCAGACATTTATCGTGTTGAATTTGACTGGGATCATCGTTGTGACACCCATAGCAATCTTTCTTGATCAATTCGTTATTTTTTCTGACAGGTATGTGGCAAAACAGGAAACTAAAATCCTTCCTATTCTGGCCATCTGGACTTTATCACGATGTCCTTTTCGTCTTTGTTTTGGGCTTCTCCTTCCACAGTCTCCTCACGTTCCATGTCCAAAGATTCTCCACTATGTAAAGAGGGATAACAGTCTTCCATGGCTTCTAATAGTCTAGAATGATTTCTCTCAAACTGTTGATTTCTATGGTATTATCGAATTCTGCATACAGGAGGACGTTCACTCTATGGGCCTTCTGCAAACTGAAGTTCCACACGCAGTTGACCAGATTTCATAGGGTGAAAATGTCCCTCATCACTGCCTTGGTCTGGAGTGAAATCAAAAGCCCACAAAGAGTAACCTCCTGCATAATTATCGTTCGAAATGCCGTGACTGGTGTTGGTCCATGGCTGTTTGGTGGCTTCGTACAGGGACAAGTACGATCTCAAGTAATTCTTCTGGTTAAAGTTAAGTTCTAAAGGTCGGGTACACAAGGCCATGCCATCGTGACTGACTTCGATTTTGGAGACTCTGTAGTGCTTAAACTGGAATGGATTTTGATCGTGAGCTCCGTTGAGTGCTGTATTGCTCACGATGCCCACGATTAAACGTGTGGGTAACTGTCCTTGGAACAGATGGTATTCGATCTTGGATTGGAGTCCAGAGGCAATGGTGAAAGGTTTCACTCCCACACGTCGTATCGAATATTTGGCGGTCGTTCTGCTTAAAATGTGACTGATGTCGTTTCCCACTTTAGGTAAAACTTACACACGACGCATGTAGAGTCTGGTTTCTTGGATGATGGTTTTGTACTCGTTAGCATGGGCCATCAATAGGAATGCGGTACTGATACGATTCAGTCTCAGGCTGATATCCACACCGTTCAGCAAATACTTCTCTTGCAACCACATGTCCAAATGCAAGCGATCCAAAGGTTCAAAACTTCGTCCTTGTCCTTGCAGGATTTTATTTCTATGGTCGTTAAAACCTAATTCATTAGGGGAAACCTCTAATTGATAAGTCCATATATTCAGGACGAGTAGCAATCAAAATATTTTTAAGATGGCTGCTGTGCATACCATATTGGAGTTCAGGTTAGCACCATTTTCATTTAGTACCAACTTGACATCATAAGAGCGGAAACCATATGTTGATAATACTATCCATCCAGGGGAAATGGCATAACAATATTTTCAAGATGGCGTTATTGCGGCTAAAGTGGATGTCAGTTCAGCATTATTTTCAATGAGGACCAATGAGACCAGAGGATGCACATGTGTATAATGTTTTTTGGCAATCCTCTAAGTAGTTTTGGAGAAGTATCGATAACAAATATGTGCTAATGGACTGGCGAAAGACGAAAAGAAGACCCTCCAATAATTGCTTATGGTTTATTATGATCTGGTGTTTATAATGAAGAAGTTCAAACAATTGCGCTTGAGCCTTTTTAAATTGCTTTTTAATCACTGCTGGTCTTCGATGGTCCTTTTGAAATAAATAACTAAGCAACTTAAGGTCAATTTGCAAATCCCAGAAGAAAATCGATTTCCAATAATTTCTGCGGACCTTTTTAAT
Source organism: Sinohyriopsis cumingii (assembly GCA_028554795.2). NCBI lineage: Eukaryota > Metazoa > Mollusca > Bivalvia > Unionida > Unionidae > Sinohyriopsis > Sinohyriopsis cumingii. The sequence goes on from CM068838.1 coordinate 103,655,468, forward strand.
GACAAACATTGCTTATATAAGAGTCACATAACTTTACAGAAAGTGAGTTACATACGACTGCCATTTGTTACAAACTACGTTTTGGTTTAGGATGTTTAAACGTCCACAGCCTAAGGTGCTCACTTGGGGAGCACCTTAACCATTTAACACATAACTATATTGTATATCTCATTGGTCATCTATGTCCTCTTGACATACCACAACCTCAAGTTGTAATGTCTCGTACGTTTTTACGAAGCAAAATAATTATTTTCTTTGTAATACAAAATACCTTGTGCCTTGTAGCCGCACAAGCAAGTTCTGGAGCACGAAAATCTTCGCTGGAGAATGACATTCCTGATATAGAAAAAAATCGCAGAGATGGGGTGTTATCAAGTTATTCAGGTATAGGACATACCTTTTTTGTGGGTATCTTGTGCTTGTTTACACTCGACAAAATTGCCCGCCCGGAAAGTGTCCACTGACAGTGGGGCATTTTTGCTAAGAGTATCAATTTCTATCCTGCAATGTAGACGTATTTTGATGTGAACTCGATCAGGAAACTTTATGTTAATAAACAACGAGAGCAAATCTTATACCTTTGCGATCAATACACGTTTGCTTTACCCCCAGACCCGAAAATAGTTATGCGGGCACTTCGTTACAATATCTAGCTTTAAAGTGAGTATCATGATTATACGGGTGTATGGATTTTATAAGTGACATTCAGTCTCTCACGATATATATATTGTATCTCAAATCATTTTATTTTATGGAACAGACATAATTTATTTATTAACCTACATAATTGGAACTGGATGTAGCACACGCTATACGGCTCAACTGTTACTTATATACTAATTTCTGAGATTGCGTTGAAATGAATTCTTTTGTTTCTATTTTTACTCAGAACCGCAGAGATGATGGAATTGGAGGAACGCATCAAACTCAGATAAAGTGTTCGTATCTGGATAATATAATTACACTTAACAGCAAAATATAATGTCTTCCTTTGACCTGAAAATATTATATATTACTGATGATACTACATTGCTAAAAGATGATTGCGTGTACTGCATACCTAAATTCCTGGTCCCGTATTCTTGAAACATTTCAGGCAGTACTCAAGCTGAAAATCATAAAAGTTTGATATATTATAACTTTGATTAAATTGAAGTTAGACTCGTAGAACTTTCAGGATAGTCTAAACTTTGGTTCCTCTGTTAGCCTGGTGTTTGGGGCTTTCTTGCTTTTATTCCTGAGTTTCTTAGTTAAATGTTTCAAGAATAAGGGGAATAGCCTTCTTGACTTATTTGCTGTCTATAACGTTATGAAGCAACAAGCCATTATGATTTAGAATCAATATGGAATATTCAAACACTATCAGTTGGAGAAATAAAATAAAATTAAACTTATATGTATATCCAATTTCATATAATTTGACAAATACTTGGACAAATATATATTATTATAACGTTTAGAGATAAATATGGTCCATTGAGGATTAGCTTGGAATTGTTCTGGTGCAAGTAGAGCTAATTTCCATGAAGGTCAGCTTGAGGTCTAATCATAACTGGACAGGTCTTAGACTCCATTATAATGTGCAGTGTCCAAACATTTACCGATATCCAACCACACACCCTTTTCATGGTACAATGAATTTTCCGATTAAGAAACTTAAAGTCATTTTCGACAACATGGTTTAAATTAAACCCTTGTAAAATGAGGTTGTAAATAGCATAGATCACTTTTAAATTTATTTATATCTATCTATCTAACTAATAGATAACGAAAAATAGATAACGAGCTACAAAAACTTGAGCATTCTAATTAGAGTAGCATGAAATTCACGTATAATTATATACTGTAACAAATATTGTTGACTTTTAAAGAACTGGTGGTAACCTGAAATATCGATTTGTATGAAACATTCATCTTTTATTCATGCACTCGCAGGTAAAATATTATGTTTCCGTAATGTACCGTCTGTCGCAGAGATATAAGTCCCTTGCCGTTGTTCAAGCAAACTGTCTTTATAAGGCCTTGATAA